>JAAAPX010000056.1:0-179189 GCA_012656285.1 Aspergillus fumigatiaffinis | reverse complement strand
GGTTAGGTGGGAGGGCTGGGGGTTTGGCTGGGACTCTGTCTATTGCATGGGTTGCTTTCTCTCTTTTCCAGCACTGCAAACGGGCGTTCTCGGGTGGGATAAAGGAGTTGGAGGAATAATATCCATTCCAAGACTGATGGACTCCGCACAGCTTCTGTAAGGTACAGTCGACTCACTTCAATGCGCAACATGTGCAAAAGATGGTGGTTTTTATGTTTATGGACATAGACGGCGTTAAGAGGCCGGCTTTACTAACTACTAACAGAATGGATGAAAACAATCCACTGCTGCCTGGCTCGGTATACCCTGGCTCAGAAAAAGTTTCATATTATTGACCTCGTACCAGGGCCAAGCATATATTTGCCAGGGCATAGACGCAACTTCTGGAAAGGCAATCTCGTACAGGAAACAGACATAGTAAAGCGGGAGGGGAAAATAATGGCTAGGTTATGAGAAATAACATGATGAGAAAAGTAAGACCGACAGAAGACTGAGGCCAAGAAGAAACCATCATAAATGTCACATTCACGACTCAGGAAATAGAATCGAAAGGTTGTTCGTAAAGAGGACGAGCTGGGAAATTGCAGGACGCAAGAATCATCGAGGGACAAACGATTGGTATCTTCATCATTAACAAAAACATAACCAAGCATAAAGGTTCAAAGATCGTGGCTGCTCGTGAGACGGATCATTCAGATGATTTGAAGGTAGTTACTCGGCACCAAACCAGTACGGCTCCGAGTAGTGGTAATCTCGGCTTCCCACCAGCCGTCGTCCTGTAGCCGAATGACAGACAAGACGTCTCCTTTGGCAAATCCGAGCTCTTCGGGTATGGCGGCGGTATAGCTATACAGAGCGCGTGCTACGAAAAGAATGAAAGTTAGCTCAGGTGCCTGTTGTCGAGTGCTGTGGGCACTTCACTACTTACCAAAATGTAGAATTGGACGTCCGTCCCGGCTAAACTGTCTGCTAGGGTCAGCCACAGCCACAGTCCTGCTCCGGGATCTGCCTCCCTGGCTACCACCATCGCCGTAATATGACATAGGCCGACCAGAGTCCCTGCCCCGAGAGCCGTAGCTGTCATAACTGGTGCCGTACATATCCCCACTACCACCGCTCGACAGTTGCAACTCCATACCACCGGCGCTGGAAGGCCGGGTCTGCTGTCTGAATTGGGGTTGAGGAGAAACGGCGCGTGCCGCCGCCGGGTTTGGAGAGCTGCGCCTAGGAAATTCACGCGGGGATGGTGCTGCATCGACAGGCCGCTGAGGCGGAGTAGAAACCGAGGGCGATTGGCTATAGCGGCTTCTGACACTGTTTGTCTGATACGTGCTCGGGCTTGGACTTGCACCCCTACTGTAATGGCCCGTCCGGGTCTCCACACGAGCAGGCGCAACCTGCGGGCTGACTGGCTGTGGACTGATCACTTGGGGACTTGGAACTTGTGGGCTGGCGCTGCGTCTCGGAACGGGTGACTTCGCTCGAGGTATCTCCTGTTTCGCTCGAGGAATTTCCTGTTTGACTCGAGGAACTTCCGCGCTGTTTCGGCTTGCCAAACTTGGGGTATTACCGCTTCCCCTGAGCATACTCTGGGTCTGACCAGTGTATTTCTGAGTCGTTTTCTGCATCTGCGCAGAAGTAAAGGCGGGTTGTGGCGCATCAAGTCTCTTGATCGACGGATCATTGTATGCAGGAGGGGGGGTCGCCACAGGTGCGTCGCTGTAGTTGGAAGAAGGAGCGGACGGCACAGGTGTGGCAATGCCATGATACCTGTCGGCAGACACTCTGGTCATGGACTGCTTTCCACCGCCTTTCAAATCTGCTAGAGCACGGGCGATAGGGTCAAGCTCCTCCTCTCCAGCCTTGGCCGTTTGAGCAGCCTTCTTGGCCGTGGTCTTGTCTGGGGAAGCGACGTCAAAAACGTTGTTACCAACATTCAGTTGAAAATTCGCCCTGGGGTCTACTGGCTCTGGACTTTCAACCGGCCGCTCATTGTCAAGGACAGGCGCTGGCTGAGGCTGAGGTGCCTTTACTGGAGTGACCTGTTTTGTGGGAGACTCCCATGTGCTTCGAGTAGGGGTGTGCGAGGGGCCAGAATTACGGTCCTTATCATGGCGGCTCTTGCGGCGGAACGGGCTGTTGCTAAAGAAAGCACTTCTTCTCTTCTGGATCTGCTTGTCTCCACCAAGACCTGGGAGCGCAACCCCGTTGGTGGGCTTCGTTGGAGATTGCCTGGCGCTGGGAGGCTCCTGGCTCGACACTGATGTTGGGTTAGAGATCTCACTTTGCGACTCACGGCTCGAAGGCCGATAAGCACTGTTGCTTCCCGAGCTACGCTCTGAAGGGGGTCCAGTGCGGCAAAACATGGTCATTCCGTCCGTCGGATATGCATTGTGCGGCACCGGCGCAATCTCTCCGTGTTGGTTAGGGTCATAGTTTGGTGGGAGATGGCCTCCCCGACGAAGGTCCAGAGGGGCCGGCGGCTGCGTCGGTTTTTGCGGAGTGACCGTAGCTTCCCTGCTGGCAGGCGTTGTAGGGCTATTGTTATCCAGCCTGGCTGCCGATTCAGACCGCGGCTCATGATGAGATTCGTAAGTTGACGGTTGCGGAGAGGAACTGCGGAATGCTGGATTGATGGTACGTTGAAATTGTGCGACAGAAAATCCATCTTCTTCAGACAGCTCTGAGCTTGTGTCGTTTACATCGCCCCGGGCGAAGTTGATGAACTTGGGCGGATCCGGAATGTCTTGTCCAGTTCCTCTCTCATTGATGAAAGAGACAATGTCTTTCTCAACTTCGCAATTTTCCAACGAGAGACGAATCTTCTCACAAGACTGGTCGCAATGTCAGCTCCGATCATCTTAATGACAAGATTCACAACATACAGCGTCATCACTAACGCACACAGTCGACGCGATATTTGCGTACGCCCAAAGACTGCTTTTGGTGAAATCGATTCGTTCCTCTTCGAGATCTTGAAATTTCTGATAGTCGATTAGCATCATTCCCGTGAGCGTGTTCAGTGCAGGACGTACATCACAGGCTGCCTTCCATTCCTTATTCCAACGACCGGTAGTCTCTTCGAGGATCTTGACAGCGGCCTCGTACTCGCTGCTGCTGGTCGCAAGCTGGATTTGTGTCTTTTCAAGCTTGGCCTTGTTTTTCCGCTCCTCCTGCCCCATTACCATATGTCCTTGTGCGAGGTAACCCTTGATCCTCAAACAATCCTGCTCATATCGGTCTCGCGTCTAGTGCCATGTCAATTAATGTCCATTTACAATGCCATTATATAAAAGACCGAGCATTGCCCGCACCTTGTTCACCGTTTGGGTCTGTTGTATCTTGGTCTTGAGAAGGCGCTCAATTCCTGTCTGAATGATCTTCCTTCTCTCCTTCGATCCGCCTGCAAAAGCAATCAATGGCTCCTCAAGTTCTCGCTTCATTTGCGCTGCAATTGCGGCGTGGGACTTGGCTATCGATTCCGTCTCACCACGGACAACATCGAACGACGACCGCAGAGAGCCTGTTTCGTGTGTTCCTAGCGGCTTGCGGCAAAGTGCCATAAGCTTCCGTGAATATTCATCTTCGATCGCGGCGCGGACTGGCATGGCATGGCTCGTTAGAAGTTGATCGATAAGCTAGCATCTGCGCTAGATGTCTAACGTACTGTTGTAGAATGTCTTGAGCTCATCACAAGTCACTTTCGCGCCATGCATACGATCTAGCATAGGCCCAACACCAGCATCCTCCTTGCCCCAGAAATTATTGGCAACTAGATAACAAAGTAGTTAGTCTCGATGGCATCAATGACGAAACTACAATCGGGATCATACAGGATAGGGACACCGATGGATGCTCTGCAACTGTTCCTGGCATTTTTGCAGACACTAGTCCGTCGAGTGTGACGATTCACTTCTAGGCCTCTTTCATTCAAGCCTTCAAGAAGGGGTGGGCGGAGAATATAGTCGTAAAGACGGATATCGCAGTGCACGAGATAAGATATCAGACACGAGATAAAACAACACCACAATAGTAACCGATACGAAAAGACAAACCCAAATACTAATGATGGTAAAAAGAACAAGGCAGAAGAGATCTTGTAAAGAAACTGAAAGAACTGCTCAGTTGAGCTGATCTGGACGAGTTGATCATATTCGTAGCATCCAGATTGACAAGAGCTGGAAGGTCGCTATGTTTACTACTCCACGTCTCTCGGGGCAACCGGCGGCTCATGCAGCCCAACCATGATGGCTTGGGTCAGGTGTCCCTCAGGTCTCATACGTGTAACAAGGGGCCTATTAGCCGCCCCAAAGAGTTTGATTGGTGTCTTTTGCTACCTTACTTTACTAGGTAGCATCTGAGAGGTTGCGAAAACGTGCATAGTGGAATCTCCCTGGCAAAGGGTCTCTTCTACAGTATCCCTGCATTCGAGTCTCCTCCGCCATTCTGTTGATGAGACTGACCTATAAAAAGCCAACAGAAGGGCTAGCCGTCTTTCTTATTAACCATAAAGGTGAGTGGATGATTGAACTTATGTTCCATGATTGCTTCCATGAAGGTGGATGAGACTCATAGGCTCATAACGAGATCAGCTTGATGTCACGCGTTATCCACACATTCCCCAACCTCCTTGACTCTCTTATTTTGCTCTTAGGACAGTGGCTCAACTTAGTTAAGAGAGATCCCAGTTCATCTGCACGTGAAGCAATATCGCGCTGCTATCAACCTACTTGACAATACTTCATACAGAGCACTCTCCTGATAAAGGAACCCCTAAGTCAGATCGGTCGGGCTGACTCAGATATTACATCAGCAGTCACCGAGAAGCAGCCACATCTGTCACGTGCCCTCTCGGAAGTGCATTGTGGGGTGTTGCAGAAGGGATGTTAGAGCGACCCCGAATTGTTTGAAATTTTGTAGTGATCAGGGTCTGTCTGGCACGAGATTAATCTGCTTACCAGACTACCAGTAGTAGCATCAGAAGTTTCTGAGCGTATAGTTCTTGTACATGTTGCCTAGATGGCTTTAAGCCCTAGATAGTAGTAAAGAGCTTCAGCCTCCCTGTGGCCAAGCTAGTGTACCTCAGGCATCTCCACCTAACCGTCCACTCAACCTCGCTTTCTTTGCCCGTCACTAACTCTCTATTGGAACTTCCAACCTGTGCCACAAAGCGACACCTTTTTCATTCACCTCTGTCTTGCCTATTCTGCCAGCGCAAGATATTCGTCCTTCACAAAATACGCCTTTGATATCAATATACTCGATTTTATAGATTCTGGTCGTCGTCACGAATAAAAATTTCTGTTGCTCGCCTTACAGATCAAATGATCGCGTCTCCTAGATGACCTTCCCTCCCCCTCCCCCTTCCTCCCAATCGTCGATTGCTTCTGGCACCGATAAATTGTCTTCGAACAGGGCGGCAAGGTCACAGCAATCTGCTTGGGGTCTCTCCGCGTCCCAGTCTAGCATTCGCCGTGGGTTGACTCCGCTTGCGACCAACAACCTTTCATCGTCATCATCGATTCCGTCTGCGAATTCCCGAGGACCAGTCCAGTCGACTAGTCCCGCTCCAGGTGGCTCAACCTCTTCCCCTTTGACTTCCTCCTTCTCCGCCGTCCTGAGCTCCGCAAGGGGTCTTCCTGGTGGACGGAGCGTACCCTCACCTGCCTCAACACCGTCACCTTTTGCCGCCTTCCAATCTGGCTCGCAACAGCATCAGCAATCCGGACAGTCACTCTCGTCTCCCAAATTCAGGGCTCACACCCCGTCGTCACATCTGGCTTCCGCAGCAGGCTCTATCGCGGGTGGTGGAGGCTCCGGGGGAGGCGGTGGTGGGACGGGACCTTCCAGAGGCGCCACCTTCTCTCCGTTATTGTCCGGCAACACCGTGAATTCACCCACTGGGTTTCCCTCTGACAAACCGGGCTCAGCAGCTTCTGGAGCTGCAGCTCACGCAAGTCAGTCCTCGTTAACTAAGATATCCATTGCTCAAGTCTTCCTTCTTCTAGACTCTATCACGGAGAAAGAAGGTCGAGAGAAGTGGGAGACCAAAGCCGCTCAGATACACAAGGTAGGACAGCCCATCACCCGTTGCCTTGATTTGTACAAATCTGACATGGAGTAACGTTCTCTAGCTTGTCGAATCGAACGGAATGGAGGTCTTCTCGAAGTATTTCCGACGTCTTCTGACGGGCAACGCCCCTCAGATCTTTCCAGGGGTCAACAAGTCTGTGGAAAATGCTGGCAATTATCCTTTGTTGGTCCAAGAGATGCAGAAAGTCACTCAGGACATAGAGCAGGCCCAGAAAATCGCAGAAACGGTTGATACCTCGGAAGGAGACATATTCCGCGATTTCGATCTTTCTACCTTCCTCGATCATTTTAAGCTGGATCCTGTCGCTAAGGTAGCCCTTGCACTGGCATTCAAAACTGCCAATAAGTCGGACTTGCGTGCGAAAGGTTAGTGCTCTCCCGGGAACATCTTTGATCAGTGGTCACCTGCTAACGTTTGCTACCACTTTTAGCCGATGCAATTCTTTCGAACTCCATCACCCCTTTCCTTCAAAGTTTGGCCACGCCGTCTGAGGTAACTAAGGACTTCAAAAGCTCGTTCATTGGGATGACCATTGAGCGTTTCATCCTCTACCCTCCACGCAACTTCACCGACGATGTGAAAGCCAAACTGGTGTACGCAGCAAACCTGCGCTACCAGAAATTAGGCGTGGAGATGCCATTCGAGGTTGCCTCTGCGCTACAAATGTTCAACTTCCTGAATCCAAGGTACACATTGGTCCGCCAGCTCCATTCGAGAGGACCCCGAGCCACATCGAACGTCGACGCCGTGAATGAAGCAGTCAACTCAGCCGGACCTGATGCCTGGAACGAAGAGCATATTGCCAGCGCCCTCCTGTTCCTGGTTCTTTCTCAGTATTGGCAAGATTTCTCCTTGGAGACTTTCCTCCGAGCTGTCAAGTCACATGACGGTGATAGGCAGATTAATTGGTCTTTCATTTTCCGAAACTTTGATCGAGAAGGCCTGCGACTTGACTCGAAGCAGTTCGCCAAACTGTATTCCGTACTCTTGTCGGCGGCTGCGGATGATTCCACCTTGGATATCCAGAAGCTTTGGGGTGGCGATTGGGAACATAGGGACACACAAATGTCTTTCTTGACGGCTTTTATTGTTTCCCGAACAGATGTCTCTCAGATTCCCAATCTTCGAGCTACCTTCCCAGCCGATTTCTTCGCTGACGGTCCCGAGCTCGTTCGCTTGCAAGGCGAGCGGGCAGCGAAGTCTCCGCTTCGTTCTCTGGACGCTATGAAAGCCGTCTTTGACATTGCTTTGTTCTCTCAGGCTGCATGGGCAGCTGCGGAAAGTCAACTACTCATCAAGGCTGTTGTCCAGTATGATCTCCCTGTCTTTCTGTGCTCAGCTCTGGCTCTTCCTCAGCCGTGGACCAGCGTTCAGCAAAACTTCGTTCTCCGGACGCTCGTTGTCTTTATCCTAAAACAAGAAGAGGGATATCAGCTTGCGCTTCATGGAGCTTGGCGCCAGGACCGCCAGTGGGTAGCTGAGCAGCTATTCACCACGTTCACCCAAGACCCGACCTCAACAGCCGCAATCTACGAGCATGCTGTCGAATTTGGTTGGTTGGACTATTTGCTTGGATACACAAACGGTCTTGCTATGGATCTGGCTTGCTATGCTCATCGGAAGGGGCCCTTTGACCTCGAGCAATGGGTCCGCAATGCGGCTCAGAAAGGACCAATGGATATGGGTAACTTGTTGTCTAAATACCTCAGGATTAAGGCAGAAGATGAATTGCATGTCCAGAGGAAGGAACAACCTGCTCCTCAAATGGTCAGTCTTTCTGTGAAGACTGTCTATACTTTGCTGTCTGTTTTGGAGGAATATGTTGGTGACCGTGAAAATCTCACGCCGGTGCAGCGAATCTGCATTCAGACCTATCCCCGGCTTATCAACTACGGGGAAGGTTTTGACGATATCATCGACGCGAATGGCGAAAACGGCAATGCGTTACCTGAAGCTATTGACAAACAGATGCAGGAGCTTTTCGGCAAGATGTATCATGAAGAACTTTCGTTGCGGGAAATATTGGAGTTGATGCGACGGTACAAAACATCTCGCGATCCGGCTGAACAAGATCTTTTCGCGTGCATGGTTCATGGACTCATCGACGAGTACCATTGCTACCATGAATATCCCTTGGAAGCACTCACAAAGACAGCTGTGATGTTCGGTGGTATCATCAACTTCCGGCTCGTCGACGGAATCACGCTGAAAGTTGGGCTGGGCATGATTCTCGAGGCTGTGCGAGAACATGACATTCACGATCCCATGTACAAGTTCGGCGTGGAGGCCATTGAGCAGCTGATCGGTCGTCTCCCCGAGTGGGCCGGCTTTTGTCACCTCCTGCTTCAAATTCCGAGCTTGCAGGGCACGCCCATTTTCCAGAAGGCTGAAGAAGTCCTACGCGAGCAGGGAAGTCAAGTGCGAGACTCTGACACTGGCAGACTAGAGAATGTCACTGGTGCGACCATAACCAACGGTACCCTCGATGAGACCGCACCAGACGGGCCCACCCGCAAGTTCCTGTCTATCCATGTCGACCCACCTTTACGACCTGAGATTTACCATGATCCAGACGAGGATGTGCAGGACAAGATACTGTTCGTCCTAAACAACGTGTCGGAGCAAAATATTGAGGAGAAGCTGCACGATCTCACAGACGTTCTGCGAGACCAGCATCATCAGTGGTTTGCATCGTACTTGGTGGAAGAACGAGCGAAATTGCAGCCAAATTTCCAGCAACTCTATCTCGATCTCCTTGACCGCATCAATGACAAGATTCTATGGGCTGAAGTTCTGAGAGAAACATACTCGAGCGTGTGCAAGCTGTTGAATGCAGAGGGGACGATTAACTCGTCCACAGATCGCGGCCATCTCAAAAATCTCGGTTCATGGCTCGGTTCACTGACCATAGCAAAAGACAAGCCTATAAAGCACAAGGATATATACTTCAAGGGTCTTCTCCTGGAAGGCTATGACAGTCAGCGTCTGACCATCGTGATCCCATTCACTTGCAAAGTGCTGGTCCAGGCGACAAAGTCCACTGTCTTCAAGCCGCCAAACCCATGGTTGATGGATATTCTCGCTCTTCTGCTGGAACTGTACCACTTTGCTGAACTAAAGTTGAATCTCAAGTTTGAGATTGAAGTACTGTGCAAAGATCTCGAACTGGATCATAAGACAATCGAACCCTCCGTCGTTATCCGGGATCGCTCGGCTCACATCGAGGATGCGCTGTCGACAGCAAATATTCCTGAAGGCCTCGAAGCCTTCGAAGACATGGCTCTCACCACCATCAACCAGGGAATGCGGACAGAGAGGTTGTCTCCCGCCGCGATCATGTCAACTCTTCCAAGCTTAGACAAAATTCTCGTTCTACCATCTTCAGCGAGCAGCATGGTTGACCCGAACGTCCTCCGGCAAATTGTCCACACAGCTGTTGAACGCGCCATCGCGGAGATAATCACTCCAGTTGTAGAACGCTCTGTCACGATTGCATCAATTTCAACTGTACAGCTAGTATCCAAGGACTTTGCCATGGAGCCTGACGAGGAAAAGGTGCGACATGCCGCTGGCAATATGGTGCGACAGCTTGCCGGCAGCCTGGCCCTGGTGACTTGCAAGGAGCCCTTGAAGGTTAGCATGACAAACTATATCAGAATGATTCAGCAAGAGTACTCTGAGCAGCCCATGCCCGAAGGCTTGATTTTGATGTGTGTCAATGACAACCTTGATGCCGCCTGCGGAATAGTCGAGAAGGCGGCGGAGGAGAAGTCGCTCCCTGAGATTGAAAAGGTTATTGAACCACAGTTGGAAGCACGCCGGCGTCATCGGGCTGCCCGACCTAATGAACCTTTCATCGACCCGTCGATGAATCGTTGGGGCTTGTTCATTCCTGAACCCTACCGACAAGCCCCAGGTGGTCTGAACAAAGAGCAGCTGGCCATTTATGAGGAGTTTGCTCGTCAATCTCGTGGTCCAGCAGCAACTCACGTTCAGAACGTATCGACTGATTCCGGTCGACAACTGGCAGATGTTCTCCAGGATTCGTATGCGCAGATTCCTAACCTCTCTACGCCTGCGGAACAGCCAGCCGTACCTCATAGAACTCCACAGGCTCAGCAAGACACGCGTCTGCAGCAAACCGGGCTCGTTGGCGCACAACCGCAACTGAATGGCTTTCTGGAGGCGCCAACACCTCGTGACAAAGTCGACAGCATCGTTTCTGATCTACAGCAAGCGGCTCGCAATGCACCCGAGGAGCGCGTGAAGGACCTTGGCAGAGATAGTGCTGTGTTGCAGGAGTACAACCAGGCTTTGCGTACTATCCTTACGTCTCCAAGCGGCGAAGAGCTGGCAAGATTAACATCTCTGAAGATCTGCACAAACTTGTATTCTCAGACACCGAGTAACCTTGAGATTGAGGTACTCGTGCATTTGCTTGCGAAGTTGTGCGATATGTCCTCACTCGTCGCAAGATATACCTGGGTTGTCTTGTCGGAAGTAGATGACGAGCATATATTCAATGTCCCAGTCACAGTGGCACTCATAGATGCTGGACTGCTGGACATTCGCCGCGTCGATATGAGTCTCACCAGGCTTATCTGCCAGAAGAACACGGGTGCACTCGAAATACTGGCCAATCTGATGGACCGAGTGCTCTTCAACGAAGAGCCCTCCGCATTGCGGTCTGATTTCTCAGGCAGTCTCGAAGCGATGAGCCAATGGCTTGCAGAAGACGCAAGTCTTGCTCCTGCAAATGAAATTATCCGCAAACTACGCGAGTCCGGTATCCCTGAAGTCGTCAACCCTCTTCTCAGCGACAAAGCGCGAGCAAAGCGGGATCAGATGGAGTACATCTTCAGCGAGTGGATTGGTATTTACAAGGCACCCGGCGCCACCGACCGTACCTATCATTCCTTCCTTAAGGACCTGCACCAGAGGCAAGTGATGGATAATCAAGAGGACTCTGCTTTGTTCTTCCGGCTCAGCATTGACATCTCCGTCGCGATGTTCGAGCATGAATCGCAGAATCCTAACGGTAGCCTCGATGAGGCTTTCCTCTATATCGATGCGCTTGCGAAATTGGTCATTCTGCTAGTCAAATTTCAAGGAGAGAGCACCGGCTCTGCCAAAACCAGCAAATCTGTCTACTTCAACTCGGTTCTGTCGATGCTTGTGCTGGTGTTGAATCATCACCACGTTATCCGCGGAGAGGCTTTCAACCAGCGCGTATTTTTCAGACTCTTCTCAAGTATCCTGTGCGAGTATTCTCTGAACGGACTTCAGCAGAGTGATCAACATCAGGAAATGATGTTTGCTCTTGCCAACAAATTCCTATCGCTCCAGCCCCAGTACTGTCCCGGTTTCGTCTACGGCTGGCTCTCACTGGCGTCCCACAGATTTTTCATGTCAGGAATGCTGAATATGCCCGAGCGTGCTGGTTGGGGACCCTACTGCGAAATAATGCAGGCTCTCCTCTCTTACATAGGAGAGCAGCTCAAGCCAGCAAACATTTCTTATGTTGCCAAGGACCTCTACAAAGGAGTGCTTCGTATCCTGCTGATCTTGCACCATGACTTCCCCGAGTTTGTTGCGGAAAATCATTTTCAGTTCTGCAATGTCATTCCCGCCCATTGCGCTCAGCTCCGTAACCTTGTTCTGAGCGCATACCCGTCGTCTTTCCACAAGCTTCCAGATCCTTTCAGAGAAGGTCTGAAAGTCGAGCGCCTGGAAGAGATGCGTGATGCTCCCAAGATTGCCGGCGACATCGCTGCTCCTCTACAGCGCGCCAACATCAAAGGTGTTGTCGATAGCTTGCTGCAGAGCAATAACCAATCAGAGGCGTCCATCCCGAAGATTTGCGATGCCATCTACAACCCTGTGAACAAGGATACTGGACTCTTCTACACTCCCATCAATGTCAACGTCGTCCTAGTGAACGCGTTGGTTCTATACATTGGTCAGGATGCTGTTTCTGCCGGTGGATCCAAAGGCAACACTCGCGCCGCGTTTGACAGCTCGCCCCATTCGGCGCTTCTGGAGAGCCTCGCCAAGGTGCTACTACCTGAGGCGCGCTACTACTTGCTCAGTGCGATGGCGAACCAATTACGCTATCCCAATAGCCATACCTACTTCTTCAGCTTTGCCATTCTTCGTCTCTTCGGCGTGGACAACTCCGAGCAGGATGGTTCCGATATCCGTCAGCAGATCATCCGAGTCTTGTTGGAGCGGCTGATCGTCCATCGCCCCCACCCCTGGGGTTTGATCATCACCCTCCAGGAGTTGCTCCAGAACCGAAGCTACACTTTCTTCCACCTTCCTTTCATCCAGGCTGCGCCTGAGGTATGTCACTCTTCGGTTTGATTAGTGTCATGTGCGTATAGCTAACGAACTATTGATTTACAGATTGGTCGTCTCTTCGATGCTCTTCTCCAACACATTCAGCAACAAAGCCCTAGGGCAATGCCCTAGTTATCCTGAAAAGGAGATCGCTTCTCTCGCCATCTCTGATTGATATGAGGCATTTGATGATGCTTCGATGACCTGCATTCGGCGAAGATGTCGTTTTCTCTCACGGTATACTCGAAATGCCGCTTACGACGTTAGAAATTCGGTGCTTTACTGGGGTGTATGTTTTCTCAAGGATTTTGTTTTCTTTTCATTCTGAAACTTGTACTGTTTGTGTCCATTATCATTTTTACGGTTGGGTTTCTGGGGGGTTTAACTATGCATTCTACGACATGTCAGCGCAGCATACAGTCACATGGAACCAAATGCTTTGCTTTTGTATTGGTTTGTTTTCATTCTGCTGGATGATCCTGTTAATTTTACACTGCAAATGCAGTGCTTGTAACGATATGTTTTAAAAAGGGATGGGTAATGGTCTACATCTACTTCATAGTAACAGCTCATGCTTCCACTAGGCCAACGCTGCCATGAATTGATATCGAACAACTCATTGAACAAAAAATATGCCATTCTCAGTTCTGATACATGTGAATGTAAAGGAAATAGACCAATAACTAATGGACTATAGCTTCCCTCGTAATGGCTGCATCTAGCTGGGGCGCGTAGTAAAGGCCTTTGTTGTCCATGGGGAAGCAAACCTCGGTGACGTCGACGCGAGCGACGGAGCTCTCTGAAAATACAACTCTCAATCACCCGATACCATTCCACCTCAAACCCACACCAAGCTTGGTCGCACCATGTCGGAGCTTGATTATGCGACAGATGAGGATGTGGAGGATGGCAATACCTTTTCCTTTTGGCCTCCGGTAAGCCATCACTCCACATTTCACTGATTCAACAGCTGATGGTCCGATGACCTCCAGGACGCGCTGGTAGCGCCCTTTCGCGCCCTTGTTTCGAAACAAGCACAGAAAGCCTATCTGGGAACTCTCTTGTTTGCGGCAACTGCTGTATGCATGTTCTTTGTTTCGTCGGTTGCATATGCGATATTTTACTATTGGTTCATCCCGCAAATTGGGCTTGCGCGACAAGTGCATCTACAGTTTGGGTAGGTCAACGACGGAGAATGGAATTGTCCCCGGAAAATATTGTTGGATCGTCGGCTGATTACCGAGATTTCGGTCTCTAGTGATGACCAGCCTTGGGGTACCGCCTCCCTTGGGTCGGAGTTGGTCTCTCAGCAAGCATACGATGTCGCCGTGAAACTCGAAATGCCGCGGACGCCCTCCAACCTCGCTGCCGGAAACTTTATGCTAGATCTGTCTCTCTTTTCCCGCCCCTCGACGTCCGCCACCACTGGCCAGAACACATCTTCGAATCGGATTGTGCACTCGCGACGCCCGGCTATACTGACGTATACGTCGCCTATGGTGGATACCGCCAGCAAGATCTCTTTCATGCCACTGTATGTACTGGGGTGGCAGCGTGAAGCGGAAACTCTGCGGGTGCCGATGTTTGAGAAGATTGAGTTCTCGCGCGGCTGGCGCAACCTTCCGGCGAGTCTACGCCTTGAGGTCCATAGTAAGGAGCCGATGCAGGTTTACTCGGCTCAGGTGGAATTTCACGCTAGGTTTACGGGTCTAAGGTACGTCACAGCTGCTGGCAAGGGTTCTGGATGTCTTTGGAACTAATAGAGCAATAGATGGATCATGTACAACTGGAGGATCCTATCGTTCTTGGTCTTCAGTTTCGGTTTCTGGAGCGTCTCCATGGTCTCTTCAAGCATTGCATGGCTTGTCCTGGCTTCGTTATGGAGCACGAAGCCAACGAATCAGACAAATATCAAGCAAGAGGCTCGCGGGAAGACTCCAATCAAGGAGGAATATGATGACGAAGCAGCGGACATTTCTGCTCTGGACTCGCCTTCTGACTCACACTCTCCGAAACACCAGTCGACGAGTAGGGTTAAGAAGGAAGAAGAGTTTGGAGAGGAGACGAAGCCCTCTTATACCAGCGACACAGACGAAGGAAGCCATGATCCTGGTGGTAGAAGAGACGTTTGGCTTTCTGAGAGTGGCGCAGGGACTGGCTTAGAGAGCGCAGAGGCGAGGGGCGTCCAGTGGCGCCGTAGCCGTTTATTTAGCGAAGGCCACTCATAGGCAGGACGTTCGATCTACGTTTGGTTCTAGAGAACTTCATGACTTCAAGTCTTTGGTACCCAAGTAATTGCGAGCGATGTATATATATCTCCAGGTGGTGCGGACCCTGAATGTGAAGGCGACCAATTTCGTGGCTATACTTTGCCCTATTATGGGGACGGTGTAATAAGCCAGCAATAGCAATGATGTTCTCTGGTCTTCAAAGTATTTCCATAGTATACAATGCCATTGATGCAGAGGAAGCCATAGTGACTGTCACAGGCCTCGGATGCCAAACCGCCTGGGCTGCCCGAAAATGCGGAGTAAAAAGGGCCCACTTTCGATAAAGAAAATGCCCCTCCATGAGCATTCCAGCTCCACCACCAAACAATCTCCTTCTGCACCAGTTAATCACAATGCACATTTTGGTAAGTTGAACTCTTGTGGTTTCTTCAACGTGGAGGAGCCCAGCTCATAGCATGCTCCTCAACCTAGGTGGTCAACGATGACGGTCCTCCGTCGAACAAATCTTCGCCTTACGTCCATTCCCTCGTCCACACTCTTCAGTCCGCCGGCCATGTTGTATCAGTGGTTCTGCCTCATCAACAGCGTTCATGGATTGGTAAAGCGCACTTGATCGGTGCCTCTGTAAGACCGACCTACTTCCGGCCCGGCATCCTGCACGAAGACAATGGCACCATCCATGACTTCCCCCGCACCGACGACGAAGAGGACGGAGACGAGTGGCTACTCATCGACTCGACGCCAGCAAGCTGTGTCCAGATCGGTCTTTTCCACTACTTCCAAGAACGCGGTCCCGTCGACGTGGTCGTGTCAGGTCCCAACTACGGCCGCAATACGACTGCTTTATTCGCTTTGTCGAGCGGGACAATCGGAGGAGCTTTGGAGGCTGCACACTGCGGGAAACGCGCCATTGCCCTTTCCTATGCCTTTAGCTCG
Organism: Aspergillus fumigatiaffinis; assembly: GCA_012656285.1. Lineage (NCBI taxonomy): Eukaryota > Fungi > Ascomycota > Eurotiomycetes > Eurotiales > Aspergillaceae > Aspergillus > Aspergillus fumigatiaffinis. The sequence goes on along the minus strand of JAAAPX010000056.1, from coordinate 163,589 downwards.
CGCAACCATGACCCTGTTGTGATCGCTGAAGCATCGCAGCACTCGGTGAAGCTGATTGAATATCTCTGCGAGAACTGGGCGGAGGGAGTGGATCTGTATAACATCAATGTGCCTCTGGAGCCGGGGATGAGCAAGTGCAAGGTGATATACACCAGTATGCTTGACAATAGGTGGACTGGCAGCTGCTTCCAGGCCGTTGATGCAGCGCTCCCGGATGAGACTCCCCAGGTTCAGGAGCAGAGGCTGCGGGACCAGGGTGAACGACTAGGGGAGAAGCCCACTGCCGCTCCAGGGACAGGGCCACGCAGGCGGATGCGGTTCCAGCATAAGCACTTTCAGTGGAATCCTGATTTCACAGATGTGTGGAAGAGTGTAGAGGCGAGTGGACCGGGCAACGACGGTCGCGCTGTGCGCGAGGGAATGACAAGGTATGTACTCTCGATCCTGTCTCATATTTTATCCTGTATTGGCTCGTAGCTGACTCTTTGGGTTCAGTGTTACCCCTCTCAAGGCCACCTTCATGCGTACACCAGGCATCCAAGGCGAAATTAAACTGTGAGTGGACCCTTTTGACCAGCGGATCCGCGTCTAAACAGGTCCAGCTAGATCATGAACGTGTCGCATTGTTCGATATACGACCTTGATCTTAACCTCTGTGTCTTTTGGCGCCCCTCTAGCGTTCTCCCTGTTTGCTTTTTTATGGTCCATGGTCGTATTCTAGAAGACATGCATTCTGATCAGCCTAGACTCAGTAGCTCACATAATGATGAACCTGCATTCTATTCCATCGTGGATAGCGACGATCCTTACGTGCAGAGCCTGATGGAACAAGCCTTACAGCGTCGCCTTCGCAGAGGACAGTATCAAATCACATCGAAGCTGTCCGATCTTCCTTCCCCCTCCGCCCCTCTCTTTCAATATCGCGAATACGAACGGCTGGACTTTGAGCATGCGATGATGAACTCGTCTACGTCCTTGGTCAACGCCTATATCATCCGGAAAGCGCTTATTCGCAAGCACTACCTCTCCAACACAGTGGCCAACTGGGTCACCAAACACCCCGACAGCGTCCTACGGAATCATTTCAAATTCGCATACGACTTCGAGCTAGACTACGCCGAGTTCCTCGACGAAGCCCTGCTCGAGGCATACGAGCTCCGTGAGAGCCTGGACAGGAACGAAGGCAAACCGGAGTCAGAAAAGGAATGGTGGATTCTGAAAGCAGGAATGAGTGACCGCGGACAAGGCATCCGTCTCTTCAACAGCGAGGATCAACTACGCGAGATATTCGAAGAATGGGAGGAGGACGACTCGGATGAGGAAAGCGAACCCGAGAACCCAGAAACCGAGGACCGGGATGGAGACGGGGACGGACAAGGCGTCGTCACCTCCCAGCTACGCCACTTCATCGCCCAACCCTACATCGACCCTCCCCTCCTTCTACCCTCCTCGTCGAACCGCAAGTTCCACATCCGCACTTACGTGCTTGCTGTCGGCTCATTGAAAGTCTACGTCTACAAGGAGATGCTGGCTCTCTTCGCTGCGAAACCATACTGTCCTCCATGGGAGGACGAAGACGAGGTCATCGATCTCGCCAGACACCTCACAAACACCTGTTTCCAAGAGGGCGGCAGCACCAACGAAGGAAGTGTCCGACGGTTCTGGGACCTGGATCACCATGTACCCGGGTTGAGCCACGGCTGGAAAGAGAAGATATTCGACCAGATTTGCGCCGTCACCGGAGAGGTCTTCGAGGCGGCCGCACGAGGCATGATGGTTCATTTCCAGACCCTGCCAAACGCCTTTGAGCTTTTCGGCGTCGATTTCCTCGTCGATAAGGATGGCGTTCCCTGGCTGCTGGAACTGAATGCTTATCCAGACTTTGGCCAGACTGGTGAAAAGCTGAAGGACCTCGTTGTTGGCGGCCTCTTTGAGGAGACTGTTGAGGTTGCCGTCAAACCTTTCTTCGGTATGGGTGATTCATCAGTAAAAGGAACAAGTGACTTGAGACTGGTTGCCGATCTCGAACTTGGCAGAAAAGCTTAAAAGCAGGCCAGCTACCCCGAAAGCATGGGGCCTCAGTACATACAAATATCGTCTTCATCTAGATCGGATTATATCTCATCATTGATCCATTTGGACACGATCACGGAGCTTTATAGAGGGAATAAATTCTAAAGAGGCGTCCTTGATTAAAGTTATTTGTAGTCTATATATGTGGGTCAAAAGTTAGCCGTATCTTTTCTTGCTTCCGTCTTTTGTAAAGTCTGCCGCTCTGTCCGCACTCGACCAGAAGCACATGGATCAGGTATGAATAGCATAGAATCAGAAGTTCAACCATGGCGAGTGTCCCTGGTGTCAGGAGTGATCGATATCAGTGATCAAGCCGATGCCTGCAGGCTCACTTTTCGTTCCCTTTCTACGACTAATGACCTCCTTCCTCGACCTTTTCCCTCTCTTTCGTGCTTTCTTCGGGTATGCGATAATGACCCTGTCGCTTCCTTGCTGTGATCCAGTCATGGATTGACTACTGCCCCCCTCAGCTTCACCGGACCGATGCTTCATGGATGCGGCAGGCTTGGGATTCTCGTTCTCATCGGTAATGGGGAAGCTTGGAACAGCGCTCTTCGCCATCTTCGAGTTGACAGTCCTTGGCAGAACTCGTTCTTCATCTAAGCCTTGATGTTGTATGTCGTTTAGGCCCAAGCCTTGCTGACGCTCGACCTGCTGGTTCCTGTTTCCGTCGAGCTGCTGCATGACGATGCGTTGCTGCGCAATAGGAATGAATTCGGGTGCGTCAGGCTTCCACTCACCCCTTCGGAATGGTTTCTTGCCATGCAAACTGATACCTGAAGAATGATCGACGAACTGAATATGTTGCACTTCACCTTGGTTCTCGTGCTGGGCTTTGGGATTGGTAAGCTTGTGACGCAGCTTGGCAATGCGCAAAGCAGGTATTTCATCTCCAAGGCTTTGTTCTTGATCATTCCCAACAATATCGTTCGTGCCTTCTGCTTGGACCTCCTCTTCAATACCTTGTAGGGCCGAATGTGGTTGCAATCGTCTGCTCGAAACTGCTCCCATTGGTGGTCTCCTTCTAGGCTGACGTGACCGGAGATTATTCTGTGAGGGATCGCTTTCTTGTGTAGTTGCACCGTAATTCATACTCTCCCCTTGTCTGTTATGTACGGCGTCACGACACACATGGCCATCCGGGATCAGTGAAGCAGTCACTTCAGGATCAGACTCGCAGTGGCAGGGTACCGTCCAAGATCCAACGACGACGCAGAGAAGCAGCACAAGGCTGACAAAACGAGTCGCGCGAATGGATATAAGAAAGATGGTCATTATTTTCCCTACTTGCGTGGGATAAACAGACGATGTAAGCAGAAACAGCTCAGGAACTAAATATAGAAGAGAACAACCTCCGAGGGAGATGCGTAGGGCCCCTCTTGGCTTCAAAAAAACCAACAGTAAGATATACCAGAAGATCACTGAGCCTAACAGATATACCTAGGGTAAGAAATCCGCGTTAGTCCGGTAGGGTATGTCTAGGGATGCATTCACAAAGGTCCTTACAGTGCCTTCGACCCAGGTTATTACTGTTCGCAGGAAAGGTACGAGGGAGACACAGGATAATTCCCAGGCCTGACGGTCAGCATTCCGTAATGAGACTTGATGAGCTCTGACTGAACCGAGAGACTGCCTTACATAGGTCAAGATGATCACTCCGATAAGGAATTCCGTGAATACATAGAGAAGCCTACACCTTGTCTCGTTCATATAGTCTCTTGGGCGGGAGGCGAGGAGCCCAGTGTTCGCAGACAGGATGTAGAGCATGCCCGCAGCCAACGGTAGTGAGCAAAGGATCCCCGCAACTGCCTGAGGACTGAGGTTTCCGAGGCGATATATCGAGGAGGCCATACTGAAGGGCTGGAGAGCAGGTGGAGAGGTTGAATGTGGCAAACGTGGGACAGCGATTGTACTTCAGCAAAAGATGATCCGGAAACGCGGACGAGAGCTGATATAGATCGGTGAGGACGAGGAAGGGAAGCAGGACACGCGAAGTAGCTCAGTCAGAGACGCCTCCCTTTTTAGGATGACGAGTGACGCTTTCCTAGACAGGAAAGAACTATGGGTCAAAGGAGCCTTCACCATCAAAAGAGTAAGGCATCGATGGAACATTCCTATGAGCATTCAAATGACGAGGGACCGAAGAAGTGGCATGGTCATTACAGCAACATCTATTGAGGATCATCGCCATTTAGCTCGTGGTCGGTCAAATGTAGGCTAATCAGCAGCTATGCCCTTCTCCAAAAAAAAAAACAGTCACGTACATGAGTCCACGACTGATAAGTTGGAAAGAGGGGAACATGGCACGCTCGACGCTTAAGATGAAGAAACATGACAGGACTTCATGAGAGGAACATGCTCCAATAAGCTCAACTATCATGAAAAGCATTCCTGGTAAAAGCTCAGCCAAACCGTTGTTTAGCCAATGTTTTGAGCCATCCAACGGTCTCCTCTTCCTTCTTCCGATATTGTTGAAGTCGCTCTTCCCGCTCCGCTGCTCGAGCTCGCAGTATCTCTTCCCTTCTGATTTCACGCTCGTTCTTTTTTCGTTGCTCTCTAGACTGTGCCTTTTTTATGGCATCTAGCTCGTTCTCGCCGGAGCCCATAAGTTCGTCATCTGGTGCTGCCTCTATGGGTGAGCCACCTCGCCGTGACTCAGCGAAGGCACGGTTTGCAGCGGCCGCCTCTCGACGCTTCTCCATACGCCTTTCATGCGTTCCAGGCTCCGCGCGGGGTGCAATCTCATCCTCGATTTGCCGCATCTCAGACTTGTGGGAACGTGTCTCTGCACGATGCTGTTTTCTTGTGTCCTCGCGAGCCGCGACGGCATCCTCTACTGCGGACTCTGCCACACACAGAGTTAGCCTCATGAAAGATAATGGCAGCGGGATGTACGCACCTTTTCGTAACTCCAAGTCCTGTATTGTCGGGATTGCTGGTCCAGCTAACGGGCCACCTCGACCCCTGGCTGTCACCTCATGATGAGGAAGTATGGGACCGTACTCTTCCTCGTCCTCGGAATCGAATTCTCGTTCGTCCTGCCGGGCTGTCGCCTCCGACGTAGCGCCAGTGTCGGCATCTTTCCCTCGACCACCTTGTTCATAATCTGGTGAATCACGGCCGGATACTGGGGCTTGTTCTGGGGCATTACGACGGGCTTTCTCGAGGGTGCTAGGGTCGTACCACCCTTCGGCGAGCTCTCCACGGTTCCTATAATGTCAACCACTAATTCTAGTTTCCGGCTATCAAAATGTAGTTCATCGAGTGCTGACCCACGCAAACGAATAATTGCACTTGCGGAACATTACAGAAAATCTGTAGTCGGTGAAGGTAACAGGGTCCTTACCATTTTCGAATAAAACTCTTCCATCTACCCTTGATCTCCTCTTCGCTCAAATCTTCCATTATCAGTCCCTTCTGGATATCGAGGTACATGGCGAACATTGGTGCGTAATGGGTCAGATCCCGTTTCGAAAGCTCTCGCGCTTGGAAGGGAAGCGCTACAGGCGCCGAAGAGGCTGATTGCGAATGCCGATCGCGATCATGACTGTGGTCTCGATGACGGTGATGGCTATGACGGTGCCGATGGTGATGATGTCTTTTGTGTCTGTCACTTCGGTCTGGGGAGCGCGAGCGCGAGCGCGAATCGTGATCTCGGTGGGATCTTTCCCTATGGCGATGATCGCGGGTAGACATTGTGTAGATTTCTCAGGTGGTGGTCGTATCCCTTTGCAAATTGTCAAGGAAAGTGACAACCAATCTATCTGAAATTCGGGCGACAGTCGGAAGAGAAGCGGCCAGAAGCTACGGTCCTGCGGATCACATGCCAAGCTTTTCTGGGGCAAGAGGACATGATTTACCGAGTATGAGGTCAGAGCCATAAATATCGCCAATACTTCTTATCTTCTTTGTAGTAGTCTTCTATCCATTCAACGCTTAAAGGTCCTTTCTTGTAATTTTTCGAAATATAAGCAAGAAGGCATCCAAATACTTTGTTACCCTTCTTTTCCCCATTGGTAATAAGCACATGGTACTACCTAAGAATCCAGTACTCTTATTGTAAATACATTCAAGAAATAGAGGGCAGTGGCTCTTATTACCATATACAAGGGTAATGATAAATGAAAGGGTATTCATATTGTCAGCGCATACACAATCTCGGTATAAAATCGATCAACTGGCCGGAGCGCTCTGTTGCTCCTTATTGTCAGAAGAGCTGTCTCCGGCAGGTGTCGTCGATGACTGAGTAGTGGTCTTCGACCGGTTGGCAGCGGCCATCTGCCAGGCAGGAATGGAGGCGCCTCGACCAAATTGCGCAAGAGGGCTACTAGCGGCGGCACCGGTGGTCGTGCCGGCGCCTGGCTGTGCTGGAGAGGGCTGCGATTCTTGTGTAGTAGGAGTCGCTGTAACGCCGTTGGTAGTACCGGGGGTGGTAGCCGGCGACGCCTCCTCCGCGGGCCGACCGACGCTGGGGAGAGTTGAAGCGCTGATAGTTCTTCCGGCAACAGGGGCGCTGGATGCGCCGCTGCCACTGAGTCTGTTACCAAGCAAAGTCTTCAAGCTCTTCAATTCAGTGCCAAGTTCCTTCAACCGGGTTTCATTTCCTTCCCGAGCGCCCTCCAGAGCCTTGGGGATGGCATCCTTCAATGATTTAACCTCATCGCTGATGCGGCGGGTTTCGTCATCCCGTCGGCGAGACGCGGTCTTCAGATCGGCCACCAGGGTCTCAACTTCCCGAAGGGCTGTGTCCAGTCGCTCTGTGCGCGCCTCTTCAGCTGACTTCAATGCCGCAGTATCTGTGGAAAGTTGCTCAATTAGAGCAAAAGCGCGAGAAAACTGCTCATCGATATTCTCCTTGTCTTGTTCCAGTTGGGGTGGTGTAGGAGGGGCGATTAACGGCGCAATGTACCGCTTGAAGAAGCATTTGTTACTACCATCGCAAGAGAAGTCGAGCGGACTGCGGCACAGATGTACTAACCTTTGTGACGGTGTATAACCCATATCCCACACCTCCGACTACTGTAGCCATGATAAACCAATCCCGCCAGTCCCTCTTGGGAGGTCTACCGATTCACAAATCAGATTTCAGGCTCTATATCTAAATAACATGGGTTGATGGGTAATGAACTTACTCTGGAGGAGCCTGCCATTGGCCATAAGGAGGGTAGCCATACCCTGGTGGTGGAGGGGGAGGACGGTAGACAGCGTTTTGAGTAGGAGGTTGATAGCCTTGCGTTGAGGCCACAGCAGAAGCAGCAGCGGACGGGTCTTCACCGGTGCGGGATAAAGCGAGATCGATCTCTTCCTGTGTAAGGTTTTTTGATTGAAGGAATGCGACTCTCTTCTCAATGGGCGATGAAGCCACAGAAGGATCCTGTAGAACTGTTTAGGTGTTAGGCTTCACGTCCACATTCAAATCGGAATGGCTTCGAGGTAGAGCACACGCACAGGAAACCTATTCACGAACAATGGTCAGCTTCCGACTCCGATAGCAGCAACATACACAAGCATGGTACATACAGCAGAGGAGACAAGCTCCTCGCGAGGAGCCATGATGATATTGTAACACCGGCTTCGATCAAGATAGCCGTGTTCAAATTATTTCAAAGGATAAAGAGGCCGAGAAGAGAAGTCGGTTGAGGAGTTGGAGAAGAGAAGACGGATGTGGGAAATGATCACGGCGACAGATGCTCATCGGCACCGGACGAGGCCTCCACTGTTCAGCTGGACCTCGGAACTTGCGCTGCTTACGGTAATTACGGCCAATGATACAACCACCAGCGGAGGTTCCCCAGACCTCGTGATTGTCGCCCGCAGGAAGAATGTTGTTCCGGCAAAACTCACCGCCTGCTGTATTGAGCGACATAAGTGGCATGTGCTTGTTTACATCTTTCGGCCGCTGTTTTGTGCTTCGTGGGCAACGCTACAAACTCCCGTCCTTATCGTTTTATGTGAGGGGAAGTCGACTGTGTCATATTTCGCTGCATCCACAACTTATTTTTCTTGGCTTTTTTGTATTCTTGGGCCCTCAGCCATTTGGTGACATTTCTCATCCGAACGTTCGCTTTAATCACGAGTTCATTGCCGCAGTTGCGGCTTCCTTTTGTCATGTCGCAAGATACGGGATTGTTCAGTATCAGGCGCCCCCGAGAAGTATGCGCAGCGATGCCTGTTCCTCGATGTCTTTGATACATCGTATCATTTCAATGCGCTGTGACTGACTGCGACTAATATATTCCTTGATACAGACTTTGGGGAGCGTTCAAAATTATTCGGCCCTACCGCAACCCTCATCGGCCCTAAAGCGCACCAGCTCCATTGGGTATCAGAATCCTCCCTTTACCTCACAACACACGCGCTCGATGTCATTGCTAAACTCTGCAAGTCGTCCTCAACAACCGAATTTCCAGCGCTCTTCATCCGGCGGGGCGTTTGGGGCCGATGCTGGACTTTCGTCGGTCAGGCGATCCGTATCCAGCAACATCTTCCACGGCGCCAGTGTTGGTCGCCCAAGCTATGCGCCGGGCTCACTATCTGCCAGCTCTGCATCGCAGAGTCTACAAAGGAGAAGCAGCGTCTTTTCGCGACCATCCATGGGAGGGCCAATGGGACACCAGTCCTTCTTCACCCAAGTGCCCAACGCCGCCGGTGTTCCTCGGGATCCACGACCTCTCAGGGATAGATCATTCCAGGCTAGAATTGGACAGGAGCTCCTCGAATACCTGACGCACAATAATTTTGAGTTGGAGATGAAACATTCGCTGGGTCAGAACACACTTCGATCGCCGACCCAGAAGGACTTCAACTACATCTTTCAGTTTCTGTATCATCGAATCGACCCAGGGTATCGGTTTCAGAAGAGCATGGATGCGGAAGTTCCGCCGATTTTGAAGCAACTGCGCTACCCATTCGAGAAGGGTATCACCAAATCGCAAATCGCTGCAGTAGGAGGCCAGAATTGGCCTACTTTCCTGGGTATGCTGCATTGGTTGATGCAATTAGCACAGATGATGGATCGGTTCGTGCTTGGGGAGTACGATGAGGCCTGTGCGGAGATGGGCGTGGACGTGTCCGGGGACCGCATCATTTTCCGCTTTTTGACCGGGGCGTACCACGACTGGCTGCAGGGTGGTGAAGATGAGGATGATGAGACCGCTGAGAAACGTCTTGTGCCCCATATCGAATCAATGGCTCAGGAGTTTGAGAGGGGGAACGAGAAGTACGTGCAGGAAATGCAAGTTTTGGAAGCAGAGAACCGGGCACTACGAGATCAGATTGAAGAGTTGGAGAAGAACGCCCCCGACATGGCCAAATTGGACAAGCATTTCAGAATTTTGGAGGACGATAAGCGGAAGTTTGAGGACTACAACCAAAATGTTCAGGGCAAGATCGAGAAGTACGAAAATCGCATCAAGTTCTTGGAGGAAGAGATCCAGAAGGTTGAGGCGGAGCTTCAGGCAGCCGAAGAGGAGCGATCCAGCCTCCAGTCCAGCGTTGATCAACAAGGGATTACTATTCAGGATATCGATCGCATGAATACTGAGCGGGATCGACTGCAGAAAAGTCTCGAAGATACTACAGCCCGGCTAGAAGAGACGCATGCAAGGGTCATGGAAAAGGAAGCCGAGGCTAGTAGGAAACTTGAGGATCTGGAGGAAATCGTTAAAGTCTACAACACACTCGGTTATCAGACTAGTCTGATTCCTTCCACTGCCGTCAATGCCAAGGGTCAGGATTACGAACTCAGTCTGAACATCAATGATAATAGCTTCTCCGCGTCCCAGATTGGTGGTCTGCCGAACAGGATATCTTCCGAGGCAGACCGGCTGCTAGCTGAGCCTTTCACAGGCTATCACCCAGCGCATCTACTCAACTTGGATCTTCGTGGTATGGTGCGCAGTAGCTTGCAGGCTCTTCGGAAGGAGATCAATGAGCGCCGGAAACGCGCGATCGATGATGACTTGGAGCGTCGCAATTTGCTAGACAACATCAAGGAAGCGATGGATGAGAAACGGAGCGAGGTTGAAGCTCTGGAGCATAAGCGGCGGGCTGCGGAGGAGGAGTTTGAGCGATTGAAGGAGATCACTACCACTCAGAAGCTTGCGTCGGACGCCCAAATTGAGAAGATGGAAAAGGAATTGGCCAAGATGCGAGCAACTTTGAGCGAAAGTGTGCAGTTGATGGAGCAGCGGGAAATGAACACCAACATCGAGTACGAACAGCTCACACTTCGGGCTAACGCGTTACGGGAGGAGCTTCATACCAATGTGGAAAGCATGTTGAACGACGTGATTCGATTCAAGGTGCACGTTCAGAAGGGTCTAGAAGACTATGAAAGCTTCGTCGTCGATGAGGTGGAGCAGGAGCTTGGAGGTGACTTGCCTGCGACAGAGGATGTCACTGGTCAGATTTGAGAAAATCTGAATCGCGAAAACCGCTGACGATCTGCTATGGTCATGATTGACGATTGATCATGCGGAAATCTATCCTACGTCTTGTTTAGTTGGCAGCGCCTTTACTTCTTTTCGGCTCACTTGCATGCGAGGATGATCATCGCGAAAAATATTCTCAGGGTCATCCAATTTCCGTTTATGGCGTTGTTGGACAGGTATGGGTTCTTGGGGGGGTTGACATGTTCTTATATCTGAATTATCCGGATGCTCTTGATATTGACGATTGATACCTCTTTCTACCTAAATTGTTGAGATTTTCGTTCTGTTCGTGGTATCCCTAGGCAAAGATGTATATACACATTCCATACGCATTGTCTCAAGTTCTCCTTCTTCCTGGCCAGGTTGTGACTCCTGTGTGCCTAGACAATGGGTATACTCAAACCGATCATCAACGGCTCCTTTCCCCCAGCGCGAGGAGTCCTTCGCTTCGAGGGTTGTTTGCGATTGCCACCAGGTTTCGACTACTAGTAAGCTTGGGTTGGTCATACTTGATAGCAAACCTGCGAGCGCATGGTCAAAATCTCATCCATGGACAGGAGGTCCCTCTCTTCTGCTCAATGTCCTGTTAATTTTTGTCCGTTGTCGATTCGCCTGTCTCCAGCAATGATTGACAGGAAGGGGACGCGCAAGCTTACGAGATTGAGCCGTATTAGCCGTATTCCTCTCACACAGCCAGACAATATGATCGGGTCATTCGTCAAGCTGGCCAGGCATTGCCACAAGCAGGACGTGGCCGGGTTGGGAATCTGTTATTCCCAGTCTCGTATAGATTGCAACCAACCAACCAACATTCTACTCATGGGGCTAGGTAGGGCTTGCAGTTGGCTGGGTAATTCGTCAACCCAACAGCAGCGAGTCATTATGCCCGCTTCTCATTGAGTGCGGTAATGGTCCTCGTATAACATCTGCCTTGAGAGTGATCGGCATGTCTGATTGAAGCGTTGGGGGCCGATGGCTGTGCTCATCCGAAGTGTCGCGTACAGTGTCCGTGTTAGTCCTTGCCATTCGGGATGAAAGACCACTTGGCATCCTATTTACACATAACACTGCATTCAGGATCGGCTCGTATCTTTGCTAAGTCGGGTTGATCCCGCGAGTTTCTAAATAAACCTGCTGCACGGCTGTTGGGCCTGCCTTTGACCCTCTCGGCCCCCAGCGATTGGAGATAATGCTATCACCGTTTCGGGTAACAGAATGGCGATGAACTTCATGGGTGTCGATTGCTAAATAAGGACATGAAGAAGACGAGGCAGTTCTAACGTATATATACCACTGGGAGACCCAACAGAGTCCGATTTGAAAGGTCCAAGCAGTCCTTGCCGTGCACCGGAGGATCGCGCCCAAATCATCCTATCCGTCAATATACATTGAGTAAGAAGTCTAGCTTGTGCTACTGAGCCACCATGAAAGCTTCTACGATCGTTCTCAGCGCCGTCATGGCTCTCTGTGTCAACCCAGCTCTAGCTCGTGTGCCTGGAAGGCCTTCTACTCCCGTTTCTTCCTCCCATACGGTAAGTCAAGGTGTGAACAATCCTCCAGCCTGACTTCCAACTGACAGAGCGGCCACTCAGCCTTCGGGGACACCGTCTTCAAGTTCTTGCATCCCATCAGGCACACCATCGGTGACTCCGTCTTCAAGTTCTTGCATCCCATCAGGCACACCATCAGTGACTCCGTCCACGGCTCCATGCCCGTCGAGAGGCCCCAAGCCCACAGGAGCTTTCCCTTGGCGCTCTTCCACGTTCAGCCATCATCCGAGCGCGAGCTGCACACCGAGTGGAAGGCCTCCGCATGGAGGACCTCACGGTGATGGTCATGGGTGGGACCACGATCACCGAGAGCCGCCTGCGGAGGAATTCGGAGACTTCCGACCTAGGAAGTTTAAGCGCATGTAAAGTTATAGAGAAGAAGCCAACACAGTTGAAGGATTTGTGCCGCCTGAAGTCATCTGTTTGTTATACAAGACTGTTAGTCCTACTGTCGGTCCGGGGGTTGAATCATTCATTCGTTATCATATCCGCAGTTATCACGCATTGACGTATATGAAATATGATACTATGACCATCATAAGGCATCCGAATGAAAAGGAGCTCGTTTCTATGTCTCCTATACAAAAGTAGATTCGGATTGAACACAGTCGGATGCTTCACAGACAGCTTTATCTGATAGTACAAAAAGCTGAGCCGTGATTGGATGATGATTGATTACTAAAGCTACCGGCGATACTTTTTCGTTGCCGACAGGCAAATCCCTCTGAAGATTACAAAAACTTAGTCTACAGCTCCCACATTCTCACAGGGTGACCCGACAGGACTTATTAACGGTGTTGTTGGAAATGTGGTATTGGTTAAGTGATTAGATATGCGCTGCAGACGTCTCTCGGACGGTCATATCGAGTTTTGCATTTCCCTTCCGCAGGCTTCGTCCGCACCGTCCTCCGCCGTGTCATGAAAAAGTGCCTGGGTCCAGCTCGTCTGCCGTGTCTGGGCCGCAGGTTCTCCTCGTTCCATTCTCCGTCAGCTTCGTACGGTCGTTCATTCGCCTCTTCGCTTCGACCTAGTCTCCTGAGCCGGGAAACGTACATAGGAAGGCGACAATGGAGTCGCCCGTTCTCCGCGAGGTCTGCTGCTGTGGTCGACCGCCAGCTGCTGCGAGATTATGTGCAGTTTGAGAAGAAGAGATGCCCAGTGTCGGGGCCGAAATCGAAACAGGAGGACCCCGATTCTTGGATTCCTCTAATAGAACGTTACTTGCCGCCATCCCTACGGAAAGTCCCCGAGGAAGCCGCCGTAACGGATGCCGAGTTCGACGCCGCAACAACCATGGGTCGGGAGACTCTCGCGCAGACTATCGAGCTAGCCAAATTGCTCTTCTACGCTCGGACTGAGGGCAACATCGATCTACTGGCATACTTGGGCTTTCGTTTGAACAATTGGCCTGCGGTGAATGTTCTTCTGACTCGGCTACTGGACGCTGCGGACACACTTGACAAGTATTCGATACCCCGCAGACCTCTATCCAGCCATGACTGGGGCTCTGGCGCTGGTGTCTCGCTTGATGAGCTTACCGGTCAGCATGCCGAGAAGGCCCCCGAGCTCGTTCACCTTACAAAGTCGGCAGCTGCGTCGGAACTGACCAGCTTCGACTCGTGGACTGAGCGCCCATTTGCAGATGAACACGCTAAGCGCTTCATGGCAGAGGTCTGGCAAAGCTTGGGATCGATTGTGCTCGATGCCGCCGATGCGTCCCCGAACGAGTCTAAGCTGGCAATGTCCTACGTCTTTCGTATCCTTGCTCGTCTGCACCATTCTGGCGCAGTGTCTGACCGGGTGTACAAATACGATCCTCCAAGTGTCCATCGGGTGAACTTTCGGCCGCCGGGAATGCACCTTTTGTCAACTCACATCATGAGTGTGTTGACCGATGCGGCTTGGTTGGCACATGAAGCAGAAGTCGCAGCAAAGGCTGCTGCTGCGGGCAAGGAGTCGCCATACCTACCTTTCAATTTGGGTATACGGGAACTTGGACATGAGATTTGGTTGGAGCTGATTCTTTGGTCTTGTGTGGAACATGGGTATATTCAAGAAGGAGTGTGGCTTATAGAACGAATGAGGTCAAAGGCCGATTCTCGAGCTTGGGGTTTTGAGAGCTGGAAGCCACTCATCGAATCTTCGAGGTCGGTTTGGAAGACCAACGTGGACGCAGAAGTGTCTTGGCGTCGTCCCGAAAACAATGACCCTCAGTGGTCGTCACGGAGACGCAACGGTCTCGCCCCCTTCAACGGGCTAGGAGAGCGAACGATCAGCGCCGAAGTCGCCGCAGCGATGTTAGATAGCCTGCCCAATCTCGTCTATCTGGGCCTCGGTTGGCGCGGTTTATCGCCAAGTGCGCTTCTCCGTCATGTATCAAGCCTCAAGCCCGCCATTGCCTCGCCCGCGACTGATGCGAAGTTGCTACCGACGGCAAAAGCAACCAACTGGTTTGTCATCCGTGCCATCGAGTCTGGAGGCTTCAATGCCGAGAATGACCCTCGAGCTTTCGAGGCACTGCTCAAAGTTACTCCGCATGTTATTCCACCGTGGAGTAACAATACCTCTCCTATGGAAGAAGACGTGGAATCGTTGACATTGGGGCAGCTGTACGACGACACGTCTGCATTTGCCGGCCTTATGGAGTACAACATAAGGTTCTTTGCGTCGGGGCGTTTGTGTACAAATGCGTTGGACGCCTTCTCGTGGCTTCAGGAAGTGGTGGACGCGAGCAAGTTGCAGCGCATACGCGAGTTCTCTGAGCGAGTGGGCCAGTCGGATACTGATGGTCTACCTTCATTTGACCTTGACAGCCTGGAATCCTTCAAGCCGTTTGAATCGTCCATGCCACAGCTGTCGATCGTTACAGTAGCTGAATTGCTGGACTTGGTCACCACATCGCGGGCGTTTGCATTCGGGGACTGGTTGTTCTTTTCGAATGACATTGACGGCCCTCCCATTCCTCCAAGTGCATACGGGAACCAAGCCCTCGCGCCGTCGATCATACGATTCGCAACCGCCACTAAGAACGAAGCACTGTGTAATTCGGTTGTGCGTGCCCTCTCTCAGCCCCTCTCACTGAACACCATGCGGGCGCTGTTGAACTTCCGGATCGCCATGGGGCAATGGGATTCTGCGACTATGATGCTGGAGTACGTCCGCGACTACCGATTGAAGTCATGGGGATACAGCAACGTCACGGCGCTGGCCGCAGCAATCGTGCGGATGGACCACGCTATCAAGCAGCAACCCTTCGCGGCCCAGCAGAGCGACCTAGATCGTGCAAAGGACCTTCTCCTCCGCCTCCTCAACGGCGAATTCAACGAAAACCACCACTCCAAAACCAGCTTCCAAGAACGACTCATCCACAGCATCCGCCGCGTCTTCCTGACCATTCCAGGCTCCCTCCGCGAGGTTGTCCAAAAGACCCACCTCAAGTACAAACCCACCCCGCGCAGCAACCACCCCTACATCCCCGCCACGGCCTTCCACGCGCTCCTCTCCGCTGTCGTAGACACCCAGGGCAGCGCGGCCGGCAGACGCCTCTGGGAACAATGGTGCCTCGACGTCCGCTCCCCGACCTTCTCCCGCCTCCAGGAAGGCGGCATCACCCGCCTGTACCAGCACCGCGAGCGCGACCCGCGCAAGGGCGACCCGCACTTCGACCCGCGGTACTTCGCGCAGACGCAGAAGAAGGCCGTCCTGCCTAACCCCAACACCATCCGCATCATCGCGCAGCAGGCGGTGAAGGAGTACACCGAGTTCGACGAGGCTCGCCGACGTCAACAATCCGACCAGCTTGAACAGCAAGACCCGAACCCGGCTCTTGAAGTCGTGGAATTCTGTATCCGGCAGTTCCAGGCTTTCCGGGTGCCGTGGAGAGAAATCAATAGGGAACTCGGGGGCCTTGTGTACCGCATGCACAGGGAGAAGAAGAAGGAGCGAAAGAAGATGGGAAGAGAGGGCGCCCACACTCCCGACAACTAATATCTATTGTACATATCATTTCTTTCACATCTGCCATTCGTTTATAGCGTGTACATAGATTCCATTTCTCTCACGTACATATCAATATGCCTATACAATGACAAATGCTCGTTTACTGTCATTTTTGCTAGTTCGAATTGGCTACATCCCCAGGAATGTATCTGACATTATTCCGTTGCACGCTGTACGCCATACACGTGACCAAGTCCCTCATGGTATCAGTTTGTTCATACTACCCACGGCTCATGACGCATCCATCGTAAGGCATCACAAAGACAAGCCTAGCTTAGACTCCAAGGTGAAATCACCGAAACTCCAGCCCGTCCCCCGGGCCAACCCATACTCGCCCAATCATGACTTCTATCCGCAATTTGGCTGCGTCCCCCACAAAGTCAACGCCGCAGCTGAACTCCAAAGCGAAGAAAATCGTGCGCAGAAACAGAAAGGAATTGCTTTGGCATAAGAATAAGCAGTGTGAGAATATTCGTTAGGTCAGATGACCATCAACTTGAAATGGAACATAAAGACAAACCAGTGGACTGTGATTGATTAAGAAAAGGAAAGAGTAGAGCCGCCAAAACATTACATGTGTCATTAATGCGTCCATGGTTCCTCGTCGGCGGCCGCCGGGAAGAACGATCGGATGAATTCCCCGCTGATCGGGTCATAGGGGAAAAAGGCGTCGCCTCCAGGAGGATTGCTGCTGGCCGAGGACAGCAGATCAAGGCTGGGGATCATTTGAGAATGCGAAACCGTAGATGGACGCGGATTCTGGAAGTATTGGTAGTTCCCCTGGGACCCGCCCGCGGCAGTGGGATTTAGAAGACTGAGGTCGTCCGTGGCATCATAAAACATGGGTGTGGATGTCAAATTGGTGTTTTGCGGATTGGAGCCCTGGGCTTGCATGCTCAGGGGCTGGGCTGGTCTCGTCTCGTAGGCAGACTCGGGCATGTCGCTGATGTCGTAATTCATGCCGTAAGCGATCCGCCGGAGATTGCTATCACACAGCTGCCATGCACGCCGTGATGCGGCGCTGCACTCGGACATCGCATAGAGCCAGCGAACGGCCTTTTTGGCGGCCGCCAAGAAATGCGGCTCCTCCTCAGGCATATGGATGTTGCCGAAGGATAACTCGAGTAGAAGGACAGTCGCGGCCTGCATCAAGTAGTGCAATATGCACCACCAGGGACAGATCTGATAGAGCTTAATGGCGTTGGGCTCGTCGGGTAGCAATTCGAGCATCCGAAGCGCGGACTCGAGCGATACCTCAGCCATGCTATGACTAAAAGTCGGCTTTTTGCTCGGATCTCTCGGACGTGCGTCACGGCGGCACAGACATGGTCGTCCAAGAGTGATCCGAGCACTGTAGAAGTGAAACGCGAGGAAAATTTTCAAACGGAGCAGTTCTTGATCCTCCTCGGCCATCTTGCGGGCAAAGTCAAACACCTCGGGAAGAGTGTGATACCAGCGGTCGATTCTCGCTCGAAGCTCCCCAATACGATTCTCAATATGGGCCCACGGTGTGTTGACGCAATCTGGCGAGTAGACCCTGTTGACAATCTCCTGACTGATCACTGCCAGGTCGGTGTAGAATAGATAGCATAAGGCCCGGCTCGCAGGCTGACTCTTTAACCATTGGGCGTCCCGTGGCTTGTCCGTGAGTTGAGCATCTCTGCCACCTGGTGGATTCAAGGGCATTTGACGAACATACGAACTTGCCATCGCTGATCCGATATACGCTTGCCGCATATCTTGATCTGCCAAAAGCTTGGCCGCGAACGGCTCCCGTAGCTGCTCCTCATCGAAGGG
The DNA here is from genome assembly GCA_012656285.1 of Aspergillus fumigatiaffinis. Taxonomy (NCBI): domain Eukaryota; kingdom Fungi; phylum Ascomycota; class Eurotiomycetes; order Eurotiales; family Aspergillaceae; genus Aspergillus; species Aspergillus fumigatiaffinis. Next base: position 145,738 of record JAAAPX010000056.1, on the reverse strand, counting down.
CAGGGGCATAGGCGTCGTACAGACACCATCTAGGATACATGTTGACCTGCCCGTCATGACCCCAAGCATATGCTCGAACGTATACAGACACCACCAGACCTTATACCGTGCCTCTTTGGATATACTGGGCGTCGTCTCGCTGGTGTTCTTCATATTGATCCCGAGAGCAATACCAGATCGAACAGCCAAAGACGCAATTCTCCACGCTCTGGAAAGGGTCAGTCACCACAAGAAAGCTGGAACTGGGTGCTATAGTACTCACCGGTTGATCTGATCCGATGCAAGAAGATAGAACGCAATGAGACCTTCAACCTGTACCTGCTGCAGGTCAGGATGATTGAAAAGTGTATCACCATTCATGCTGAGAATGCGAGCCCGTGTCAGATACACAAGATGATCACGTTCGTCTCCGCGCCAAGGTGCCTGTGTAAGATGCGCATGCTTGGATGCAATAGCGAAAATCATGTTCAAAATGGCCAGCCATTTGTCACCAGGCCGCGCTGCGCTTTCGAAAAAGGTCCTGTACTGTGCGGTAAACAGTGTGCGACTGATGATGGGGAAGAATGGGTGGACTGTGGTCAAGTAGTCTTCGAAAAGTTGGTCCGCCACATGGCGTGGTGGCATCCAGTACACTTGTACGGGGCCCGGAACGGTGATATCCATGTCATCTAGGTGATAGTTCACGGCATGCAGAGCAAAGTCACCATCAGGCTTCGTATCCGATGCTCCTGACTGTTTCCGAGCGCGTTGCTCAGCCTCCCGCCGTACCCTCTGCATCCAGGTGAGCTCCGAATTCTTGCCTATGTACCCTGTAGCCCTCGAGTTCTCACTCCGATTCAAATCTTCTTCCACCCTATCGATCGCGTCTAGCGAACCAATCGACGAAGGGGACGATGGCGGTTCATCCTGCTCCATGTCTTCCTCCTGGGGCGTCACCGAAGACTGCGGATCATAGGAGGAACTCTCCTGGCTATTGCTGCCCTCTCCATTATACTAATTGACAGTCGGGTAATCAGCAGGGGCAGCGCGGTCAAGTGAAGTCTCCTCAAGGAAAATCGCCGCAGGCTCTTACTTTGTCCAGCGTGCACTTGATACGCTCCGAAGTTCGACTATCCACCAAGCTCCCAATCTCTCGCAAGAGATTCTCATAGTCTTGAGTCTTGACCGACAATATATCCAACTGCCTGCATCCGTGGCAAAAAAGAAAAAGAAACGAATCAGTTGTAAGCCCATACAACATGACAGACCCACGACGTACCCTTTTGTCTTCTCCCTCCATGACACCGGATATCGACACGTGACCCTCAGCTCTTTACACTGCCTGCATATAGGAGTATCACCGCTGCATTTCGTCTTTCGTGCTCGGCAGGTTTCACATGCTCGCGGCACACGGCGACTGTAGCGCGGGGCGACAGTCGAGCGCTGTCTGGGGATCGCGACTTTCGCATTTGCACTTTCATTCGCTCCGGATCGATTGGGACCTAGCGACGAGGGGTTTGAGATCTGCTGCATGTAGGAGGAGTCTTTGGGCGCGACAGCTGGCATTGAGTTGATCGCAGCTCTTTCATTGCGATCGGGTCGTTGTGGTGGCGGATGTAAAGGCATCTGGCCCCGCATCGCGGCACTTCCCGACTCGGGGATACTGGAGGGAGCGTTTTCCATGCTGGTCTCCCCTCTCCCGAGGCGACGATTGAACTCGTGTGCAGAAGTAGGATGATGTAGATCCGGAGAAGTTTGACCAGATGAGTTAGTCGAGGAAAGTCTTGGCTACAGGTGTTTGCGTCTTGGTATCAAGACTCTCTTCCACAATAGTCTAGAGCGGCCAACGATAGAATGGGCATTGTGTAGCAATTCTAAGCCGACGTTCCTGTTTCAGGACCAGTATGAAAACGAGGAGGTTAAGAAACAGGCCAAATCACGGCCATTCGTGAATCGAATGTGCTTGGAGTATGTTATAATGGCGAAAAGAGCTCGCGAAAAGAGCCAGGGGGCAACTGAGCCAAGGGAAAAGAGATCCGAACGGCAGAAGAAAGGGAACACAGACGAAGGATCACTGCCTACGATTATTACTGACAAAAATGTGGCGTGGGAGCAGAAGAAACAGGCGCCAATCAGATGGCGGATGATCGAAAAAGCAGTACTTAGTTATCTTCTGGACCGAGTCAAGATTTACCTTACTCTTTCGGAGGACAAGAGGGAGATCTTAGAGTGGATGACAGCAAGGTACTTACTCCTCCTCCCCGAGAGCGGATTGAGATTAGAGAGGCACAGAAAGAGGGAGAGCCTAGAAAAGAGATCCCATAACCACAAATGCTTCTAAACTCTGATTCTTTCTCCAAGTTGATGCAGGATTAGATAAGCGCCCCCCTCCTTGCGATCAGAATATAGAGATAGAGATAGGTGATAGACTAGGGGATGAGACATCATGAGATATAATACTGTTTCCCTTCAACGATAGCTTAGAGGAGGATAGAGATGAACATGTTTTTGTGATGATGTTTCATTTAGATAACATACATAGGAGAGGCATCAAACCATCAAACGCATCTCGCTTCCTCCCATTTTCTTTAACCGTTTCTTCTTTGAGAAATGCCTCTTTCCTGTTTGCTTTTTGCATGAAGCGCAAAATAACCTTTCTTCCACGAATTGGGATTGAAAAGAACATAGGAAAGACATAGATACATCAAGACCAGCTGGGGAATATTCGAACCGCCGTATAACGGAAACCCAAAAAGACGATAGATATATGTACAGTGAAGCCGGCTCATTGGTCACATAGGTGGGAAGGCGCAGAGACCCAGCAAACGCAGAAGGCAGGGCGCGCATTAAACAGATAACGGGAGTACAAGATTATAACAAGGATATCCCTCGCAGCCACAGGGTGCGAGAACGTAGAGGGAGGGTTCGTCTTTGCGGAGTGGAGAAATAAAAACAAGTTCCGACGGACGCAGTAACATCGGTGGGATGCATGCAAAGAGCCATAGGCACTGCAATGCATACGATGGATTGTGGACCATCGCAGTCACCCAGGCGAGAGATTAATCTATCGCGACTGGCGATTGGAGTGCTCACGAGATGTTCAGAACTCACCGAACATCTCGTCGAGCTCGTCGACTTCTACAGTCTCCGGATTCTGCAGCTCTCGCCACGTATCAAAGACCATGTCCATATCCATATCCTGGATTCTCCCAGGCAGCACCAATTTGTCTTCCTGCTCAGCTAGCTCCGACATCTTCATCTCAATATCTGGAAGCTCACTATTTAACATGTCAATAGATCGCTTCAGGGTCGACACCGAGCGAACACTAGGATCTTCGGGAAGGCTGATCTGGGGAGCACTGGCGAGGACAGTCGCACGGTCTTCAACTTCAAGACCATCATCGGACGCGGCACTCGTCCCTGACGAGAGCGACGATGCAACCGACGCGAGCGACGGGGAAGGCGAGGTACCGAAGAGGGCCGACGCAGCCACATCATCGGTATCAAGTTGCTCCAGCTCCAGCTGCTGCTGTAACCGCTGTTGGACCTGGTGATTTCCGTGTGAGAAGTAATCGCTGTCCTCGTGATCCGGCAGGCGCTCCTCGTTGATAGAGGAAAGAGGACTGTTTTCGACTGAGGTCTCCGAAATGCTCATGACTCCGTTTTCCAACTCGCTGAGAGCATCCGAAAGAGCAGAGGATTTCTCCGTGGCTGCTTTCTGCTCCGAGGCCCGCTCGCGAACAGCACTGGCAGTCTGCGTGAACTCCTTCTCATCGCCCTCCAGCGGCGGGGATGCGGCGCGATTCGAATGCATGAGGCGCGCATGGCTGTGATGTTCACTGAAACTGTGGCCAGGGCGTCCCGCACTACGATCGATATTCTCTTCCTCGAAATCAGGCGAGGACAGGTCGACCTCTGGACTAAGCGATCGTTCCCGTGCCAACATCTCCTCATCATCCAGGTCAGCGTTGGAAACGCTGGGTGTGAAGTCTTTCCCATCCACGCCTGGAATGATCACATCATCCGAGTTCTCGGGAATAGGCCGACGCGGTAATGTCGTGAGATAGTAATACACTTTGCGCGGATGTATAGGGATTAATTCCTTTGCAATAGGGCACGGCGCCAGAGCAGTCCAAGGGCGCTTCATGTATGTGCCTAGTCGCGAAGACAAGAGAGCAGCGGGATTGGCGGAGCTAGATGCAAAAGCGAGACTGTTAGCTTCCAAGCACAGGACGGTTTGGAGGGTAGGGGACGGCGTACTTTGCGACATTCTCGTTGAGGGTAACGAGAATGGCTGCGAGCTCCTTAACAAGGTGAGGGCGATTTCCCGTCTTCTCTAGTTGCTCAATCACACCCACGACGATGTCGTCGTTGATACCTTCTGTGTCGATCTTGGGCGCAGCGGTTCCGTCCGTAGGGGACGGAGGTGGCGTATGCTCATAAATTCCGCGCCTTCCGTTCGGCCGTATTGTTTGCTGGTCCTTTGCATCTGTGGAAGAATTCGAGGATGGCGAAGGCTCTGGTGATGTTGATACCGAGTCGTGCGACCTCTTTACTTTTTTAGATGGCGGCAATTGATCGTCGGTCGCGTGCGGCTGTTTCGACGCAGAAGGGGACCGACGAGATGAATTGGGAAGATGAATACCCAGCGAAGGAAGAGACAACGACTTGCGGCGAGTATTGTAAGGCATAATGTGTGGGAATAGACTTGTGGATGGAGAAAGTAATATACGGGGGGGGGAAGAACAATCAGTGAAGCAGGTGAGATATGGGTATGGTATAGTAGTAACGAACAACCAAACAAAATACAGGTCGGAAATTAAAGGGAAGCGATGCGAAGTAATATTACTTGAATCAACGACAATAAAGCGTTAATATAGAGTAGATGATTAACAACGATGATAACAGATAATAACACACGAGCGAGGATAGTAGTAAGGTAGAAGGATGGAGAACGAGATGGGAAGCAGTTTACACGGAAGGGGGCAGGAAAGGAGAGAGAGGGAGTAGCTAGATGGGACGGATGGGAGGTGATGGCGATGATGAGATGTCGGGATGGGCGGGAGACAAGCAGAAAGGGAAGAATATTCAGAAGGCAGCTCGTTGGCCAGTTGATCCCAAGAATTATGATTGTTATGGGGCGATGAGAGGAAACAATTAACAATCGTTTCCAAAAGGGAAAATAGAAAGGGCAAGATGGAAAAAAGGGTGTGAAGGCCGAGTGGAGTTTGGTATTTTTCCCTAGAGATTTTCTTCTAACGACTTACAAGGGAGAAAAAGTAGGAAAAAAAGGGCGGAAAAAAAAAAAAAAAAAAAAATTCAGGGCGGGTGCTTCAGGGTGGCGTTGATTGGATTGGCAGAAGATGGGCCGGCCTTTTCTTTCACTATTTTATTCCACCAGGAATGCTTGCCTACCTTATGTATGGTACCGACTACGGAGCAAAGAAGAAGAAAAGCAAATGGCCGAAACTTGGGATTGTTCTTCATTTCTTCCGTACCTCCATAATAGCTACATCCTCTTATTATTACTAGATATGTCCTTAGGATGCGCTAGTCCAACAGTATTGACACAAGCTAGAGCAGGAGAAGAGCCTAGATGGTCATCAAGTCTTCACCGCCATAGCTGTTCCTAGGCAAAACCGCCTGGCGGTAGTTGTATGTGCATTTGGATGCCTCTCTAGTAAAGCTATCTATCTGAATTTCTGAAGATGGATCACAGATTCACAGGCAAGTGACCAAAGGGGCAAAAGTACAGTGGGGCCAGCCATGTGAGTATGACGACTAGCAAAAATGGCTGACTATCTGATTGGTGAAATGTGGCTAGGATCATCTATGGTTCTGCATGGGCTCCATGGTGGAGTTATGCACCATTATGGAGCGAGCAAAGAGGCGAATCGGGTAGCTACGTATTGCTTTCTAGGCTCCCACGCTGGCAGCTAGACCAGCTGAAGACGGTCCAGCACTCCTGGTTGCTGCGCAGAGAATTTTTCTTTTGGATAGATAGAAAACAAACAAGAAGTATGGCGGTTACCTACATAGCCCCCATATTAACCACTATTATTGAGCCAGCTCACTTCCACGCAGGCTAACTCTATAGAGAGGCATTGGCTTGCCAACATCTTAGATAGTTGCTAAGTACTACGGTAGTGTAGACTTGCCTCTTGACCGACTCGATAGATGAGCATTCTCCGATCGTCGCTTGTTTACCTTTTGCTAAACAGAAGTTATGCTCATCTTTGCAGCTCCCAATCACAAGCTTGTATGACATATATGGCGGCGAATCTCCATGGGAATTTTAGTCAGTGAATGCATCATAGCTTGCTTGGTTCCGTGGTTTTCAAGGACGAACGGAGGTTCGAAAGGCGATCTCCACGGTCCATAGAGAAAGTCGATACAGGGAAAAGGAAAAAGAAAAGAAACGGAGAAGGGAAGGAAGGTTTGAGCCAGCATTAGCGCGTAGTATGTTGATTTCGGGACTAACCCAAGAAACAAAATGGAATCTAAGAGAAATACAAACGAGTGGAATGGGGAATTCTAAAGAGCTTCCCATCCAGAAAAGTGGGTCCAAGATGTGACCACGCGTTCCTAGCGGCGCCGTTTTGGCCATCAAATAGCGAATAAAATTGTCGAGGATGGAGCAAATTCCGAGCTATGCAGCAGAGTGGAAGAAAATCCAATCGGATGGGCCACAGTGAGGCTTGTCATGATTTTTACACTTTCCAGATTTCCGGATTTGGGTTGTCGACTGTCGCAAATAGCCAGTTGCCAGTTGCCAGTGGCTTGCCCGCTCCTTGCTTTTTGATGCTGAGACCCTGTTACTCTCGTGTTGTGTCGGCTCGAAAAGTATAGCTGTCGGAGAATATCGCCCTTCCTACTCCGTACGTTAATCTCCAAGCCTGCTGTACACCAGACCGATGGTTCAGATGGGTACTCCGTAGATAGACCGTCCTTAAAATGGATAGGACAAGTTCCTGTGGTAACGGTTGATCGTAAGGTCAAAACAACAAGGAGCTTGGAGAATGCTCACTTCGGCCGGTACAACCCCAGTTTCAAATGCATGCCTAGGTGCAATGTGATATGTATCAGCGGGGCGGCAAGGGATACACTCATTCCAAGCATCCCTGTCGTTATTTGCTGCCAAGCTACCACATCACACCTCCTATTTCTATGCTTGGAGCCTCACGGACTTGAGTATCTCGCTGATGTGACAAAGGAGATTTATGATTATGCTTATCTGAAATCTTTCGTCGCTTTAGGGGTAATCAATGGACACTGCCACATTGCGATCAAGATACTCTAGGGTATTATCTCTATCTCGCTAGGAGGTGTTTCTCATGTAGCTATGCTTAATCTGCAGCGCAGACCGTTAACGTACATCGTCCTTGCTTAACCACACATATTAGACTTCGCTGTATGAGTATCTACCGCCTACTTACATACATCATTTGCATCAATATTGCATTGTTTATTGACGCATGTATGGCGTATCTACCCGATGATCCGCGCTTTAGGATGAGGGATAGAGGGGTATACACCCTCTATCAAGGTCATATCAAACAGCGTCTATGTCAACAACTCCATACATGTGGAACGGCAGGTCCACGAATAGAACAAACTTCTCGCTTACCTAGTGCTATCAACATGTTACTGAGTACTTATCTCCTACTGTGGTTTCTCTCCCGGAGATGATCGACATGTCAAGACATCCCTCAGGATCACCATGACACATCCCAATACAACCAATGTCTCAAATATGAGCGCATAACCATCCTATTAACCAAATAACAGCTCTATCATTGGAGCAGCCGCCTAGAATGCTGCCCATCGGCCCCAATCCAGAATCCAGATGGGTCCCATCTAGAAACTCTAAGCTCGCTAAACAAGATATGTACTTTCACCAAGACTCCGTGTACCCCGCATACGTGATGCATTTGGCAACGCCATCTTGACCTCATTTTGGAGTATTCCCGTCCTAAAGAGCCCAAACTAGTCCGTAACTCCATAGACCGTCGAGAGACTTGAAGTTCTGCTTAGTTCTATTAAATTGATCGGCGGTGGTGTACGTGGTCAAACACCAAGATCAGCTCCTCCGAAACGAAAGGAAGACGTCATGATTTATATATAGTGTGAGGGGTTGGGAACTCAGTCTACAGCCTTTTGCTCCGTCTTGTCATGTCAATGTTACGATTCAGATTCCTTAACTCGTTCGAATGGCCAATTAATACTATAAACTGCTTATCAAAGAAGTCTAGCATATCAACATGCTTGACCGGATATTGATGCAATGATCGACTCCGGAGCCATGTCATGCGCCATTACTTGTCATCCATATAGTTACAGATCGTACAGACTCAAGTCTATCTAATATACAATGTTATGCCAATTATGCCAATGCATCCCGATCGTCATTGTTTAGCATCTTGACTTTCACGTACCGGCCTCAGGACATACTTCCAGGTTGTCCCAAAGTGCCACCGTTTCTCCTCCACGATTTCCAACCCACTTTGCCTAACAATCTCGCCAATATCCCGATTCCACCAGCACCCATGCCGGTCCGCGTGCGCGGGAGCCAGACTGTCCAAGATATTGTTTAGCCAGTCGTAGTGTGACCGCCCATGCTCGAGCAGCAATATCTGCCCCTTGTTCGGTTCTGTAATCGATCCCAAGTGGCGCAGGGTGCCCACAGGATCCGGCATCGAGCATAATCCCATGGTCTGCACAATGGTATCGTAGTATGCTGGCTTCGCTCCCGCCGACGGGGGAACGACGTCCTTTGCATCCTGCGCACGGAATGTCACGTTCTTGAAGTTCGGATGGAGTTTCTCGAACTTGCTGCGTGCAACTTCAATCATTTGCGGGCTGAGATCGACAAAGGTGACGGAGCGACAGCCCCGGATCACTGCTTTTCCGTCTTCATCAAAACCGCGTCTTTCCCCCAGATCGTAGTACTCCAGGTTACGACCTGTACCGCAGCTCACCTCCAAGACATCCCCGCGCGCCTTCCGGACAAGGTCTTGTCGTTTCTTGCCCATACGCATCACCTTCTCTGACATTTCGACTTCAGCGTCAAAGTTGGGTGCGGTGCGGTTGTACCGGTCTGATACATCCTGGGGAACATCAAGTGACTGCGCCTTAGTTACCTCCCGCCTATAGGAAGCGTAGAGATAGCCGCAATAGGTGCTGATGGTGAGCGCTGAGACTCCCAGAACAGTCATGGCTCGTGGAGACAGTCGAGGGGTCTCAGGCTCTGGCTTGAGATTCAATAAATGAGGGTTGGCCCGCTTCGGCAGCACAGGAGCCGCCAGACGGTTGGAGCTACCTCTAAGTCAGAAGTCTTGAGACATGAGATGATGACAAAGAATAAGGATGAAATCCCATCCTACATCGTACTGACCTTGGTCTTTCTACAGCTGGGATCTTGGAACCGGACACAGGCACTTTAGCCTTCTTCAAGGCTGCTCGGCCTGCTCGGGATGCACTCATGATTGCGAGTGATAATACGTCTATCGGATTAGGTCTGCCGGATTTTCTCGCCTAAGTTGATAGGCCTCAACGAGTTTTCGAGGTATCAGGGCAGTGATTTGATTCCATTCCTCTGCAGTGCTCTATCCACCGAAGCTCAAATATTGCATGACCGTTAAGAGTGAAACATATAGACAAAGCGCAATCACCTCCAATTAAAATTGATGGTGGTATGGTCCGGAGTCTATCTATGTTGACAACTGACTGGTCAGGCCAAGAACGGTAGGGCGTGAGGTTTCAAAAAGTGGCATCCGACCGTCGGAGCCGGGCCGGCTCTTATCTGGTGCTAATTAGTATGGACTCTGGACTTCTCCGCATCCCACAAAAGAGGGGTGATTCTCGCCTCCAGGTGCGGATTTCTTTCCCTTTGGCTTTCTCGCAATCTTCTTCAATTTGTTGGTCAATTGGATAGAGTAGATACTGCAGCGAAGACCTTGATTTGACGAAGACATGGCGCTCCCCCAAAAGATCCTTATCGTCGGTGGAGGTGTATTTGGCTGTGAGTCCTTCGATTTTTCTTGGACTATTGCAATTGTTACCTGAAAATAGAAGATGAAATAATATTCCCTGCTCATGGCAAAGGAGTCAATTAATATTCATCGTTCCTATTTTGATTTGTGTCACTGCTATATTTCCTTCGTCAATTGCATTCCGTGACCCCTCCTACGTCTTCTTCTTGACACATCGGGAACTGATCGCATTTAGTGTCGACCGCCCTATCGTTGTCGCAACGGCACCAAGACTGTCAAATAACCCTGCTGGAACAATCCCCTACAATTCCTAACCCGCATGGCTCCTCCGTAGACAGTTCACGAATCGTCCGCGCCGATTATTCACACCCCGTCTACGCGAAACTCGCTGCTGCCGCCATTGACCGCTGGCGCAACACCGAATGGGGAAAGGAAGGTCGCTACACGCAGAACGGTCTGATGCTCGTCTGGATGCCTGGCAATGAGAAGGCGAAAAACTATGCGACCAAGAGCTACCACAATGTCAAGCAGTTGGAGGGCGACAAGGTCGAACTACTCCCCTCGGCAGCTGATGTGCTGCGGATCGTGCCAGAATATGGCAAGGAGCTGAATGTAGCGGGGGGATACATCAACTGGGGCTCGGGCTGGGCAGACGCCGCAGCTGGCGTGCGATTCGCGAAGAAGCTACTGGACGAGCAGGGAAGGGTGGTTTTCAAAACGGGGGAGGTCGACAGGCTCCTGCTTGCCGATAGCCAGAGCGCCACCTCCCAGCGCAGAGTCACCGGTGTTGTCTTGACGGACGGCACAACACTCACGGCCGATCTTGTCGTCCTCGCGACAGGCGCCTGGACAGGTAAGCTTGTCGACCTCCGCGGTAGGGCCATCTCAACCGGCCAAGCAGTGGCATACATGCGCATCTCAGACGAGGAACAGCGCCGACTAGAGAACATCCCCACCGTCCTCAACTTCGCCAACGGCATCTTCATAATCCCGCCTCGAAATAATCTCCTCAAGATCGCCCGCCACGCCTACGGCTACCAGAACCCCAAGGCCGTCCCCATCCCCGGCGGCAACGGCGTCACAATGCAAGTCAGTCTGCCGGAGAACGGCGTCCCCGTCCCTCTGGAGGGCCAGGAAGCCTTCAGAACAGCCCTCAAGGAGCTACTTCCCAGCTTCGCGGAGCGTGAGTTCGTCACAACCCGCGTGTGCTGGTACACCGACACGTAAGGAACCACTTTCTTTACCCTCTCCAAAATTATGTGACGGCTAACACGAGGACACTGTAATCCAGACCCACCGGCGACTTCATCGTCGACTACCATCCCGACTACGCAGGCTTGTTCCTCGCAACTGGCGGCAGCGGTCACGCATACAAGTTCTTCCCTATTCTGGGCGACAAAGTCGTTGACGCTATCGAAGGAAAGCTCGACCCTGAGCTGCGCAATCTCTGGAAGTGGCCGGTCAAGGTCGCCCAGAGCGCGTTCGAAGGCGACGGGAGCAGATCCGGGGAGCAGGGGCTCCTCCTGATGGAGCAGTTGGCTAAGAGTACGAAAGCTCACAGGAAGAGCGTTTTATGATAGCTCTTTCGTCCTGTACATAAGCTATACCACCGTATATATAAGAATAGACCAGTAGATCACTGATCCGTCGTCCTGGCATATCTCGTTCAAGAAGCAGTAATCTGAGAGGGCAACGAAAGGGGGACATCCCTGATACTATCCAGTAACGCCATTTCCATGGAGAAACATATCTACCATCGAATGAGCCTTAAAAAGGTCCACAGGTTGAGAGTTGTATGGGGACTATGATCATTAAGAGAAACTCTTACACATTTTTATACTACACTTGAAAGTAAGGAGTAAAAGTATTGACTACCTCTTCATTGCATTCCTAAGAATGTCGTAGTCTAATCAAGTGCGGCATCATTTTCTTTTCGTCCATATCCCACGAGCTCATAAAACAGAGAGCAACCTCATACTGGACAAAAGCCAGGGAGGGTTCAAGCCAATAGGTGAAGAACACGACCACATATTAGAAAGGAGGCAACCATTCGACCAGCGCACAGTACCGCCCCCTGAGTCCGCGGATTGTGCTACTATCTAATTGTAAACATTTGAAATATTTGGTGAAACAGGGAACAACGACCATGGGGCAGAACCGAATCGCTAGAACGCCGTACAAATGCTAGCATGAAAAATCATCATAAGCGAGGTCTCAGCAAAAAGGGACTGAAAAGACCACCCATCCCTATGGACCTCTTAAAAGGAAAAAAAGAAGTGTTAATACAGGTGGGAATGTGTGAAGATATGAAGTGGGTGATCTCCATATGCTGATCGATATGCCGCGGGAGGCTCTTAGACCTTGCGGAAATCTGATCGAATCGTTAGCATATAGTTCGGCTTCAAAAGAGAAAAAGGAATAACCATACCAGAAAGCACAGGATAGATCAGTTCGAACGCCTGGTAAATCTCTTCACGGACTTTGGCGCCGGTCAAAACAATCTTTCCACTGACGAAAATCAAGAGGACGATCTTGGGCTTCATCATACGATAGATGAGACCAGGGAAAAGCTCAGGTTCGTAAGAACTGAAGTTGTGATGGCGACTAGCCAGACCCTCCAGTCGAATAGGGAACTTGATGTCACAGGAGCCGACGATGTTCTGGATCTTGAAGTCGGTGAACTTGGCATTGAAGCCCAGTTTCTGGATGATACGCGCGTACTTTCTGGATGCGAGCTTGGAATCGTCTTCAGACTTCGCACCAGTGACGACCATCTTGCCGGAGGCGAAGATCAGTGCGGTAGTTTTCGGTTCCCGGATACGCATGATCACGGCCGCGAAACGCTATTATAAAAGCAGTTCAGCCCACACTGTACCCTGATATGACCAGCTCAGGGAGGTGTGGAAGTTAATACCTTTGGGTTGTACTCTGCATTTCGCGCATGAAGCGCGATAGTCTTGAGATCCAAGCGGCAGTCAAGGTTGACAGTAGCAACGATGTTTCTTGAAGAGAAAATCCTTGTTCAGCATTCTGGTGATCCAGAAAAACAGCAAGAGTATACTCACTGCAAGGTAGGCACGATACCACTTCCCGGAGCATTGGCACCAGGAGTCGCAGCGGGAGTAGCGGGCGTCACCCCATTGCCGTTGACGGCATTTCCTCCCTGCTGATGGCCGTTCACAGTTCCATTCGCACCCTGAGCGCCAATCACCATGTTTCCTTCTTTTTCAGAAGACGGAGGTGTCAAATCACCGGCACCACCGGGAAAGGACAGAGAAGCGGGGGAAGTGAAGGCCCGGGCCTGCTGCGCGGTAGAAGGATGGGTCGTGAGAGATTCCATTGCGACGTGAGCAAGAGAAATACTCGAGCTGTAGACCAGCCGAAACTGAAGTAGATATGCGAGGTAAAGTCGCGAGCCAAAGAGCTTGTAGACGGCAGTCTATCCTCTCAGAAGACCGAGTCAGTCAAAAGCCAAAGAGATTGATGATCACAAGAATTCATGTCATGATATGGACAGAGTGAGGGAGGTGGGAGATGATAAATGAGAAACGAGGTGGCGAAGAAGATGACGGAACGGTGGGTGACGATGTGTTGCGACAGTGAATATTTTTTAGGCGCGGAAGAAGAGAAAACGGTGAGCCTCACCCTTTGTGGGAGATGAACAACTCAATGTCTCCCCTACAGCAATGCTGCCTTAGCTCAACTCAAGCTCGAAGTGAGGAGTCGATAGACGAACAGCAGCAAGATAGGTCTGGTGGAGATGACAAGAGGCAAAACCAACCAGAGAAAAGCTCAACACCAGCGAGATGATGAGATACTAGAAAAGCACAATCAAGTGTTTCCTAGTCACACTTATGCAGTAGCACAAAACAAGTGCAAGTGAGAGAATGGACAGTGACAGAAGCACGTGAAAGAGCAAAGCTTTTTCTTCAGGTCAAGCAAACAACTTTTTTTCTTGGTTTTGGTTTTTTCCCTTTTGGGTATTGGAGATGTCTATCTGCGTTCTTGAAAGAGAGTGGCGAAGATGCACACCTGAGGCTGCAAGCTTCGTGTTTCAGCGAAGATACTGAAACCGCGCGGAAGAAACTTTTCCTTTCTTCTGAGCGTCTTATTAGGCTTCTTCCCGGAATTCTTCAGGCCAAAGAAGCAGAGAATACTATGCTGAAAATAGCGGAACTCTGCGACTCTATACGAGTGTGGAGAGAGAGGGGAGGGAGGAGAGGTTGGTCGTCGGGAAGAAGGCGACTGGAAGATTAGTTTCGGCGTTCCGGGCGGTGCCAAGACCAGGGTCAAAATTCCAAGAGCAACAGGAAAGTGGGAGGTTGGGCCTTTATATAGGCTGACTCACAGCGCCCGAGAGTGCTGGCGTCAGGGGAGGCTGGGCCGGGCGGTGGCGGCAAAAGCAGCGATGGAGGTCGTTTCCATCCATGGGTTTGGCTGCTTTGGGGCATCTGTTTGTGACTTAGTGCTCCACTAGCGCCTTCTGGGGTGGTCAAATCCTCGGGGCTGAGTGGCTTCTCTCCCCTTCATCCCAGCAAGCGCCATTCTGCCATTTATGGTTGGCTGAATGTGAGACCCGTCAAGCACATTTTCTTTGGGAGCCCCACCAAGCTGTACACGCTCTGTTTGGCTGTCCATCAGACATCCCTTTCTCCATGGTTGCAGCCACTGGCTGTTGCCCAGTCCGCGTCGCTCCTGCAACTGCTCGTCAGACCCACTGCATCCATCCATCCATACCTGCTCAACAAATAAAAATGCATATCGTTCTCTGTGGGTTTCCCTCGCGACGCGCCTCCTGTCGTGCCGCTTTAGCGGATGGCAAATGAGCAAAAGTCTTTTCTTTTCGCCCGGTCGTCACTTTGGTACGAGTAGTGTTCCGTCCATGACTTCCTACCTATCCTTCCCTGTTTATGAGGTTGTTGACCTGTCTACTCCGGATGATGGTGGCTTAACCCAACAATCGGACTTCCAGAATACTTTCCATTACTGAAGTTTGAGCTGAGATGGATCGAAAAGTAAAAAAGTGGACGAGTCTGTCTAACCAGTAGCCCTTGACTCTTGTCAGTTGACAGGCCCTGGCGATTCGTGAGGTGTTTCATGGTTTATACTCCCCTCCAGACTGGAGCCTGGACGCGGACCTATCTATCCCCCAGATCTCACGAGTCACGATTCGTGATCCACCAACTTGACTAAATTAAAGCTCTTCTGCCTTGTCCAATCGTCCTTCTCCTACTCCGGACTTAATATCAATAGAAGGTAATGATGAAATCACGTTAATGAGCAAGTCTCCGTGGAAAACTCGGTAATTGAAGATCAACTGATTTCCTTATTCTTCCTCTGTCAAATCAAGCCTAGATAATACATGGACGCTACGGAAGTTGTTGACATTACCAATATATCAGATCAGTATCAGTATACAGGCTGGTGCTGACCTGCGTATAAGCCAAGATACGGGGTATATGAACTTAGGCCGTGATGTTATATGGTCGGTGACCCCGTATTTCTACCATCATAATCAACATCTCAAGTGCGGAGTGAGAAGGTATCATCTGGGCCTATCCTGTTCATACCTTCTCATCTACATTATCCGAATCTTCTCTTCAGCCACGTGTAGGACCTTACATGATACCGATGGATAGTACGGAGTAAGGTAGTCTGTACATACCTTCCCCTCCCGAAAGGTAAACGGTCAGATGCTTGTCATTCGGACATGTTCAGCCTGACGCGTCTTTCATGTGATTCCATCGCAGAGCCTCGTGTGCCTGGGAACCAGCACTATAGAAGAGAGTTTAGGGAATTTGCTCTGTAGAGAGGGACTCACGTCATGAACCATCTTCAAACCATCAGTTTCATACTGCGCGAGCAAACGAAGCTCTTCACCTACGTAGTGTTCATGTACACTGTTGAATTCGGCTTCCGACGGAATGAAAAGTTTACCAGCGGAAAGACGAGGTAGGATGAGGATGATTCCCATCGCCGACATTCCCATTGGCTGAGCTTACCTCGGGTACTGCCAACTTGACTGTCCACCGCCAAACTCGGCCATCCCACGAAAGTCCCACCATAGGCTTTAAGTCATACTCGGGTTGTTCACAGGGCATCTTCTGTGACTAATTTCTTCTCCAAGTTTTTCTTCTTGGAAAGGCTAAATTGCCATGTCTGCTCATTGTCTGTAGACTTCAGAGGTACTGAAAGTGGCAGTTTGAATCCCCTGTTGCAATTTTCTCCGATATCGCAATGGCTTCAAAAGGAGCCGTCTTGCCTCTCTTGAGGCGCGAGTTGCAAACCAATCGCGCACAACTGAATAGAGCCGCTTCATCCTTTTCGACCGTTGCTACGACTGTTCGGAACAGGAGAGCAGTGTCCGCTAGGCATTCGGCCCGCCACACCGCGCTTTTCTCTCAGAGACAACTACTCGGTCAATCTCGGGCATTTTCGCAGTCGCTATCGACAAGGCTTGCAGATGAGCATGATCAGTTCGATCCCCGTCAAGTAGAAAGGGAGTCGGATGAGGTGGACGTATGCATTGTTGGTGGCGGTAAGAGCTTTCGTGGTTGCCAGCTATTCGTGGCTACTCAGCGGTTTGATGGCTGACTCCATCTCTTCACCATCGCAGGTCCTGCCGGTCTCGCGGCAGCTATCCGACTAAAGCAACTCGCAAACGAGGCTGGAAACGAGGAGTTCCGTGTGATTTTGCTTGAAAAAGCGGGAGAGCTGGGCGCGCATATACTTTCAGGCAATGTTCTCCAACCAACTGCAATGAATGAGCTTCTGCCCGATTGGTTATCCGAGGAGAATCCATCACGATTTGAGGGCGCAACACCAGCGCGGGGGGATAAGATGCGCTTTTTGACCAAGAACTCGTCGTTCCCGCTTCCCGCCCCACCCCAAATGAGCAATCATGGCAACTACATTGTCAGTCTGAACGAGCTGACGAAGTGGCTGGGTGAGCGAGCTGAGGAATTGGGTGTTGAGATTTACCCCGGATTTGCTGCCAGCGAGTTGGTCTACAATTCGGATGGCTCCGTCCTCGGCGTTGCGACGAACGATCTTGGTGTTGGTCGGGACGGCAAGCCCAAGGACAATTTTGAGCGGGGTATGGAGTTCCATGCTCGTGTCACTCTACTCGCCGAGGGCTGCCATGGTAGTTTAACGAAGCAGGTGATCAAGAAGTACGACCTCAGACGCGATAGTCAACCCCAGACTTACGGTATCGGGTTGAAGGAAGTGTGGGAGATCCAACCGGAAAAGTTCAAGTCGGGAGAAATCGTGCATTCTATGGGATACCCGCTTCCTTCGGACACCTACGGTGGTGCCTGGATGTACCATTTTGGAGAGAACTTGGTCAGCATTGGGTTGGTGGTTGGTCTGGACTATCCCAACCCGTGGCTTTCACCTTACGGAGAGTTTCAGAAGCTCAAGCACCACCCCTTGTTCAGGGAGGCTTTGGAGGGCGGTAAATGCATCTCCTATGGTGCTAGGGCACTCAACGAGGGTGGCTTCCAGTCGATTCCTAAATGTGCTTTCCCAGGAGGCGCTCTCATCGGTGACACTGCTGGCTTCTTGAACGTTCCCAAAATCAAGGGCACTCATTCGGCTATGAAATCGGGCATGTTGGCAGCGGAGGCTACCTTCAATGCTTTGCAGAATGACAACGACGGTACTGTCTTCCTTTTCGAATACGAGGATGCTCTCCGAAAGTCCTCGATCTGGAAGGAGTTGTACGAAGTGCGCAATATGCGGCCCTCATTCAAATCGCCGCTCGGTCTCTACGGCGGTCTCCTCTACTCCGGCTTAGAAGCCTTCTTGTTCCGCGGTAAAACACCCTGGACACTCAAGCACCACGGTACGGATGCAGCATCCACCAAATCGGCATCTGAATGTGAAAAGATCGAATACGCCAAACCTGACGGCGTGATCAGCTTCGATATCCTGACCAGTGTGAGCCGAACGGGAACGAACCACGAGGAGGACCAGCCTGTCCATTTGCAGGTCGCTGATTGGGACAAGCATACGGACATCGCTTGGCCCAAGTACCAGGGCGTTGAAAACAGATTCTGTCCTGCTGGCGTCTACGAGTACGTCGAGGATCCAAGCAAGCAGCACGGCGTTCGCTTCCAAATCAATGCCCAAAAGTAAGTCTGGACTCTTACGCGCATTTTTCTTTTTCCTCATGCAGATGCTAACCACACACAGCTGTATCCACTGCAAGACGTGTGATATCAAGGTACCGACGCAGGATATCAATTGGCAAACACCCCAGGGCGGAGAAGGCCCTAAATACTTTAAGACATAAGCTCATACCCACTGTAATTTTTCTTTCGTTTTCATCGTCTTCAACTGTTTCTGTGTCGTTTGAAATGGATAGTTCGAGTTCATTCTCCGCGGACTTCCGTCGATCAACTCTACGGGTTAGAGCATCCTTTTCCTCGGTTGACATCTTGTTTCTACTGACAAGTTCTCCCTCTTGGGTGATGTTTGTACTATACAAAAGGATATACAAAACTCAGCGTACATGAAATGTACAGGTTGGTTATATATACAAGTATCAATATCAATAGTCTCATATTACTACGCTGCATACGAAGTAGAATTTACGTATCTCTCTCTCTTGGCAAATCCTCACTTAGCAGCAGCACGCTATGAGAACTTCCGAGACCCAAAATTGATCTTTGGCGCTGAAGTTGAGCCCCGTGGGGACTGGCGAGCTGAACCATGGAAATAGCCGTGATGTTTCCAGTGATGGCAGACCGTAGATCTGGCAGAAATTATAGCTAGTACCTAGGTTCTCAGATAATACCCTCGTATCGGCCGCTATCATCACAACATTTGTTTTCCGTCGACTGTTGATCGGTTCGTCAAGAAGGACAGATTGGACTTTACAAAATTCTAAGTGACTATTTTAAGTGAGGCTGTCTAGAGTTCTCAAGGCAATTTGGGCGGAGCCACGTGGATCATCAAAGTGAGGCGGGCCGGCCACTTCTGATTGATCGATCACATCTCGCATTGTTTTGTCCATCGTTAGAAGAGGGAAAACTGACTGGAAGAAACACAGCCCTGCCCAGCACCATCTCGTCTACTGATTGGCGGACGATTTACTTAGCTAGGGAAAGACTGGGTAGACTGGTGGTGATCGCAGGTACGTACCTCTCTAGTCCTTTCGGTCTGGCGGTCAAACCGACCTCCACCCTCCTCGTCTCGACTCTCTTTCTCCTTCTTCAACCTCACAGTTTTCGCTCTCATCCACCCTCTCACCTACCTCTCTTTCATCTCACTGTCCTTCACCTGATATATTGACCTGATTGTATCTAGCAGCTACTCCGTCCTTCCAACCTGGCCTGGTTTCGGTTTCCCAGCCCGTCGTACGAGCCACATCTGGAGATTCTGCCCTTCAACTACGCGGGATAACAGGAGTACACGGCCATACTAATCTCAGGAACGCGACTATCTGAACCCAGGACTCCTGATATTCCGCTCATCTCCCTTTTGACCTGGATCGTTTTGGCCACCACAAGTCCAACGGAAGCCAGAATCGTTCTGCTGTCTAACCACCATGACTGAGGTTTCCTCCACCCGACTTTATCTCGGGAATCTTCCCCGCAATGGTATGCAGGCCTTCATCATCAAATCTACCCTTTCCTAGGAGATATCCCCGTCTGTTCCAACCCGGATTCTGTATACCGTCAACTCGCGCCTTCCAAAACCACTAGGAGAGACCCTTTTGGACCACCTAGTCTTCCCATAACGCTCATGGGTCTCCGAACTGTTTCCTGGTATCTTCGTTTGTCCTTGGACATGGGGATGTGAGGGCGAACAAGCATCTCCCTCATCTTAAGTCTCCATATTTCCCGGCCTGCAACACCCCAGCGACTACGGATATAGCTTTCTTTTGGCAGTTTAACCTTGTGCTTTTTAGACTGCTCGTTACTTGTGTTGCGGTGAGCTGACTTTTGCCGATGGCGCCCGTGTTGGCGTCGTTGTTGCTTTTATTCAGTGACCAAACAGGACATCGAGGAACACTTTAGTAGTCATGGCTCCGGGAAGATCACAGAGATCAAGTTGATGAACGGATTCGGGTTCATCGAGTACGAGGATGCGATGGATGCTAGAGATGTCGTTCCTGGTAAGATTTCCCTGAGCTTCACTTCGGACAGGATCACCTGGCTGACAATCCACCATCTAGCATTTCGTAAGTTGTCGATGCAGATGATTGACGTATCTGCTTGACTGATCTATAAACAGACGGTAGCGACTTCAAAGGCGAGCGACTTACAGTCCAGTTTGCGCGTGGACCACGCCGCAAAGAAAATTTCCCTGGCCCCCCGGATCGCCCTAACATGCCTCGTCCCCGTCGTACGATTTTCCGCATGTTGGTTTCTGGTCTCCCGGAAACAAGCTGGCAGGTTAGCAGCCCATCTTTCCTTCTATTAGGACCTCCTGGATACCACGCAACCTGGCCACTCAGTGTTCCATGAGCCTTCTATTTTCCCAATCTCTGTACTTCGGCTTCCAGGAATTCGAGCCCAGGATCCATGAGGCCCAAAGTCAATACCGATATTTCAAGCTCATAGAACCTGTTTGCTTGTGACATGGCCTCGGCATGTATCCAAGAACGTTCAGACGTCCTAGTCCAGTCGCAATCCGGATGTCCACAATTTCCTTCTTGGATGGATGACAGTGTGACCACCCGGACTTAAAGCTTTGGAGCCCTTGGATCGACATATGACCTGTTCTTGTTCCGTCCCTGCAATGATTCGTGTCTGTTTGTTTTTGTTCACCTTCTTCTGGCCTTCTTGCATTACCGGGTTTGACTGGGGTCTACACTCATTTGGAAGCCAATTCTTACCACTGGATCATATAGGACCTGAAAGATTTTGCACGTCAATCTGGTCTGGACGTTGTCTACTCGGAGACTGGCCGCGAACAAGGAAGAGGGTGGGTGAAGCTTGAAATGTCACGGATGATAATTTTCCAATCGTTAACACAGAATCAAGGTTCGTTGAATTCGAGACTGCAGCTGACCTGAAAACTGCCATCGATAAGCTTGATGGACGAGAGTTCAAGGGCTCCCGAGTGAGCTGTGTCGCCGATGTAAGGACCTCGCCAGTACATGTCATACGAACCAGGATTCTTAATTGTTTGCTTCCAGATTCAACCTCACGACGACCGCATTTTCCGTGATCCATATCGGTCCCGCTCACCCCGCCGCAGTTATCCTCCTATGGATGAGTACGACAGGAGATTCCCCGCGCCTTGCGGTTACAGCCCTCGCGCCCATTACAGGGAACGCTCGCCTGTTGCGCTCCGCCGCGACTATTATGAACGTGACGGCTACGGCCGTCGCACCCCTCCTCGACCTCGGATTGAAGACTATCCCCCTCCTCGTCGTCCTTACGATGACCCCTATGATGCCCGACCTCCACCACCTCCCCGCCACTATGATGACCCATACATGGCACCGAGACCCTACGGACGTCCTCGGACCCCCCCAAGAGGCGATTATCCACCTTATGACCGCCGTGGATACTGGTAGTATCTAATTTTCTGCTTCGATTGTGTTGCATACATGGCGGATACCCATTCAGTCTCGCTTCCTTTGTTCCATGACTTTCTACATAATTGTTTCATTTTACTGGGATGCCCGCAGCTTTACCAAAGTATTCGATTACCTGGGACCGAATCGCAAAACATACCATGCGGATCTCAAGATGAAGTGACTTTCCTACATCCGTGTTGAGGGGTGAGATTCCGGATACGGTGTGACTACAATCTCTTCCTTGCAGGTCCAGGATGGAGCTCTATTCCGGGGATTGGGCATTCGACGTGGTGCATGATTGCAGGACTTACGACTTTCCTTGGTTAATCACAAATCTCCCCAAGGCTTCTGGCTGCTCATGATACTGGCAATATCAACTGAAACCCCCTGTCCGTTTCTGTGTCTGTGAAGGGATTTTACTGGACTTTTCGACGATCTGGTCCTTGAAAGATCCCATACCGGCCATTTCTCCTGGGGAAGAGCTTACTTGTAAATTTGAACTAACTAATCCTTTGCATCTATACTGTCCTTTTCATGCTATTTTCATATGAAAGACCCGTACGCAGGTGTGCGCACAGGGCTAATTAACGTAGCCCGACATCCTAGCCCGGACAATGCTTGATTGATGGTATGTAAAAGACTCGGAAGAGAGGGACTTAGATAACTCCCCCATAGGTGGAGTCTTTGCTGGATTCCTTGGGTGAGAGCGATAGGCAGGTAATGGAGTGTGGGGAGCTGGATGCCACCGAACAAGCTCACCAAAGCTTGACACTTAGGAGTTGCCGTTCGCATGATTTCAATCAAGGTCGCCTTGGAGCTTAACAAAGGATCATGCAAAGAGCCAATAGGGAAATCTTTTCCCAAAATCCATCCTATGCGCTATTAGAGTTGTGTCGAAGTATATCATTCTTCGTCATGGGGTCTCGCCGCGCTACTAGAGGCGGAGCAACCCCGCTATCTTCATTGTCAAGAGTCAGGACTTCGGTTTTCTTCTCAGACTCGCTCAATAGCTTCCTAAAAAATATTGCGTGGAATGATCTGAGAGCTTTGTTTATTTATCTGTATTTTTTTTTTTTTTATTTCCAATTGATTCGAGTTTATCTTTATTCTGCCCCAGAAGAGGGTCATTGCTCACGAAGATACCTAGGATACTGCCATTATCACCAGCGAATTTACCCTGTTGAGCTTGAAAGCCGATACTTGGGCAGATCCGTCTCCATACAACAAGAGAAACATTACTCTCGATACATATCCCTAAACATGGCCGAGCAACGGGTCAACGTCCATATCCCCTCCCACCCAGCCGTCCTGGACAGCGTTCAGCTTCGCAACATTCAACTTCCCTTGCCCGTTGCACCAGACCCATGGCATCGCGACGGAAAGCCACAACCGTGCACCGCATCACTGAAACTATCCTACTCATCCGCTATGGCGGCCGCAGCCGCCGATGACGTCTCCCTCTCTCTCGACTACGGCAAGCTCTACCGGCGCCTGGACGAAGACATCCGCAACATGGGAAAACACAGCCTCTCCCCGAGTCAGCGGATGGTCAGCGCAGACGGAAGCCGGAGGGACGAGATGATGCGCACAGAGATAGGGCAGGATGTAAGGCTGACTGCGGGCATTGTCGCGAACTGCGGCCTGGGGCTACTCGATGAGACGGCTGCCGGGATCCGGAGAATGTCGCATGTCCATGGCCATCCGGGCTCCAGAAGAGGGAGTGCGTCGGCTGAGATACAGGCGCCGCTCGCGGCGCTGTCGTTGGCGAGTCCGCCCATTGACAGTGTGTTTGGGCAGTGCGAGGTCTGGTTGCAGCTGCCCAAGGCGCTGCTGCGTGCGGAGGAAGGCTTGAAGTATCGGAGCGTCACTGTCTGGGGGTATCGGCAGGGAGATGAGAACACGGCGCTTGATGCGGAACGTTGCCCTGTTGTTCTGGAGGAGGAGTTCCGGATTGATGGTATCAGGTGCCATTGTATCCTCGGAGTGAATTCCCACGAGAGGGTTGAGAAGCAGGCTGTTATCATCTCGTTGGAATTCAAGGGCCCTGGCCAATTGGCTTGGGGCTCGACGGTTGTTGATACTTATCAGGAGATGACGAGAAGGGTTGCTGAGGTAAGTCACTCCTCATCTTACTATTTCCCGTCGGGTCTCAAACTGACTTGCCTTTCTCTGTCTCAGCAAGTGGAAGAGACCGCATTCCAGACCGTGGAGGCACTGGCTACCTTCGTTGCGCGCATAGTCACCGTGCAGTTTGCCAATGAACGGGTCACGGTGAGGGTCGAGAAACCCAGCGCACTTTCGT
This sequence comes from Aspergillus fumigatiaffinis, assembly GCA_012656285.1. NCBI lineage: Eukaryota > Fungi > Ascomycota > Eurotiomycetes > Eurotiales > Aspergillaceae > Aspergillus > Aspergillus fumigatiaffinis. Next base: position 121,929 of record JAAAPX010000056.1, on the reverse strand, counting down.
TTGTCGAGAGATCTGGGATAGAAATCACCCGCTCACAGGCATTCTTCGAGAGATCAGATCTGGAAGGAGGAAGGGTATAGCCAAAGTCTCATCGGATTGTGTGGCTTTGTGCATATGATGTCCTAACATACCCAGTCTATACAACATGTCCCTGCCAGCTTACTGTCAGCTTACTGTCAGCTTAGTTACTGGGCACATATTGTGGACAATATCCAAGGGAAATTAATCTTGAAACGACCTCTCTTCGTTCAACTGTATGGAGTCTTCCTTACGCAGGGTTACTGTTTCTATGACTTCGTGTTGTACCAGGACGTGAGTATGTATGTAGTTCTCTCTTCCTGACGGTTACCTGCGCCTCGCCGTGTAGATCACTTACGAGTGGTTCAGTGATATATGCACGCAAGAGAGTCTAAGCTAGTCTATTCCTCTTCTTTGTATGACCTGCACAGGTACACATGCTCAGTCCAAATGAAGAATACTGACCATTATCCTCGCCATCTCGATCCAATGACGACAGCACGTGAAAGCAGTCTACTCAAAGCGGAATAGTCTCGCTTAGGTCACACGCGTTCTGATTGGCCCCGCAACTCCCGCATCGTTTTCCAGTGTCAACGGGCGTCTTTTTCTTTGTGAAAGTTGGATCTCTTGACATTCAGCTTGCCATTTCTCCCTTACTTCTTGCTCTCAAGAATAATCATATCATTCCTCTTCACTTGGATACTGATCCAGCTTCTCATCCTCGTTTATCACATCTGCTGTTCCTCTATGTGCCTGTCTGCGCCCTCCCTGTCCTCGTCCGCTTCTATCCGCTTTGCTGGCTGCCTTGCCGACTCTCACCCCTTGACCTTGAATCGAACCTTCGGGCTTGCTTCCCGCGGATCCCTGGAGAAATACGCGTTGTCTAATATTCAAGTCTTGTCGGCTCCCCTGCTGTTCGACTTCTCGGTTGCCGAGGTGGTTTGGCTAGGGGTCCCTGGTCCGTCCTGAAGAAGGGCGGACGGTAAACTGTGAGACATTCAGAGCTACGAGTTGACTTCCTGCTACGTTACGAGTGGGAGTGGTGACTTCTGCTCTGAGTTTTTCGCGTTGAAGGTATGTCTCAGGCCCCTGGATAGTCTTCTCACTCGCTCCTGCGTGCTGTTTCGCGTTTCGCCCGGAGATTACCCCGCAATGTCTGACAAGGGAACTAACAATAATTTTGCGCAATCAGATATTCTTCGATAGGCTAGTGCCTGTTTACTGTTAGAAGTGGAGTGGATGAATTGAGGTGTGAATCACAAAGCGTGCTTGTTGGCGCTTTCCGACCTCATTGTTCGAATCTTGCCGTCGCTGTCCTCGACCGGGATCCTTTGCCGAAAACATGGATTCACCGATGCATGATGATCTTTCTGTGGGAGACGTCTTCGCACCCCAGGCGGACATGTCGCAACCTCGTAACGATGGCCTTCTCGACAATAACCCTGATACTCGCTTTCGCATGAGTGGTGGCAGTCCCAGTCGCAAGCAAGTTCCGGTCACCAAGGATGTCAATGAAGTTAGTCCCTTTCCGGCACACAATCTCAACGTTGAGGCCTTGTCCGGCAGACCAGACCGTCGCAAAAAGAAGAAGAAATATCAGACGAGTGGAGCTCCCCGGGCCATCTCCACCATTCGCGGATTTACTCCGCTTGCCTCTGGCGACGAAGACTCGGATTTCTCGACCACAAGCGCTAAGGCTCGTCCTTCATCACAAGCACGCGCTCATGCGGAGAGCAATGGAAACAGTCCCAGGGTCCAACCTGCCGGATGTGGCGTGAGCGCTTTGAAGCTTCAACTCGATTCGCTCAGCTTGTCCGGCAGCGGTAGCGCTCAGGCTGCGCGGAGTGACCTGTGCTTTGAAACTCCGAGCAATGCAAGCGTTTGTTCGGACAGCGACCAGACAGAGGTTCTGACTAGTTACGAAGTACCCCTGGAACATGATTTCGTCAGCTCCGACGCCGCAGCGGAAGAAACGTCGGCGAGTCTCCCCGGCGCGCAGGACGTCCGCACTCAGCTGTGCCGCAAGATGACAACCGCAGACTTTGAGCCGTTGCTCTGCCTGGGCAAGGGCTCCTTCGGAACCGTACTCCTTGTACGGCATGCGCTCACGGGGAAGTTGTATGCTCAGAAGCAGTTCCGTAAGGCATCGCTCACCGTTCACAAGAAACTCGTGGAGCAGACCAAGACTGAGCGCGCGATTTTGGAAAGTGTGAACCGTCATCCATTTGTGGTGAAACTGTTCTACGCGTTTCAGGATCACGAAAAGCTGTACCTCATCCTAGAATATGCCCAGGGTGGTGAGCTCTTCCACCACTTGGCGATGGAACGCATGTTCGACGAAGATGCCGCCGCATTCTACATGGCGGAAATGGTTCTCGCTCTCGAGCATCTGCATCAGAATGTGGGTGTGATCTATCGCGACCTCAAACCGGAGAACTGTCTCCTGGACCGCGATGGCCATCTGCTCCTGACCGACTTCGGCCTCAGCAAGATCGCAGTCAACGATGACGATCGCTGCAATTCGTCCCTGGGCACCATTGAGTACATGGCTCCCGAAGTCGTTCAGGGTAAACCGTACGGCAAAGCCTGCGACTGGTGGTCTCTTGGCGCACTCGGCTACGATCTACTCACCGGCTCCCCGCCCTTCAAGGCCAACAACAACGCCAAGCTGCAGGAGAAAATCGTCAAGCAGAAGCTCACACTGCCCTACTTCCTTGGTCCGGATGCCAAAGACCTTCTCACGCGCCTTTTGCGCAAGGAACCCTCCAAGCGACTCGGCTACCACATGCCAAAGGACCTGCAGACCATCAAGAACCATCGCTTCTTCCGCAAGATTGACTGGAAGGCGCTCGAGCGCCGCGAGGTTGCTCCCCCTATCCTCCCTGTCGTCACGGACCCGGCTCTGGCGGAGAACTTCTCTGCCGACTTTACCGCCCTGCCGCTGAGTCCCGTCGTCACCAGCAACGGCTTTGACGACTATTACTCTCTTCGCCGGCGCCCCAGCCAGCGTGCAATGTCGACAGGTCCGGATGGAATGAGTTGTGACAATGACCCGTTCGGTGGATTCAGCTTTGTGGCTTCCAGCAGCTTACTTGACAATAATGGAGTTGGCGTTATGACCCAAGGTTACTGATAGCTCTTTTTTTTTGTCTAATGGTTGCATTTCACTTTCGGCCTTGTTTCAATTTTACTACGACTCGCATTACTGGATATCTTGCTTGGAGACCGTATATAGTGGGCTCTTCACAATTCAAGTATCAATGGCGTACAATATCCGTTCTATATTGCTGGAATCTCGAATAATATACTATCCAAATAAAGTCGTCCACCCAGCCAACCAATGCATGCTCCGGAAGTAGTGCATAAATGCAATGAACGCAGCTGATCGAGCCGCTAGAAGAATGATTTATATGACTCATGAGGTAGTGCGGCGTTATGCCAGGTCACTGATCAGTCAATCAGTTGGAGAGACTCCCCCCTTTTCTTCGTCTGAATCACGTAGATTCTCTGCATTTTAGTAATTCACAATCAAAGCTCCCCTTCTTCACTGCCCCCGCCTTCGTCTTCCTGAGCGGCTTGTTCCGGTTGCGAGGGCGGGGGTGGAGGTGGTGGCTGAGGAATATCGGGAGGTGGTGGCGGTGGGGGTAGAGGTTGATGATGAGGGTGCCCTGAGGGCGGGGGAGGCTGTTCCTCAAATGACTGCGACCTCCTTCCGAAGGACGGCCGCCGTCGTCTCGCGGGATCATCGTACCCGCGGTACCGATCGGGTCCGCGGCGATCGACTGAGTTTCGCCTGTGGGGGATCCTCGCTCCGGCTCCGGGTGGTGGTGGTACTGGTGGACCACCGTGCGGCGGCATATTCTGTGAAACGATTTCGTCAATGCGTTGTTGGATTGGATCGGCTTCCCTTGGACCTGCCACTTTTCCGCCGCCCGGAGGACGGTGGTCGCTATCTCGACGTGGGAATGGACGGGGAGCCGGTGGTAGGGGATGCGGGTGACGCTGGTGAGTGGGGGGATGAGGTAATGACGGAGGTACCTGGCCGTTGAGATGCGGCCGGCCCTGAGAGGAGAAGGAGGAAGGGCTTCCTGCGTTTGGTAGGCTTTGCGAGGAAGGAGCGGATGGGCTCTGTTGTTGATCCTGCGAGCTGCCACGTGGCGCAGCATCCGATTCCCTGCGTGGTCGTTTTGGAGAACGCTCTCCGTTGGAGGGTGCTGAGCCATCTCCTCGAGGTTCGCCGCTGTCTTCTGGCTCTTTCGATCGTTTCCGTCCGTGAGTGACGTCTGACTCCGCTGGAGGACGATTCGCGGGACTGCCAGCGTGCGGGATCCTGGTCTTCTCAGTGCCCTCGTCCGACAGTATTGGGGTGGTCGGGTAGTACTGGCTATGTTTCTGCATGGCATTGTTCTCGTAGAGCTGTGCCATTCTCATGCAGGCGCGACGCACCTGCGTCAGATCCACGTCAATCTGCTCCCACCACGCTCGACCGCGGTCGTCGTCCGGAAATCCCACGTCGCAATGCCGCGCTGCGGCATATAGAGCGGCAGCAGCGATGGTGCGTGCGTTGAACTGTAGGCAGAGGACGGTAAACATGGAGTCGTTGACAAAGGCCCATGCGGCGTTGCGGAGCGGTTTGTTTTCATTCACGCCGAAAAAACAGATAAAATCGTAGAGGATGCGGTACGGTTGTTCGAGCTGCAGGTCGAAGCAGAGCGCTTCCAGGAGTAAGTCCTCATGGTGCAGGATCGTGTCCCTCCATTTCCAAAACTCCTTGGATTGCTCGTCCACCACCAGATTCGGCTGCTTTTGCGCCACTCGGCAGCAGGCCACCACGAGCTCTCTCATTCTTCGGACATTCTCTTCGACTTTCGTAGCTAAGAATAGCGCAGTGGCCGCGATGGGATAGGGATGCATACCCGGCCGTTGCGGTATATCGACCATGCTGTAGCGCATGAAGAACCGGTGAAGGTAGACGGCTGCGGTCGCCAAAGTGAGCTGGGGTAGCTTCAGCATGATCCCAACCTGGGTGATGAAATTGACACCTTTGCTGCGACTAGTATGCTCCGCTTCCATCTTCATGCCGTCGAGTTGGGATGGCGTACGAGTGAGTTCTTCATCTGTGAAGAGCCATTGGGCTTGCGATGCGTGGAGGGCGGAATTCGACTGAGCAGGTAGAGGCCGTTTCTCCGGGGAATGCGACGGTGCCGAGGCCATGACGTATTGAGGAGATTGTCTTGTCACAGGTCAATCACCCTGAGATAAATCAAGTTGATACTATGTTTCCCTCCGGTGTTTGTGGGAAAGTGCTCTGGACTATGAACGGTGTTCGTTTTAAGTCCTATCTCTTCGAGGAGGACAGCTGAGCAGGGCGCGCTGACCGCACGTGGTGCTGCGTGTCTGTCCTCCCTTCGGAACAAGGAGATGCCAGAATTGCGTGTTTTATGAGTTTGTATCAAACATAGCGCATGGTAAGCCTCGTGGTATCGCGAGTTGAACTTTCGCGATCAAGGTGAGAGTTGTGGAGCGTCCTTAAGACGAGCAGATGGCGTTTGCCGAACGAGTGATTGGGTAGGTGCGGAAGAAGCTCCGAAACTCTTCTGCTTGAATAGCCGGAATAACCCTTTTGATTTGATCAAAAGCGGCTCTCAATGATAGGGTATACTGTCGTCTTGCGAAGTCTGGATTGCTCAGAGTGTCTCGCAACACTCCAAAAGATAGTCTGGAGTGCGGATGCGAAAGGCCCGGATCATCAAGTTGTTCCGGGGTATGTAGATCGGCTCCGGTTGACACAGGACGAGCAATATCCGTATCCTACAACACATCAGGCTGCTTCTGAAATTGGCGAGTTCAATTGAGAGAAAATGAATTCGTTACATTTCTGTGTACAACTATAATGCGATCGTGGTATCGTTACCCTCTAGTGAACTGGTCGACTGGGCTGGGTCCAGTGCCCTCGCTGCAAAACTCCAAAACGACGCCATGCACGCAAATAAATCTGACACACAGAAAACAGAATACTGTAGACAAAGGTATCGCGACAATTCGGAGTCGGGGCCGAGATGCAAGATGTGGGAAAATAAGACAATAGAACAGAAAGGTATCATTCCTCCTCACTAACCTCACTCTCGTCATCACTGGGAACATGGTACTGCAGAGACGGTGGCTGGTACTCCTGCTTCCTCGCTTCTTCCTCGAAAGCAGCCTCCATTTCAGCCGCTAGTGCATCGTCATCATCTTCAATCTCCTCCTGTGTTGCCGGTGCTGTTTCCACCCTCTCAGACGAAGCACCACCGCGGCCGACAGGAGATGGTAGCCGCAGAGCTTCCATTTCTTCCTCTTCATCCTCTTCCTCTTTTCCTGGGGTATTGTTGGACGAGAAGTGTGCTGGATTAACCCTGAAAGCGGGACGAGATGGAGGGGGCGATCCCATGTCGATGATCAGATCTCCGTCAATTATGATATTAGAGCCTGGTGACGGAGCCGCTTTGAAGGACGATACCAACTCAGTTCCAGTGTCCGAAGGGGATGATTTCATTTCGCCAGCTGGGATCTCCACCTCCTCCACCTCCTCTACCTCTTCCTCCTGAGGCTCTTCCCGGTCAACTTGCGCTGGAGGCTCCAGACTCGTCTTGGGAGCCGCTTTTGTTTGGTTTCTAGAAGGTTTGCTCAGGCGTGGTTGCCGACGGAGAGGATTGGTTTGAGGCTTAGGTCGAGCTTGGGGACTTGGAGTAGGTTTGGCAGCCGCGGTCATCAGAGGGGTATTAGCTTTACTGGCATTGAGATGAGCTGACATTGCACCATCCGAAACAGACTTGTCATCGTCAGCATTTTCTTTTGGCAGGAAGTGACGGTAGTCGTAGGGATTGCTGTCATCAGCGGGACCGTCGTCGGTGTCAGCGGCTGTTTCAACTGCTCCGTCGTCACCAGAACCCTGATCATCATGATGCAATGTTCGCAGCTGCGCGTACTGCTCCGTCACCTGCTTTTCAGTCTTATTAGGTGCCGACCGAAGATTGAAGTTCAACTGCGTCGCAATCGACTCGAGAACAAAGACCTTACGGTCCGGATCGAAAACCAAAACCAGATTCCGCCCGCGGGACTCCGACGTAGCATGTTCTGCATCCACGCTGCCTTTGTATGAGTATGTTATAACACTATTATCGGCATTCGGCGCCTTGTCTGTGATCGTGAGGTTATACAGGTCCGGACATTGCGCAGATCGGGTGAGATGGGTGCGTTGCTGCGAGGATGCGGACTTCGTTTTATAATTATACTGAATGTTGATTAATCTCGATTGCGGTTTCGTATCTCCTCCGGCCAATTGATCACCCAAGATGATAGGGTAGTCTTTGGTGGGATCAATTAATCCACCCGAGGGGAACAGAGCCGAGGTGGCCATTTGAGATGAGACTCTGGCTCAGAGAGAGGGGGAACGAGTGCGCTGGAAGTCGAGAGTAACGTATGTAAAACCTGTGCTCTTCAAAATTCCGTTTAAGAAAGTCTCATTTCTTTGTGTGGTCAAGCACAAAGAGACGGGACAACTACACACAAGGGAGCCCGTCACACCGGGGAGGACAAAGAAGGGCGAGGGAGATAGTACAACGAAAATCCGACCATAGAGGAATAGGAACAGAGAAAGCGTGAGGGAATATAGGAATATAGAGATGCTGCAGAGAGCAGCTAGACATGTCAGCTACAAGCTTGCATCTGATTTTAAAGCGCTGAAACGCGACGAGATGGAATGAGATGAGACGAGATAGGATGGGATGGGATGTGATGGGGGGAGGGAAGATGACGGCGGTCCAGACAACGTTGGAGGGCGGAGGCCAAAGGCGCCCGCAGCTAGACCTGAACAGGCTTAGAGTCTCTGGGGCCATTCCTACGCCGATGAGGACGCCCCATCAGCCGATCACCCGTCGACCGTCAGCGGCAGATATATCCTATGGATATCGTGGATATCGAGTGGAAGACGGTCATGCGTTGAGGCTCTCCAGTCTAGGCTACTGCTAGTAACCTTTATCTCTCGCTGCTGGTGTTCAATGAAGGGGTGATGTCACCCGCGGGGCCCCTTTGGAGGCAGTTCCGGTGAGTTGTTCCAACCGCCCTGCCAAGGCTCGGTGCTTCCGTGTAACCTCTTCCCACTCATAGTCGGGACTCTCCTCGTGCTCGTCCACCGCGGTACTCATCTCCGTCAGGATCATGCTAAAGTCTCCTCCCAGTCTTCCCAAGCTAGCAGCGCAATATAACACTTGAGTTAGGAGACTTTCGCGCGAGCTTTTATCTTGGACATTGGGTAGATAGGTGCGTAATGTGTCAGTCAGTAGCTGGACGAGATGCATGGGAAAGGTTGCCAAAGCTGGCGGAAGGCATTGTAAGGGGTCATCCAGGCGAGTTGGCTGTGACGAGCTCGTTTTAACGCGGGAATCAATCCCTCGCAGTCCTGCAATAACTGACTCTGACTCGGTTTGGTCCGGGGTGAAGATGTTCTTATACAAGGAAACAATTGCAAAGCTCTGCTCCCTGAAGATCTCAATGTATCGTTTCAAGAATTTTTCTGTCTGGTGACCGTGAGACCAGGACGAGTTCGATGTCCCTTCCTTCTGATCTGTATTCCGGTTTCTGCGCTGGGTCTCCTGGTCTGCTAGTTCTCGCAAGGGATCCAATGCCTCTAGTGTCGAAACCAAATTTGCCAATCTGCAAACCAGAAACAACGCACCGAGTGCGCCTTCCCCGGTGCCCGTTCCGCCGTCACTGTGCAAGCCCTCCAATTCCGGAGCCACTCGACGTAACCAGCCTACCATTCTCATAGCCGCTGCCAACCGAAGGTTCTGCGTACGAAGACCCGCTATCAGATTCGTTGTCATCTCCTTCATCGCATCCTCGGCCTGAGAGGCGACATCCTTGACGAGGGGAGAATCAGGGTACAGTGTCTGTAATCGCTTGATGTGGGCGTATAAATCCAAAGCAGATGAGTAGGTTGTAGAAAACGAGGTGCCGCCCGCGGCAACAGAGCTTGCAGCTGCCGATGAGACAGCTGTCGATAGAAGAGAGGGAAGTTCTAGAATGTCGGAGAGTCGATCGACATTCCTCGCCAGCTGCATGACCTTCTTTCGCCGCTCCAGAGACGGGTTCTCTGCGGCTCGGCTGTACTTGGTAGAAAATCGGACCGCCTCTTCGTCAAGTTTGGGGATTGCATCTCGTAAATTTTGTGCGTTGCGGGTCAATTGGGGAATTGAGGTACGGAGCTGCGAGAGGTTATCGGCAGAAGTGATGAAGGCCTTGTGCGAGCGATTAGATAAGGCCTGGAGAGACAGGAGGGTAGAATGTGAGAATTGCGCCAGAGATTGCGGTTCTGTCGTTTCCAAAGCCTCCAGGGACAGCGTTGAGAGTCGGTTCAAGTACTGAGCCGTAGTTGTGTCATTATCCGGAGCCAACGGTATTGAGGCAGCATCTGCTGGAGAGAAATGAGGGGCCAACAAGTCGTAAAGATAGTCAGCCATGGTGAATCCCGTGGCTGTCCCCTTCTGTAAAGGGAGGAAGTAGTTGATAAATCAAAGTACAGGTGACCAATGGTGGGAGAAGAACTGACTAGAAGCTAATGCGACAGAGTCTCCAACACCTTCTTACCTAGAGGTGATGCGGTACGGCAGCCATTGCGGCAACAAGCGCATCTCCGCATTTCCTCCTTGACGCCTACGGCAGTCCATCCCATCCCCCTCCAACGCCTCAGCATAACCAAGGCAGTTCTGTCTGGGTCAATCTTTGTCTCTCCATTATAGAGCCCATTCCAATAGATATAGAGGCCTCTAGATATTACTATATCACCTACTGGCCAGGGCTTGTTTGCAACTTCAACATCTCACATCCGATACTTTAGCCAAATTGAGGGATACTCAGGTACTGCCGCCGCTCTCATCTCAAAATCCTCACTTTCTGCTCTTTGGAGTTCTACTGTACAGATCACAGTTGCTCTGACCAGACAAAAGATCTCCCAAACAAGACCACTTGCTGGTGTATAATCCGATAACCCGTCATTGCCTGACCGTGACCTGAATCCAGCACTGTCATTTTCTCCGCTCTCCTCCCAACATCAACCGATGTTGTATCAACCATGGGTAAACCGCGGGTTAGCTTTCCTTCGGTCGCATTCTATGTCTGACACCCCAGCGTCTCACACAGTCAATAGATGATCATCTTGATCCGCCATGCGCAGTCAGAAGGAAACAAAAATCGGGAAATCCACCAAACGATCCCTGATCATCGGGTCCAGCTCACACCCGAAGGACATCGACAAGCAAAGGAGGCAGGTAGCAAGCTGCGTGCTCTTCTTCGGCCCGATGACACGATACACTTCTTTACCTCTCCCTACCGTCGGACTCGGGAGACTACAGAGGGGATCCTCGAGTCTTTGACCTCTGATTCTCCGTCCCCGTCGCCATTTCCCAGACATACCATCAAAGTATATGAAGAACCACGGTTGCGAGAGCAGGACTTTGGCAATTTTCAGCCGTGCTCTGCGGAGATGGAACGGATGTGGCTGGAAAGGGCGGACTATGGACATTTTTTCTATCGAATCCCGAATGGTGAATCTGCTGCGGATGCCTATGACCGAATCAGCGGCTTCAACGAGTCGCTTTGGCGACTATTCGGGGAGGATGATTTTGCCAGTGTCTGCGTACTGGTAACCCATGGACTCATGACGAGGGTCTTTCTGATGAAATGGTATCACTGGAGTGTTGAATATTTCGAAGATCTGCGCAACATCAATCACTGCGAATTCGTTATCATGAAGCTCAACCCGGACAATGGGAAATATGTCCTTCAGAACAAGCTGCGTACATGGTCCGAGCTGAGGAAAGAGAAGGAAAACGAGAGACAACGGGAGCGAGCGAGCAAAGACCTCAGTTCGGCTACTTCTCTCACACCTGCCCCCACTCCTGTCCCGATCAGACGCAAATGGGGCGGATGTCCCGAGGGCTGTAACCACGGCCTCCACAGAAGAAGGTCCTTACGATCTTCACGGACGACTGGCGGTGACCCGACGCGTGTTTGGGGTGAGGCGCATCCCTCCACGAGAAGTAATGTAAGTTATCTCTCGGTCGCCTAACAGGGGACAATGACGCTGATAGCGAAAGCACAGGTCGATCAGCAATACATCACGGCCCCCGAGCCAGCACTAGGAGACTGTTGCTCAGACATTAGACCGACGGACCAGACTATTGCCCCCTCTGACGATCACTCGAAACGGGACGTTGAAGCTACTTCGCAACCCGCCATTCTTCCCACGGACATTGATGCCAGCACCGACCGCAATACTCGAACATCCAAAAGGCCCAGCCCTCATTCGAGGGCTGCTTCGAGCCCAAGCCCGATACCCAGGCGGCCCGACCTAGCCAAGTTTCATCGCGACAGCGAGGATCATCTCCTCCACCCACCAAGGTCAAACTACGCTCTCCACCACCTCGGCGGCCGTGACGGCGGCGGCTCCCTGAGTGGCGCAAACAGCGTCACCCCGTCCGAGGACGAGCGCGAGGACGCAGGTTTCTCTGGTGACCGACTCGACCAACACAAGCCGGACTCCTCGCATGATTTCGCCGACGACGGCGACGACGAAAGCCACGCCAAGCAGGTACAAAGACCGAAACGGACGCGCTCACACCATAAGCACAACCATAACCGTCATAACCCCAGCCACAACCACAACCACACTCACCACTCAGGCTCGGTGTATCACGGCAACTCCAAAAGGGGAGCAATGCGCACCGGCGACACGGACAAGTCGCAAGACACCACATATACCCCTGCCGAACTACCCGCGCAACAAGAGAGCCATGACAAACACGCACACCTCGAGCACGAATCCCAGCAGGCCCGCTTACACGCGAACGACGACGACGACAAGAACAACAACGCCGCAGATGACGGAGATGATGCCGACGCCGAGCTGGAGGCCGAACGGCAGCGGGACCAGAGTATCAGAGGGAGTGTTTACTGATCGAATCCCTATGCATTCACCCCTCCATGTTATCTCCCTATTCCACACTTTGCACGTGCACACGGTCAGGCACGTCCTTCATATGACCGTCTACGTCTACACTTCCCTAATCTAACCCCTTGTTACGATATCTCACGATAGTTTCCGTATTGATACCTTGAAAAGAAGCATAGTATGAGAATTATGCGTTAATCCATCGAGCGAAAATAAGAAGGAACGCTTGCATTACTATCTCGTTCCATTTCCCTAGTGGTATGGCGAAAATTGACGTAGAATCGCCCAGTATATCATATCCGTCAGCAGGTACAGCGACTGAAAAGGCAGGTACCCCTGAGAGCTGAATCTCAAGATCAGTCCGCAATGGAGTTCACGTTCCATGAATTCGAGATCAAGGGAACAAGGCACGGCAGATTCAACACGGAGCCTCTAATGATGGTTTACACAAAGTATCTATAGCACTTGCAAAACGAGTATATGCGAAGAAGCGGGGGCGAGAATATATACTTCTCGTCCCGGAAAGAAGAAATCAATTGTCTTGTCTCTTTTTCCGCAGTTTCAATTTTGTTTGGGGACCTTTCGCAGCGCGAACGATCTTAGAAATATGGTTGTCTAACTTACATTGAAAGGGCAAATGGTGAGGTCGAAAGGAAAAAAGACCATGCCACTTCGCTGTGAACGAGAGGGGGGACAAAAAAGAAACAGATCAGACGGGACTTGAAAGGGGAGTATCGCTTTTTTTCATGCCTGATCGACGACATTTGAAGATGAATATGTAAAACAGGGAGCATTGAAAACAATTCGTCGAAAAGAAGTAGCGAAGATAAGACTACAACCACCAGGTCCTCGATTCGCAGGAGGGCAGTCAGCACATGCTGCAGTACCGAAGTGTATCCCGGCGGGTCTGATCAAAGAACAAGAAAACAAAATATGTTCCTCAACCGAGACGGACAAATGCAGGAGTAGAATGGGGTCAAATCCAGGATGCAGAAATATTAACGCCATTGCTCGTAACGACGAGTGTAGCCGGCGATGGAAAAGAAAAAAAATGTACCGAACCAATGGAAAGGAAGAAAGCGATCTATAGATGACAACCGCCAGGAATGCTGAAGCCCAGAGAACACGACAAGCATAAAAGAGGTAAAAATGAAAAAAAAAAAAAAAAAAAAAAAAAAAAAAAAAAAAAAAAAAAAAAAAAAAAAAAAAAAAAAAAAAAAAAAAAAAAAAAAAAAGCTGATAAAACGAAACCATTAGAAATGGACAAGAAAAGTCATGATCGTCGTGACCTGCCTTACTCCAAAGACCAGAAGATGATTGAATCAATGGAGTAATATGCGACACGATGAGCAATCACTCTTCACAGGCGACGAAACAAAGTATGAAGCCAAGCTGAGATGAAGAGATTATGCCGTATCGTAAATGCACAGAAAAACTCTGTATCGTAGATGAGGATGAACAGAGTTGTTCCAATATCGCTTGTGGGAAAAACTTTTTTTTTGTTGCTTTTCACTTTTCCGACATGGAACAATGACGGTGTATGGGCACAGGTACTTTTCCGACAAATGCAAAACAACGGAAACTGAATATGGGAATAGGGCATGTTGTCATCGCAGATGGAGACGGTATCATCAAAAATGGATCAGAAAAATGGTTGAAAATAAAGGAATGGAAAAAAGGAAAACCAAGAAGTCATTGATCGGAGAAATCTAGAGAGTCGTTGGGCCGACCGCGAGAAGGCAGACAGCCACGGGAGACCAAGGGGCCACCCATCTAGGCGACCATAGCCTGCATTGGACCGAAAGCATTCGCACACATGTAGTGTTCGACATGCTTGGCACAGTACAAGCATCCGCAGGATGAACCGTGTCCTGTCCACACGCTTTGCGCAAATGGTAACGCGTAGGACGGCGTATGGTGGTAAGACGGAGGTTGCGACCGAGGCGCGGACTGAGGCATGTACTGCTGCGGTGGAGGAATCCAAGTTCGTGTGTACGGCGGCGGGGGGTTGGCATACGCCCAGGGTCCGACAGCGTAGTAGTCGGGAGTGTTCGGGCCGCTATGGGGAGCAGAAGGAGGCGAGTACTCAGACGCGGCGGGGTTGAGCCAGGAGTTCTCGTAATGAGAGCTTCGCTGATACTGCGGAGGGATCGGTCCCTCGGGAGACAAGAGAGGCTTGGACACCATGTGGCCCCGCGAGACATTAGTATCAATGGGGGCAAGGGTGTGACGCGACTCCTGGGCTCTAGCAACAGCCTTTGCACGCCAGGTTTCCCAGTGGGAGAGCCACGACGCGAAGCCGTCCTGCTTGTCATGGATGCGCTCGTGGAGCTTCCACTCGAATGCGAAGAGCCACTCCAGTTCCATGGAGTTCAATTCGCCGACCGGGATGTTGCTGACTTCGGCCCATGACTTGTTCTGGAAGGTGTTGTCATCCAGAAACTTGCTTCCCAGGAGTAGGGCAACAGTCAGCATGCGATAAACCTGTCCACTGCCAGAGGTGTACACTTTGGCCGAGGAAAGCATCCGCATTCGGCTGGCCAAGTAGTAGAGTCCCAAGAGGATCGTGGAGCTGGGAAGGCGGGTCGAAGAAAGGATCTGGTAGACGTATTTCCGAAACTGGGGAGGGACCGATGTTCCTGGGTAGACGCTTCGCGCGAAGTCAATATCTGCTATGTTGATCTTGGTGATGTACAAAGCATACATTCCCTGAGCCATCTCGGCCACAAAGTCGGACATCTGTTCCATCTCATAATCCAAATGGGCGGCTACACCTCCGGTGGCCTTCTCCTCTTTGCGTTGCTGTTGTTCGGGCTGCATCATCATATCTTGGCGGCGATACTGCGGTGGAATGGCACTCTCCATCGGGGGCAATTGTAGGCCGGCACGGAGCGGAGGCAGCACGTTTGTGGTGGGCAGGGGGCCGAACGATTGGTTCAACGCGGGGTGAGCAGTGGTCAAATCTCTGCCATTGTGCATATGGTGGGCGGATGCTGGGTGCAAGTTCATCGGAGCCGGCTTTGAGTAGTGGGCGGATTGAGAGTACTGCTCGATGAATTCGCAACCATTCTGCGTATAGCGGGGAGGAAAGGCAGAGTTGTTGACGATGTAAAAAGGCTGCTCATTTTCCATCCTGCCACCGGGCAAGACGTGAGGAGGAGTGGGAGGAAGGCCCTGGAGGCCAGCGGCGAAGAAAGACGGCATAGCGGTTATGAGAGAAGAAAGAAAAGAGACCAGTCCAGGACGGCGAGGGTAGACGATCGAACGCTATAGGGAGAAATAACGGTCAGTAAAGCCACTCCAGCGATGTGAAGAGCGAAGCAAACGCGGGATAGTGCCAGTATAGAGAAAGGAGACCAGATACGAACCGTCTACACGTCCGCCAGGCCCTGATCCTGGGGAGAGCGATGCTCAGCGAGCCGCAGCTCTGTGTTTGCCGTGGTGAGATTCTCTTAGTTGAATGACATGGAGAGAAAATCCAACTAAATTAAAAGATGAAAGGTCCACAGAGAACAAAATAAGGAGCAAGGAAAAACAGCGATCGTGAAGGGCGTGTTTGTGTTTGGTTTCCTTGACTGTCGGATCCTTTCGCGCGGCGAGATTTGTGTTATTCCCTCGCGGTAGTTGCTTTCCAAGTAGGGCTACTGGTCCAACACGAGACACCCAACAAGCACGGTGCTTTTTTTGGATTTGAAGAATAAACAGCGGATGGTCACCCAACGACGCGGAACGTGCCTCAAGGACCGTTAATAGTAGATGGAGACAAGAGTAAGGGAGAGAGGGTTCGTGGAGCCAGGAGAGGCTGGGGGAAGAACGACGGGGGGAATTGTAGGGGATCGGAAGAGAAAAATTAATTTTCGTTCCCTCGCGCCAAAGTGAAAAAGCCCCGGACCACGATGACAACGACACTTAGTGAAAAGCTCGTTGCGAGAAAATGACAAGAGGAGATGAGAGAGATGAGACAGGGAATTTCACAAGCGAGAACTGAACAAGAACAGAGAGTTGAGAGGTCAGAGGATGGAGAGGCGAAAGAGGAAGGGGATGGAGAGAGAGGAAGAGAAGGATGGGGGCAAAGGGCAGTAGTAGTAGTAAGAGTACGGAGTAGTGGTGTAGGCGTAAAGCGGTAGAGCGGTAGAGAAAGAGCGTAGTGGCTGGATAGATGGATGGATGGATGGATGGAGTTTAGTCGAGAAGGCGTAGCGGAGTCATGTTGAGGAGTTTGATGTTGAGATGATAGTCATAGTACCGTAGTAACTTATTTTATTTTTATTATTCTTTTTTTTTCCTTCCTTTTTCTTCCTTTTTCTTTTTTAGGTTAATCATGAATAATTACCAACAGCAACAGTACTCCGTAGTCTTAGCAGAAGAATGGATCATGCCTATTATTATTATCATGGAACATGGATGATGATTTCTCTCTGGGTTTCTGATTTAATTTCTTCTGCACAGGTCTGATTTCGATTTTGTTTGGGTTTGGGATTTTCTCTGGCTTGGGTCGATTAAGCCATTTTCTGTAATTTTCCCCAGTATCCTGATTCCTTCTCTTTCGCCAGTCTGTGATTCTGTGACTCTAGTGACAGAGGACTTGGGGCCGGAACAGGTTTGAATGTGTGTTTCTGGTCATATAATTACAGTACTACTACTAAGGCAATGGTGAACTCCGGGAGGTCGGAGGGTGTTGGCCGGCAAAGTCAGGAGGAACAATCTGTCCAGTAGTAATGACGAATGACAACCGAGTGTGAAAAAAAGGTGAGGAAAAAAAGGAAAAAAATAGAAATAATAAAAGAATTCATAATAAAATGGGTAGGGAAAAATTTAATGCAGATTATTAATACTACGCATGCCTCCACACCCACCCAGACACCCAGGCCAAATGAAGAGGGTGTTGCGGAAGAAAAAGGAATACTACGGACTCCAACCAGCAGTATGACGGTCCCGTAGAAAGGGGTCCTTCAAATTGCTTTAGAGTTTTCTCTCAACTTCAGTTACACAGAGTGTAATTTGGACCATAGTAACCATCCAATTGAAAAGGTGATTTTAAGAGTTAATTCATAAAGGTAACCCCCGATCGTCCTATTGAATCTGCTGGATGATCAATATGAGGTCAAGTACAGAGTAAGAGGTAATCAAAAACAGAGATCCTTTTCCTCGGCGCGTGGTAGGTTCTGTGTTACTCGTACGAGCCCGTACTGCAGGAAAATTCTAGATGGCCTACCAGAAAATCATCTAGAGGCAGTGGGACAAACCATGGAAGTCGACTTTGAGGTCGAGATTCAACCGGTGACTTGAAGGAAAAAAGTGTAGTAGCACATACACCAGGATGATTATGAGTAGTACAGTGACTGTTCGACAATCTATTCTTTTTCACTTATATTATCTCAGAAAAGTGTCATTTGATGTAATTGAGAGTACTGCAATGTCCCTGATCACCCCTGCTATCAATTAAAATAAATTCCATGTGTTAATAACACTGTGCAGTGTGCAGATGTTCGGGGCTTAGATGCCTCAAAACGGGGCATCAAGAGCCACCTGGATGGGTCACACCGGTGCTAAAACTAACGTAAAAGGCCCAGGTGGTGGGCTCACTGGGTTGCCCTAACCCCTTGCACACTTAGGTTACTGGGTTACGTTGGCGTTTCTGGTTGATTCCTATTTCCTCAAGAGTGTCCCGTCTGCTAGTCCGTAAGCGGTAAAGGTACTTGGCTGGTAGTGGTACGGAAATTGGCCAGAACTGAAGGAAATGAGTAGCATGATGAATAATTTATTTTACTTCTTATTCGAAAAGGTCGAGGCAAGGCAACAGTGCCCGTCATAATGTTAGCCATCGATGATTGCAGGTACCCATCATCAGCGTCATCATTGTGATCCTCAAAACCAAGGTCCAGCAATGACAGGCAGCAGAAAATGAAGGCGGTGCTTGATGCAGGCTACCAGTGGTAGTACTGAAAGCAAGAACAGTGATGCAAACTCGTTGTCACACACAGACCAGTCATGGAGACACTCCCGTAGGGGCCGTACCCCTCTGAGGTGCATAGTCAGGGTAAAAGTCACCAGTAGCGTCTGGTCTCAGAGCCTTAGTGCTAATAATACAAGACTCGCCTCGAACTCAAAAACGGCCAGATTGCCTAGAATCGCTGGTTCGTGCACCGCATTCCCCGTGCTAAAATAAAAAACGTGTCTCAGTGGTACAGTCCAGTTACCAGGCTAGGCTCATTAAGGAAGGGGATTGCTGATGACCAAATGTCGGCGGTGACCGAGTGCAGAATTGAGTGTAGTCGGATTTGTAGCATTGGCAGTGGCCGTAAAAAGGCAGGGAAGTCTTCCCACAGCGAATGAAAGAGAAGAAACCAGTTACAATCATTATTGATTTGGAAGTATCATCAAGATGACAAGGTAAAACCAAATTGGATGTCTGTGATATGATACAACACACCCAACCTTGTCTTAGGTATGACAACATTGCACCAAGGTGGCAACAGCGAAAGTACTCTTACAGTACTGTGATCAGCCTCAACATGAATCAGGCATGACACCACTGCTTCCATCCAAATATCAGGCTACAGAACCCAGAAAGACCCATCCTATCGGATACTATGCTTTGACTCAACTAAGAACTTTGGATCTCCTCGTCCTGCTGCTGATGCTGATAGAAGGGAATAGTCACTGCATTCCACTTCCGTTCCTCAGCCAACAATCCAATAACATGCATCATCAGCGGAGAAACCAAGGCAGCACTAGCCGCTCTCTCGATTCTCCAATTTTGTCAAGTGCCTGCGCATCCGAGATACTTACTTGTTGGACAGTTGTACTTATCTACATTGTACCTTTCTGCGTTAGCCTCCCCAAGCCTAAGCATATGCCGTACAACCAACGCAGAAACCCAGAGGCTTGTACGTGACCAGCCAACGAAGGATTGAGTCCAAGGACTACTTCATCTGACTCATTCTCACATCACAATGTCTTCCTGAGGTGCCTAGAAATGACACCAAAGGAGACGTTGCGTCGACCCTGCTTCTGCCTACTACTACCTGGGCTATGCTGATACTGGTTGGGCCGGATAGACGGATCCGCGGAAGTGCATAGAGTAGGTAAGTTTGGCAATAATATCAATGATGAGATGCAAAGTGGCCTGCTCCATAAAGATATCCAGATTTCTAGAATTTTCATTCTGTCGATCCTAACACACTCGAGGGAAGTACATCATCTGCCGGATTATATAACAGCCTCAGGCATATAGCCACGCATTTTGAATCCGCAATCCGCAGGGAATAATGAAAGATATCCCTGAGTAAAACAGAACGAACCACTAATTATTGAAGGTTCTGTGAGTTTCACTCAGACTGTGGAGAAGATGAACTCCCCATCTGTGCTATCTCCAAAACAATCCTCCTCTACGAGGGTTTGTGATACTCAAGAATCACGCACATACTCACATATCCCCAAGGAGTACCGTATCAAAGAGGGGTAAACAACCGTCTCCATCAGGCTTCCATTTCTGCCCGAATAATATTATCTCATAAAGATACGGAGTAGACTGCTGTGAGCTGCGAGGAGACTCCCACTCCCAGCGCCTAAGCGGCAAATCCACCTCCTGGTACTATCGATCTACTGCATGGCACGACCGATATGGAAAAGTTTGAAATTTCCAATGCCAAAGTGGGATGTGACGAACGCCCACGCCTCCAACATGGTAAGGTATCTTACTTGGTTCCTGAATATTAATACTTGCCTAGTTTCACCGGCATAGACAAGAGACTCGTGGTCCAATCCATCCTGATGAATGGCGAGTTTGGCTCGTTAATCTAGGAGGTATGTTACTGTATGCTGCAAGGAAATCAATCATACGTTGGTTACCTGCTCTACCCTCACTCTCAGTACCCCGGAGATTTCCCTAGCCAGTTGCCATTGCCACCATGTAGATAATTGACTTGTGACTTGTCACGGTTAGTTTCGGTCCTTCCATACTTTGTACGATCATCTGTCTTGTCTTGCGTTTTCTGCAACCCCGCTGTAGGGAATATCCGGAGCGACTGAAGTGGGGGATGGGGTCAGGTACACTTCACGAGCAGTCTACGGAGTAGTCTACGGACAACAGGACCCGACAAGTTCGTAACTTAAAAATATATCCCTCAAACTCAGGTCAGAGATCTCGTTAGATTCGTCTATTTACCGGATCACTCAAAAAACAAACTCCTAGCTTTTCCAGCCCTGGAACGATGAAGTCTACCCACAGCGTTCTAGCTTGTAGGTATTGCAGTATCACAACCATTGTAAATCGAATAAGAAGAAAAGAAGAGCATTTGACGCTCATAACAGAGTGGATATCATCGACTGAAGAAAACTTCAGATAAGAGAATAATGGGGGGAAATGAAATGAGAAAAACCAATCCAGGTGAAGGGCAAAAGATATCACAGAGTAACAATACCCTATAACTCCAGCAGGAATACTCAACAGATGAGTAGACCCTGGCGCTGATCTTCGTTCCAATCACATACCTTCCATCAACACCTTTCCGAGTACGAAGAGTATCAAATGTTGTTCTCCAGAACAGTCATAAACATAAAATCTCGTTTCGTGAAGTCGTTCAATCAAGGCGGCAGCCAATAGCCGACAGGAATGATGCCAGCCAGGCTCGCTGTCGCAACACACATTTACTGGTCTCTCAAGCCTCCAATCAAGGTGCGAAGAGCGTCCAGAATGACAGCCTCGTCCTTGGGCTCCCCGCCAGGGAATGAGCTATCCGTCGCGTGGCCCAGAGCACGAGCCCGTGCGCTCTTGAGCACTTCCTTGATGTGATTCTTGTCCTCGTAGTCTTCCAGGAGAACAGCCTCAAAGTCGTCGATGGCTTTGCTTGCGCGCTCCTCAAACGACACAGATTCGGGATCCCCCATCGGCGTGGGACCAGCGTTCATGGGCGCAACATTGTAATTGGGCTGCTGTTGCTGCTGTGGAGGCTGCATCGGTGGTCCCGGGTTCGGTGGGAGATACTGCTGTGGTTGCTGAGGGTTGCCTGGAGGCGGAGGTGGCATATGCTGCTGTTGTTGAGGCGGTGGCGGTGCGGTAGCGTTGTGTGGGGGGTACGGTGAGTGATGTTGCGACTGCGAGTGCATCCCCGGTTGTTGCTGCGGTTGCTGAGGCTGCTGAAACTGAGCCAGCTGCGGTGGGGGATCGGAAGCATAGGGTGAAGTATATGTAGAAGGCGTAGTCTGAGCAAAGGCGGGCGGAAGGTTGTTCCGCAATGGACTGGGGATGGGGAAAGGTGCCGAGGCTGGGACCGCCTGCGGCGGAGGGTGAGGAGCAGGATACGGATCTTGATGGCGAGGAGGAGCGGAGGGAGGTGCTGTAGCAGAAGAGGCAGGAGCTGGTGTGGGAGGAGCATATGTATTCGGAGGCATGGTCGGAAACTGGAAATGTTGATTCGCCAGATTCGCTTGTCCATTCTGTGGATTTCCATAGGATGGGTTCAACGGTGGCATGTATTGCGGGGCGGAAGCCGGTACGGATGGAGGCTGTGATGGCGGTGGAGGTGACGGACGTCTCTTCTTTTCCTTTTCAACGGATGCGCCCGGTCGAAGTTGCCATGACCATCCTTTGCCATCTCGTTCGGCGTGCATGAACAAGTGGCTGTTGCCGTTCAAGTTGTGCCGTACACTGGAGGTCCAGCCCTCGGTCTCGCACTTGAAACGGAAGTAGGGATATTTCAACTTCAGTGCGCGATAGATCTGCTTCAAGGTCATCGGCGTGCCTGCTTCCGTGAGGGCGTCGAAGATCAGGACAGCGTAATTGTACGGAGGCTTTGCCAGATCCTCCGGTGTATAGGCAGATTCGGGAGGGTAGTTCGGAGAGGGTGACCGTGAAGGTTTGCGCTTCTTGACCGGGGGAGCCTTGATGAACTCTTCCGGGCGTTGTTCCATAGGAAATGGGCCACCCTCAGTAGAAGGCAGGGGATAGTCCATGAGCGTTCCGTCCGGCTTCTTCCGCTTGGTGTACTTGCGCTTTTCCGGCTTCGACCCGGGAGACTCGCCCTCGCCAGGAAGACTCGGTGTAGCGGCTGCAGTGCCCACCGTTGATGTGGTTGTGGTTGTCGTCTTACCGGCTTTGGGTCGATTCAGCGGCGGAGGGGTGACGCCTCCGTTGGCTTCCCGCTTGGCAGCCAGTTTCTGCTCCCTTGCCAACTCTGCACGTTCGCGCTTGGACATGATGCCGTCTTTGGGAGGTCGCCCAGGACCTCGGCGACGAACAGGGGGCTGGCCGCCGTCTCCGGTACCTTCTATCGAAGGTACCGGTCGTGAAGGGTCGGGTTCTTTGGTCTTTAGAACGAGCTTGGTCGGCCTGGATGAGTCCTTGTTTTCAGCACCGTCGCCCTTTTCCACAGCTCCTTCTGCGTCATTCTCAGCGCCGACAGATGCCTTGGCATCCCCGTTCTCTTCTATCGATGGCTCCTCCACTCTGTCGGCTCCAGTCTCTCCAATTGGTACATCTGGCAGCAAAAATCGTATGCGCACTCCGCCGATTTGTATGTAATCACCACTATGCAAAGGACGGACTTGACCCGGCGATAGCCAGTCAGCACCGATAAAAGCACCATTTCTGCCCATCACTTCCATCTCAAATAGGTTTTTATCAAAGTTGTAGGCAATCTTGACATGTTTACGTGAAATGCCTCGGTGTCCAGCGGCACTACCGTCAAGAGTAGCAGGAGGGTGAATGGGGATGGTCGGGCAAGCGTCGGGCGAGGGTAGGAGAGCGAGTGCATCTACAGGCTTTGCATCTCCGTTGGTTTCGTGCAGCGACTGCATCGCAAGCGCATTGTAGTCGGTAGTGGATTGCAGTTGAGCCGGCGTCGCATGTAGCGGAGCACCCGCTTCGGAGGAGTGCGACGACCTCCGACTGAGACGTTTAGGAAGATGAGCCGGAATGTCAGGATCGAGTCCCATGATACCACCTCGGTCGCTCACAACACTTCCTATCATGCCACTGCCCTCATGTTTTACCCGAACCGGCGTGTGCGATGCATTGCCACCGCTCGAACTTTTCGCCCTTGATGTCCTGATCGCCTGCCTGGCCTGAAACTCCCGTTGATGCGCCGCCCGAGCTGCTCGTACGTCTCGCCCTAGGATAAAAGAATAAGTGTTGCAGTAAAAATGTCCGTCGTCGAATTCTAATTTGGCAAAGGCCTGGATGCGCGGTTCCGATCCACCCAACGAGCCTGTACCGTCCTGCAAATGACCTGCTGAATACCCCAATGCTGAGAGGTCAGCAGATTGGGACAGATAAGCCGACGTAAGTATCTCATTGTCGAAAGGGTTCTTTCCAGCAGATGCGATATCGAAAGGTGTGAAAAGGTCTGAGTCGTTCAGGCCCGTCTTAGAGAACATCATAGGATCCGTCAAACCCTCTGCAGGATCCGGCGTCTTCATCACTGCATCAACTCCATGATTCCCAGATTCCTCGGATTTCGGAAACGACATATCAGCGGGTCTATCTTCGCGATTTTTCTCTCCATCTCCCGGCAAGCGTGGTAAGTCAGTTGATGCGGAAAATTGGTCTTGGCCGGCGGCCGACTCTGCGGGCGCAGAGATCTCTGTAGAGACGCTTGTCGATGCTTGGCCACCCGCAATTTGATCTGAGGGATTATTTTGAGAGCTTTCGGTCGGATTGGGAGGATTATTTGTCGAGGATGAGGATTCTGCAGGTTGTGTTTCGGTGCCGGCGGGAGGCGCAGAAGATTGGTTGCCGAGGAGTTGAGCCAGAAGGGCGCTGGCGGCGGACTGGCGGCGGAGATCGTTCTGATAATCTGGCTGAGCGCCGGCGAGATCGTTTCCTGCATCACTGGGCTCGGATTTGATGCCATTCATACCGGAGGAAGAGGGTAAACCGTTGGAAGGAGAGACAGGACTATTAAAGGTAGAATCGTGCAGATCGCGGGTTGCGGAGTCGCTGCGCGGGGAGAAAGGGCCGTCGTCTCGCTGTTGCTGGTGGTTCTGATGTTCCTGCTGTTGCTGCTCTTGGCCCTCTTGGTGATGATGATGATGAGGGCGGCCATAGTCGAACAGGGACGACATATCTGGACCTGCATCAGGAGGTCGATGGCCCACCGCTGGCGCTGTCATGGTCTGCGACGACGACATGACAGGCTGCTGGGTACTTTGGATGCTCGATGCTGTCTAGGAGGAGACGGACAGGCAGGGAGAGGAGAAACAGGGCGGTGAGAATAGGAAGCCATTCAGAACGGAAGTTGGGCTGGGGAAGAATGGACAGAGACCGATGCTGATTGGAAGGACGCGAAGTTTTCTGCTGTTTTTTTCTGCCGGTTTCTCGCGGTACTGGCCACTGTCGTTCACCGTAATCCCTAGTAACACATGCTTCAGGTATTCACCACTAACAAGCAGCAATCACTCAATTACTTTGAGTTTGTGCCTACAGATATTTATGTTGATCTCGGATCAGTCCTGAAGATTGGCACAGAAGAAGTTGGCATAAGGATGAAAACTTCATTGACTGTAACGCTCATACTCTGGACTCTGTAGAGTATGAAATTTCTTTCTCGAGGCCCGCCCGCCCATGTTTCTCTCACTCTGAGGAATCCACTTCTTTACTACGGTCGACTGCTAATTCGTTGAGACGATTGAGAAGACTCAATCCTATCCTATTTCCGACCGTTGCTTCCATGGGCCAAGAAGTGAACTACGCGCCCTGGGGTTTAGCTTTTCTGACTATGTCTGAATGGTCAAGCCGTCCTCAATCCTTGGTAGCTACAGTAGAATGATGGAATGAGTAGTCCGTACTCGGATAGATCCATCGCTACATCGTGGAATCGATATGCGACGGAAACTTCGATTAGGTTGTTACAGAGAAATAGTATCCGGAGATATGACCGAGGAAAAAGCTCTTCAATGTAGAGGACTACATTGAGGACGATAAACTGCTGATTGAGGTCGTGTCGTACCACCCCTTCAACACCTATTTCCACATCGCCACAGCATAAAAGATCACAATTTCTGCACCTGTATATACTCACGGAACTTACTACAGAACCCAAGCTCTAAAAATCTCAAATCAAATTATTCCACAAGTTGCATATAGAATGTATGTCTATGCCAAGAACTATACTCCATCAGCTTCCATCCGAGGAGTCTAGTCTAATTATCACCATACCCCCCAAACAGCATTAAAACCATCTCAAACCTAAGTACAAAGAATCAGACGAAAAAGGGACAAAAGATGCCTCCCAAATCCAAAAAGGAAACACCCAAGCCCAAATCCCAACCTCCAGATCAACCAAAACCCAACTGGCCTCCCTTCCGCCCCCTCATCCCCCCATCAGACCTTTCCCTAGAATCCCTCCTCCACGAACAAATCTACCTAATCCGCAACTTCCTCCCCTCCTCCCTCTGCAAAACCTACGCCTCCTTCCTAGCCTCGCTCCCACTCACCACCACCCCCGGCAAACCTAAAAAGGGCGAGGCCGTCCGCGTCAATGACCGGTTTCAGGTGCAGGATGCCGACTTCGCCGAGAGGCTATGGAGCGGGACCGCGCTGAGGGAGCTGGTGAGCGGTGCGGTTGACGAGGACGAGGATGGTGACGGGCGGCCACGCTCAAAAAGGGAGATCTGGGGCGGGGAGCCGCTTGGGCT
The DNA here is from genome assembly GCA_012656285.1 of Aspergillus fumigatiaffinis. Classification (NCBI taxonomy): domain Eukaryota; kingdom Fungi; phylum Ascomycota; class Eurotiomycetes; order Eurotiales; family Aspergillaceae; genus Aspergillus; species Aspergillus fumigatiaffinis. Next base: position 96,284 of record JAAAPX010000056.1, on the reverse strand, counting down.
GAATGCGAATATCAGGATATATCGGTATTCGAAGGGCCAGTTCTTCGCGCAGCATTGTATGTTCCCGTCACCCACTCTTTGTCCTTCGTCTCTTTGGGGCTGATGAATTGCTAGACGATGACTCGAATGTGGTTACGTTCGAGTCCCCTCAACATAAGCCGCAGCAGGCTCGCACGACCTGGACCCTCCTGGTCTATCTGACGAGCTGTACGGGCGGGGAGACAGTCTTCTACCCTGAGCCGACCCGCGCGAATCGCAACCCGGAGCCTATTGCTGTGGCGCCGGAGGTGGGCATGGCGCTGCTGCATCGGCATGGGGAGAGGTGTCTTCTGCATGAGGGGAGGGAGGTCACCGACGGCGAGAAGTGGGTTTTAAGAAGTGATTTGGTGGTTGCGCGGTGAAGGATGTGAGTTGAGTTTCGTCATCTTCTCACCTATTGTTGATAGGATGCTACGTGCAAGAGGCTGTTGTGCTTATAGAGTTGCTTATTGGCGTGAGACTGGACTTCTCTGGACCCAGTCTGATCATTCAACAAGCGGAATATTCATGTCACATATATGTTCAGAAACCAAGCCAAATAGGACTGGCTCGTCAACAGCATTCAGTGCATATTTGCATCAGAGGGAAACTATAGAGTCACATTACAGGATATTGCACACCGCCCCCATCCTTCAATACTCATCAGACAACCCCAAAGAAATAGTTTCGAATAGCAGCCACTGAGATGTAATGGTAACAGGGACGTTTGCAATGTTTTACCCCCATAAGGGAGAACAGAATGACGGATGCTGGAAAGAGACAAGGACAAACCCGGTTTCGGCTCACACGAGCAAAGTCGCACAAAGAAACGTTATAAAACTTGGTCCTCAGTGTGATCCCAACACTTAAAAGGCAATCTACTATGTCGGTAACAAGACAGTGAAACCCGAATGATCCATCGGACAGCTTCTCATGTTCATCGCTTCATATTCCCAAGACCAAGCCTGCCTTTACCTTGTCCGTTGAGCCCAAGAAAGAACGATAAACGAGGTACAAGAATAAGAACTAAAAATGATGATGACCAAGCATGTCTCCACGTCAACCACTTTATCCTATCTATCGGATCGCATCACGAGGGCGAAGGCTTCGCAGAGTATTCGGCCCTCCTCATAATATCCTCCACAGGCCCCAGTAACCGTTTGAACCCATCGCGACCAAGTCGTGCAACTTTGACGTCGGTCTTGGCGACTACGCTAGCGGCACGAGGTTTGTCGTCCAGCAAGGCGAGCTCTCCGAAAAAGTCGCCTCTCTTGTACGACTTGACGGGGCCCTCCACGTCCTTCTTGAAAGCTTCCGCCTCCCCAGACTCAAGCAGATAGAAAGCATCGCCCGGAGCGCCCTCCTCGATGATCGTAGAGCCAGCTGGGTATTTAATTGCATCGAGCGCGTCGGCAATCTTGGCGCGCTCATAGGGTTTGAGAGAAGAAAGCAATGGCACCTCTTCCAGGAAAGCCTCATACATGCGGCGTCGCTGGAAGGCAGAGTCCATGAGAATCCGGCGGAAAGTAATGCGGTCCAAAGCCCAAAGCGTGCTCTTGGAGTCTGCTGAGACAATAGTCGCGGCTCGGGGTGCGTTGTACATCAAGGCTAGTTCACCAAAGGAGCCCCCAGGACCAATGGTGCTGACCTTGTTGCCCATACCATCGGGGCCTGGTTGGACTGAGCCCGCGGGGTTGATATACACATCGAAATGGCCATTCTCCACGATGTAAAAGTAATCACCGGCATCTCCCTGGGAAATCACCTTGATGTCTTTTGCAGGAATGGGTTTTTCGACCAAAGCGTCAAGTACAGTCTTGAATTGGTCGTCGTCCAGGTGAGAAAACAAGAAGTTGTTGCTCACAGCCGTCTTCAATCGCGAAAGCTGTTCTTCGGTCTTCGGATGACATGGAGGCGTCCAGCTATCTGAGCCAGCAGAGGTAGGATTCAGGGACTCGGCGGATACAGAGGTACGGCGGCCCAGCGCATAGTTGTTAGGGAACCCTTGGTTGGCGGCTGCCGTTGGGCGAGCTCCTCCAGGAGGTTCGGGGTGTTCGCCTTGACCTTCGCTCCCCTGACCAAATCCTGCATCAAAGGGCCTATTGAACTGTATTCCTTCACCACCTTCACTGGAGTCATTGCCTCCAGGGAAAGTGTTTCCAGCTGTGGGCGCTGTGGCGGCGGAGTGTGCACTGCGGAAAGTGGGATCGGTAGGTGACGTCACCTCATATTCTTCCTCCTCGGATATCTTCTGAATCGGAGAATATTTGTCGTCCTTTGTGCTGACCTTAAGGAACGGGTTTGTACCCGGGAAAGAAGAGCTGTCAGCCATCCTGTGGGCTGTAGGGCCGGAGATGGTACAGCTCCGGCCAACTTTGGAGCGGGGGAGGTAGAGAGCTCGGTTGTTGTCGGGCACAGCTGGTGGGAAGACAGAGACGAAAGTGGTCTGTAGGAAGTTAGAAAGCAAGGAAGACAGATCTTGAGCTCCAATTGGGAAGATGGCGGATGAAAGGTCTTTTATGGAAGAGAATGTCGGAGTTGGAGCAGCAGAAGATGGTGGTGAGGAGGGGCGGGGAGTTGAGAGAGAGACACACAGCAACCGTCTCCGCCAAAGACTGGGTGGGTATCTCAAGGTGAAGCCTAATTGGAGAGTTTAAGAACGCAGCGACCCGAAGATGATCGTATGCTTCCTTCTACAGTTCCTTCTCTTTGAGTAATGAAAGTAGCAGAACGCGCGATTGCTTTTTCCTTGTTTCAGTGATCCGAGAGAGATGAAAGAAGTTGCGTACACAATTTGAAACAGGAAGTATTGGACAAGAAATGATAAACAACAAGTATGACACGGATGAAAGGGAAAAAGGGATAGTTGAAGCTTGAGAAGAACGGAATGGAGCTACTGACCTAAACTCTGTCTCTTATATTGATGGGTCGCGTGAAGAGTTTCCTGAGAGACGGACGTATGATGACTCTAACTGAGCCGAGACAAGGATTCAGAGAGACGACACCCGGTAGCCGAGGTGAGACCGCCCAAGCAGATAGGGGCAGGGGTAGTAGTAGTAGGAGAAAGAGACAAGAGAAAATAGAGGGGAACTCTGAGCAAAGTGGAAAGGGAGATGGGAGAGGAGCAATACCTAGAAAATGGTCCAGAGGGGTCACAGAAAGGAGGAGGGGGAGAATCAGTGGAAAAGGCGGGGAGCAGCAGGATGTGACGGAAAGCTTGCTATGGCTTATGCTTCTACATCTAACCAGAAGACGATCAATTTCAATAAGAGCAAAGCATATTATAAAGTGCTCTCCTTCAAGTGTGAAGTGTTCTTCAGCTACCTAGCTATCTGCCATAAGATCTACTCATGATCATCGCGAGGATAGACGTGATGGCAAGTTGTCGGCTCCTGCATCACACCAGGTTAGATCGACGTCACAGATTCCCCCCTGCTAGACGATACACTACGCCAATAGTCGATGGTGCATTGTGCAATAGTCTGAACTTGAACAGACAATAAGAGGTTAAGGAGGGAATAATCAACGCCTAGTTAAAGAAAGGGATCCATCTGACTTGGTTCCTCCTAGTTATCCAGGAAAAGCCAACAATGAAAATCATGGGACGGAAGTTTCTATTGGAAATGTGACTATCTTCCAGGTGTCTTCTAGAACGTTTGAACGGAGCCTAAAACCAGATTAAGAGTTTAGAGACGTTCCCGAGGACTCCGCTGAGTATCTAGATTGCCCACAATAGGGGGTTAGAAAAGGGGGGGAAAGGATAGAGAGAAAATTCAGAAGTTTTCACATAATTAACTCTATAGTTATGCCTACTCTCAGTGATACTTACCACCTGAATACGGCTTTAAGTGAATGATGAAGAATTGTGTGGCGAAAAGCTATCAGCTACAAGCTTGGTGAGGTCATGAGTATCAAACGTTAATAATCGCTGACGTCTGCGACGGAGTATCAGCTCCGGATCTTCATGGATTTCTGGTACCAATGTCAGTACCGTCCCAGTGAAAGAGTTGACTACTTTCTGACCCTTGAGAGTTTCTGGTTCTTGCTGAGCTTCCGCCCATGGATGGTTGTCTCGTTACCTAGGTAGCTTTTGCTCCAGATGATGGTTGATTGTTACCCAAGATCAAGGCTGGACTCGAAGACTAATGCCTAGGAGCGATTGGTTCATGGTATGCTTCTTTTCTAAGTGGGGATGGATTTTTCCTGCTTAGTGTTACTACTGGAGCGCTGTGTTCTTTCGAGGTAATCAATCTTTGCAACGTTTCCTAACCAAGGAGAGTAGCATGAACGTGCGGTGAGTTTAATGCAACAAACAGGAAATGTACTGTGGTATGGCTTGTGTGTAGTCTACTTTAGTGTGGTGTATCCGAGCAGGTGATAAGCGATGACCGTTGTGACAATGTTCCTGCAGGTCAGTTTGAACACCTAATGTACCTCGGTCGCATCAAGAATGTGTAGTCCGACAGGAGATTGATTGAATGATGCATCTACTTGATAATATTAATGATGCGCCTGTTGAAATTGAGGTGTTATTACTAAAGTGTATTGAGACTGCAATGCCAATTTTCATCAAACTTGTCCTGCCGCTCCACTGAGACTACTGCTGCACAGTGAGAAAGGCAGTACAAAGCACGTACAGTCTCTGTCCCGAGTCCAGCCCATCACTGATGAGTTGTACAATGTTCATAATGATAGGGGCACATAAAAAGGCATTTCCTCCGAGACCATACATACACTCGTGGATCTCCCGGATAAGCAGCATGTCTCGTCTAGATATAGCTTTTAATCACTGATCTTCTTTATTCTTTCGCATTTGAGATAAAGCGGTCTACACGGAGTCTTCATACTCAAGCTAAGAACTGGGTAGTTCACAAGAGAAGCGAAAAGTTCGACTGCCAATTGTCATTGATGCTATCGAGGCCTATCAGAATCCTTGATTGAAGCCGACCGAATCACCCAAAAGGTCTGTGTCACCGCCACCCCGCTCCAAGTTAAAGCTCTAGATCCCCCAGCGCAAAAAAAAAAAAAAAGGTGGTCACCGTGCTCGATTTTTCCAGCCTCTCAAATATCTAATATCTCATAGCTTGGCTGAGAGCCAAAGTACAAAGACGAAAGAATTATAAAGAGGATCTCTGTCAGACAGTGTGTCGGCACGTTCAATAAGAGGCGCAACGCGGAAATTGAGGATCCCTTGCTTCTACAGCTGCAGCAAGTCTCTGCGCAACCCAGCGGAGTACTCGTTCGTCCGACTATCATACATCGCCGCCGGTCTACAGTGTATGTCTGCATCGCGCTGGAAGATGGGAAGCTACACGTTCCAATGGTGAGTCAACGGGAGATTTCCTTTCTTAAATCTCGTAGAATTTGAGCTTCTTTTTTAGCTGTGGTCTCCTGCGCCCCAGGCGATCAGGCCCTACGTCGATGGCTAAAGTCGGGAACTCGGTACACGGATAACCGTTTGTGGATTTGATGGCTGACTGGTTTCTCGCATATGGCTTGATTATAGGCCACACCCGGCGAACGAGGTATTTGTCACAGGCAGCTTTGATGATTGGGGTAAAACGGTGAAGTTGGATCGCAATGGTGATGTCTTTACGAAGGAGGTCCAACTCCCATCTGCAGACGAGAAAGTGCATTACAAGGTAGGTAGCGATCTGAGATCATTTTCCTTTCCCATTCACTGCTGTACTTTATTTCAATTACATTGAACGTCTGTCAATTTGATGCAGACATCCAGATCTCTGGACCACCGTATTATTGCATGGATCTTTTCTGTCTGCCTACGCTTCCCCATCCCCTCAATGACGCTGGAAGACTTTCCGCTTACTTCCACTGACGTCATATCACCGCCTCGCTCTTACCTTGGTTTCTTTGGCTCGCCCAGCTTCCAGTTTTTGACTTATAAGACAACCTTCAACGTCAGAGTATCTCTCGTTGTGGACCTAACTAACAAATTTTATCTGACTATAAAAGTTCGTCGTCGACGGCATTTGGACGACGGATAGCACTGCTGCCGAAGAGGACGACGGAAGCGGAAATATCAATAACGTTCTCTACCCCGGTCAACTCAAACAAGCATCAAATTCTCCACAAACCAACGGTACCACAATGGCGACTGTTACTCCAGAAGTGACCGAAGCGGCGATAGCGGCCGGTATTCACAAGGATACTGGGAAGAGGGCCAATGAGGCAACCATCTCATCCGCCGCCCCTGGATCGACAACTGCAGAGCTTGCCAAGGCTGTTCCCCTTGAACAGCGATCCAACGTGCCCGGTACTTTCCCAGAGACTCCTGGACAAGAAGCAGAAACATTTTCCGTCAACCCTATCCCGGCTTCGGGTACCAGCGGCAATCCAATCAGTCTGAAACCTGGTGAGAAGGTACCCGACCCCAGCACTTACACCAGCAACACCGTCCAGTCTACTGCTCGGACAGATCCTGCCGGCTACGCGCAGGATCCCAGTGGTGCTACTGCTATCGAGCGCCTGCCAGCGGGCCAGTCGACGGGAACCAGTGACCTCACAATGCCTCCTGTTTCCGGCAACATGATTCCTGAATCAAGCCTCCCCATGGGTGAGCCCAGTCAGGGATTCAGCGATCCTGGCGTTACCATCCAGTCTGCAGCACCCACCTCCACAACCGCCGCTCTTGCTGCTTCTGTCCCACTCGAGTCTCAGAGGCCCCACGGGACCGCTGAGGATGTAGCCGATGAGGTTCCGAAAGTCGTGAGGGAATCGATCGCCGAGTCCCACAGAGACCCCGAGGCCGCTGCAAACAAGGAGGCTGTCGAAGAGAAGAAGGAAATGGAGAATGAACTCCAAAAACGAGTCACCAAGGAAGAGTCTAGTGGTACACCTGCTCCGAGCACCACTGCTGGTATTGGTTCAACTCAAACGAGCGGCGGAGCACCTGCCGATGAAGTGCCTGAACCAGTGAAGCACTCCATTGCCGAAGCTCACAAGGACCCTGAGGCCGCTGCTAATCCAGAGGCCGTCGAGGAGAAGAAGGAGATGGAGGATGAGCTGCAGAAGACAGTCCCCAAGGAAGAACATGCCGGCGCGCCTGCTCCCACTGCCACTGCCGCCACCACTGAGGCCGCTCCTCGAGCCACAGGCGTTGAGCCTGAATCGCAGCCGATGTCTCCCGGTGCCAACACCCCTCAAGGTCCTACTGTTACCACCGGTGTTGCTTCAGCGAAGGCCCCGGAAGTTTCTGGTCCTGGAGCTGCTCCTGGGGCTGGTGCCAGAACCGGTCAAAGTGAGGGCTCCACAACAGTCATGCCTAGCTCAATTCCCGATAAAGCTGCCGCTCCTTCTGAGCGCCAGACCGAAGGAACCTCGGCCCCTTCACAACCTACGACGGCTCCCGCCACCACCGCTCCTCAGGCACAGACAGCAGGCGCCACTAACGGTCCGTCCAAGCCAACAGGCCAACGCAACGGCCTGAGGAATGGGATGAAGGAGGAGAAGAAGAAAAAGAAGAGCTTCTGGTCCCGGCTCAAGGAGAAGCTCAAGTAGACGCACACAGGCGCTGTTGTTGGGCGAAAATGATGGATGATACCAAATCGGCGGGTTGATTTCTCTGGATACCTCTATTACTTACTTTGTTCATGACGGCTTCGTATACCTCTTGCTTGTTTGTCTCGTTCTGAATGGTAATGGTCGATAATATAATGAGCTGCAGATGATTTCTCACTTACGTTGCAAAGTTCCAATAATATTGCCATTGTCATGACATGGATGATAACGAAGTATTATAAATGAAGCTAGACTATGCTCCTAGTAAGGAGTAGAGCGACGTGAGCTGAATTACAGCAAAACTGGTTCTTATCAGAAGCCAATAACATGATACATGTGTCTTTCATTCCCCTGTACTCATTATATAGTGCTACATCATTACCACCAATCTCGATGAGAGATTAAGATAGCTGACCTACTAGTATATTCCAGAAACAGATAGGGAATATACACCTAATATACGCCGACATCATCATGAACGAGTCAAAACTATATTGGTATCGCATCAGAAACAATCCCATTCAACTTGACCGGATACCCCAACATGCTATGAACAGTCAACCAACAATCCCTTGAGCGCAGCTTGCAGTCCAGCAGAGCACTTACTCCTTCCCGGTCTTCGTGAAGCAACAACCGCAAAAGAGAGACGCCGGGTAGCAAACAACCTGCGCATGTCAGTCCATGCTTTAATCCTCTACCACGAAGTACAACAATTTCATACAGCAGCCACAATAGTCGTGAAGAATCCTATCGAAACGCTCGTGAGAGGCATCCCCTTACTCCTTGAAAGGATCCCATACCTAATGTTGGCCCGACGAATTTGCACCGGCAGGGATTCTGGTCCGTGCCGCATTGGAAGCAGATGGGGATGATGGGGATGAAGGGGCCGGACATGTTGATCACTGAGTATAGAATAGATTGGATCTATGTGATTAATGGATGAATACGGCTTGAAGTCGTTCGATACAACTAGTCCAGCGGAGCTACTGACATTTGCTACTTGTATGGATACCTTACTTCCTTACGTACCTTATGAGAGGTGTCGGTATTGCGCGGATGATTCATGATGACGACAGACATAACGCAGAAGGATCCCTTTGAGAATGCAGAATGAAAAAAAATGTAGAGTTTGTGCCTCTCTAGGTAGTTGAATCTGGGGTTATTGGAATCCCTTCTAGTATCTAGACTTGAAATTATCGCATCAGGGCATTGTCGACTTGACAGAGATACTGTGAGTATAGTTTCAACTCGGATATCAAGGCGCAGCCGATGAGTTGCACTTGCAGCCACAGTAGCCACTTGACGATCTAATTCTGACATATCATATCAATCAAAGGGATTTACCCCTGCTGAAGAATATTTTTTAAAACAGCCAATAGGTAACACGATTGATTGCGCCTAGTCCAAAAGCCGCATACTGACCAGAAAGGGGCATTTTTACACAGAGATATCTAGGCACCAGAATTCCTATGCGCCACCCCGCCCACCAAAAAGCCTTGGCGATCAGATTGATGGTTCGCCCATACTCATATCACAATCTGCCCTCTTTTTCACCCTCACACATTTAGATTTGGTATTTCCTCAAGGCTTCATTTTGTCTCATTTAGTCCTCTAAAAACCAGTCTCGAAATCAAAGTTCTCACTCAAAGCCACAGGTACGTCTCTAAGTCTCATGTTCAAGTCATTCAGCCACCGCACCTGATCGACGTCATCCTCTCCACTCAGCTCAGCCCTACGACTTGACTTACCTGAGGAAAATACTAATAAAGGCACAGAGAATTTAGCATCACTCTCCTCTCCATTTTGAATAACTTACAGATCCTCTGATTGCTTTGGATTGAGGCAAATAAACAGCAAAATGCAGTCACTCATTCCTCTCATCATCCTCCTCGTCGCCGTCATTGTTTTCTCCGTTATCGGGTACATTGCGTACAGCATTGCCCAAGAAGTCGGCAAGAATACTCGCTCGAAAATGGAGAAGAAACATGTTATGCTCACGAGGGATGGGGTGAAAGTTGGAGTGAAGGAGCTGAGTGAGGAGGATTATGTAGATCGGAGCCAGAGGTGAGCTTTTTTCCCCTGATGGAGACTACTCCGAGCGCTGCATAGTGTTGGCAAAAGGTGGCCAACATTTTGAGATGATTGTGGCTGACTGTGATATGTGATAGTATTCTGGTCAACATTTGGAACCACACCTCGTTCCCGGCGTATAAGAGCCGTCTTTGGAATATGACGGGCTCGACGGCGGGGACAGAGACAGAGAGGAGGAAACCGTGAGTTTGGACAATACGTTGTCGTGCGCTGCCTGCTCCAGGACTAATTGATATTTGCAACAGGTACTCAAAATCGTGAAATCAAGATGGTTTGGATGTATGTCGTTGATACCATTTTCAAGTTGGAAGATTATCCTTCTGGATGTTGTTTGGCCAATTAATAGGCGGTATGCTTGCTTTCCTACTTTATTTGGCATGAATTCTTCCTATCAATCATACTTCGCCAATGGACTTGCTACTGTTTTTTGCGATGTACATATCTTCAGATCATGTTTCGTCCGACATGAGAACGATTTACGGCCTCGATCTGTCCGAACTGGATGTATCAGACAGCTTCACGTTTTGCTCCGTATTACTGCGGACAGAACTGATGTTGCAGCTTCGTGATAAATCTTGTGCAAACTCTGTAGCTGCAGTACCTATAATAGGGTTAGGACGCGCCGTGTCCGTCTACAACGCCATGAACACTTCATTTCGGCATTTAAATGGCTGGAATGTCGAGCTCATAGGTTGAAAAACTCATAGTTTACTCGTAGCCAATGTATCCAGACCCTTAAGTCACATTACAGTGGGCGAGGAACCCTACTACGTGGTACACGTGCTTGTCTGCCGTTGGTTGCCTAGCTATTAGTCGCTTCGCAATGCTCATTCGCAAGTATAGTACCGTGCAGGATCGAGTCTTCACTATAACACTGGGATTCCGAGTTCTACCGAGATCGCTTGTGGAAGGTATTCGCCAGATCTGAAAAGAACATCTCATCTCAGTAGACTGTCGAATACTTTGTAATTAAGCAGATAAGTCCACTTGAAATAGTTTATCTTCGTAGAGCATAGACGTACTATGTCTACTCGAGGTCGCGTGGGAAGATGCCATTTCAGGCACAAAACGGTGATCAAAAGCCAACAGCACAGTTGTTAGCTGCTGAGAGACTGGTCAAGCCTGAGTCGTATGAAGCATTCAATTATGTAATCCGGCCGAAAGCTGTTGTTGCAAGTTAGAAGTTCGAGGAGGTAATAAAGACAAATTGTATATCTCTGGTGGTTAAGAGCCGAGATGGGATTAAGAGGAGCCGTGTAAATTCAAATGATCTAAGCGCGTTAGAGGAAGGTGGATTATTAGCAGAACCGTAACCCCAATCAGACAGCATTTGTAGATAAGAATGATTCCTGACTGGCCCTGCTAAGCCACGCTAATTCTAATATAGAAAAGTGGTCTATCACAAGCTCTCTCAAGCTTTCAGGAACCCCGGCGGAAGAGTGGGTCCGGCTGACCATTGAGGCGTTGCCTCCCGCATCTTTGGACGAATCACACGCCCACGTGCCAAGGAAACCCCTCTTCCGCCTGCAGCTGACCACCAGAGTTGGCAGCACGTTGTTCGTCATGTTCTCTCAATAGGCTCGTGCTCGTACTGCGTGCTCGGTTGGAGTGCTGATAAGCAAGTCTTCTCGGGACTTTCCACAGCAAAATCGTCGTGTTCAGATCGCATCATTCCCCTCTTTTCTTGTCGCTTAGACTTTAGAGGACATGGTATTGTCTTAGTTCACTTGCTTTGACCTACCGGATAATGAGGGTTAAGATTAACTCCACTAAGAGTGGTCAAGAATCTTGAATCCGCCTGGTCAGAGATCCAGAGATTGTGCTTGTGATTCTTTGATTCGTTCAGGATTTTTCACGCCAGAAACTTGCTTATTCGCAATAGATTTAAGAGAGTTGGGGCCGGCATTCTGTTGAGTAACTTGCGATGAGCTCGTGGATATTCGACCTACTCAAAAATCAAGCCGTCACCTCGGTTTGAGTGAATATTGGTCCCGACTGCAACATCGATTCTAAATCGTTCGTCTTCTAGCAGCCTCCAAACGAGAGAATCGACGGAACATGTCTCTCAGTTCCATTAAAGGATTACTCTCCAGCTACTCGCCAGTCAGCGAGTCGTCGGACCTGGAGAAGGAATATCATTACCCACTTCGAAATGGATCTGAAGATCTGGAATCTGCCAGCGGGAGTGAAGCAAACAAGCCGATTCGAAGGGAAGGCTCAGAGAAGAAAGAGTCTAAAATCATTGATGGGCGGACAGTTTCAGATGCCATTATCGGTCTATCGGATGGCTTAACGGTTCCTTTTGCTCTCACTGCGGGGTTGTCTGCACTGGGAGATACGAAAGTGGTTGTCTTTGGCGGTCTTGCAGAGCTCATTGCTGGAGCTATCTCTATGGGACTCGGTGGATATTTAGGCGCAAAGAGTGAAGAGTGAGTGCTGAAGTGTCTATGCAGATTCCTCCAGACGCCTGGCTGATTTTTCGCTTCCAGGGAATCTTACCGAGCTACCCTCAAAGAGACACGAAACCAAGTTGTTGCAGACCCATCCGCTACAACAGAGACCATCTCCGAAATCTTCGCGCCCTACGACCTCCCATCTGAACTCGTCTCACAACTCACCGATCACCTGTCTACCTCTCCCATGCTCCCTTCGTTTCTTATGAATTTCCACCACACACTTCCTGAACCGTCCGGCTCCCGGGCACTCATCTGCGCTTTGACCATCGCGTTAGGCTACTTCATTGGGGGTTTCGTGCCGCTCCTTCCTTACTTCTTCGTCGGGCCGCACGACGCATTCATTGCGTTGCGCTGGTCCATTGCCACTATGGCTATAGCACTGTTTCTCTTCGGATACGGGAAGACATGCTTCGTGAGCGGTTGGAAAGGCGGACAGAATATCCGACGAGGGTTCGTCGGCGGCATGCAAATGGTCCTTGTTGGGGGTGTCGCAGCCGGTTCAGCAATGGGACTAGTCAAGGGGTTCCAACTGCTCGCCTCCTCCGGCGAGGGGCATGGCGAGCAATAGGGCTCCCCATTCTTCTGTTTTATTTTGTTTCAGGCGTTGGGTTGGGCGGCAAAATAAATTCGGTTCCGGTTGTACATATTCATTTCGGCGTCTGGTCGGACCTCATTATCCAGAATGTACAGTGCACGAAATCAAGCCAGACTGTACCTCACCTAGCATATCCAGCAGCCGCCTTGTTGCGCAGATCCGATCAAATGTCGCCGGCAATCTTCTTGGCGATGGGCATATAACTCCTTACGGCCGACTGCAAGACCCCTGAGTTATCCTACTTCTGGTGGCGCAGTGCTGAATGTTCCATATTAACGGTTACAGCCAGCATGCCAGGCTGCGACATTCCAGAAACCCTAGAAGGCTTCCAGGTCTGTTCTCTACATTCCGCGCATGTGCTAGATGACATCATGCCATGTCGAACTATTATCATCAAGGGGCTGGTCTCAGGGAGGCTGTAATTGTGGCAGTGCGCATAGGCATGGAAGCTGAAGTGTGAAATCCCACGAGAATACTCCGTAGATATTCTAAGGATTTATGCAAGGCGTGTAGTATACATGATTTTGCTGATCAAGGTCAGGTATCACGAGGTGTTTATGGACAAAACTTGTAAACATAATCCAAAACCCTTAGGGAGCCCTTAGGGAGATAATGATATACTCGTCTAAAATGAACAATATGACATGTCTGAGAGTAATACACCCCTTCTAAGCGAGGGACAAGTATCTAGTAAATTGGCATGATAGATCCCGTCTGAGATCCCCAGAATGCAAGGTTGCGCTTATTCCGTGTTTTACCGTCCACTAGCTATTCGAACATGTGGCTATTGAAATATGATCGTGATTGGGAGACTTGATACAATCAGATGATCGTATATTTAAGCCGTCAGCCAAGCGATGATGCGATGACCATCTCTTTTGGGCGCAATAATTGGTTCGCAGGTCATTCTTCGACATGATGCATGATGATGTAGTCGGGAAGTGGAAGAAAGGTGCGCCAATGTATCAGTACATAAATTCACTGCATGTTGAGTAATATTATTTCAGGCTACCTTTGAACTAAAACACACTTATTCAGTTCATTCCATCCATACCTTGTTCTCCGCATGGTTAATTTTGATTAGGGAGTACGAGTACTCATCTAAGTGATGATTTTGTGGCTGTACCTGACTTCCTGGTAATTCTTTGATTTGGCCCAGATCCGCTGGATCGTGGCTCATCATGCTGGCCCAAGCTCCTTTCATCTCGGCGAATCCACTTCGCTCCAGGCAACCGCCAGATAATCAATCACTATTGACTGCTGAACGAGTACGAGGGAGACTCCTGAATAGCTGCGCATAATGTAAATATAGATCTCCAAGGCTCAGCTCAGGAGTAATCTCGTGCCTTTGTCAGTAGTACCAGGCACACAGCACCTCAGTCCTGGGTTCAAATCGGACGACGCGGTTTTCTGAAACTATAGACTGAGACGTAATCTTATTAATGTCAATCAACATAACGCTTTGATATGAATTATTACTGAGAGTCGTATGGCAGGTACCAAGCGCCATAGACGATACTCCATAGTCATCACTCATATGCCATTGCAAGTCGAAAGAGATCAAACAACAAGAAGGAAATGGTACATAGGACCATGCATAAGTGTGGAGTTTCAGACTTGGAACAAAATGAAAGGGCCTTTGTGCACATTAATATTGCATCAAACGCACAGCTTCGGATGTAGAACTTTTCATCACACATGCGGCTTGCCGGCTTTTTCCAACTTAGCAGCTGTACATGTCTGTATTAGGTATTGTAAGTTGGTAAAATACGTAATTCTGTCAGGTACGAAACCACACTGTATTGTCGTGCGACCCTGTCTTCCCTTCTTGGGAAAGAAACTCGTGTGCCCAATCCTCAGGTACCCTCGAATATGGAGAACTACCTTACTAGAACTACTGCCGTCTAGAATTAGTGATCAATAGACTTGTGGATCATCACCGAGTCTGAACAACCAAGACTTATCCTATTCTCCATTCTGCGGATGGTCTCCTGGCAATATGGATAGTGCTTGTACAATTAGTAAGACTAGGGAGTACACGGTACTATGAAAAAATGAGGCTGGTCAAGCTGACTCTGGATAAGAAGCCAGCAGGCAGTACTCTGCCACATGTGGCTAAGTCCGAACTTGATGTTGGTATCTGTTCATGCATGACATGATCAGTCCGATAGAAGAACCTCAGACTGCTATGCCGCGGCTATAGTGGAATGCACTCTACGGCAAAAACTCTTCATCTTGTTTCCTGGTTTGGAAGATGAAATCTTTTCAGCGCTATCGCCGAGGCCTTTGTCTGGTTCCTCTCGATGTTTCCCCGATCTTTGGGATACTGGCTGGAATTATCTTACATTATTACGGAGTTACATAACCGAAGGATCCAGGGATGGTCGGCTCTTGGCGGCAAGGCGCTCGGCGATTTCTTTGGTCCGCTGCGGATGACTGTGTGACCGTTGTGGGTTAAGCGAAATTGAGCCTGAAGATCCGCAGCTTTCCATTGGTACCTAGCTTTTTCATATTGGATCCCAAATGCCAATCAGCCTCAAAGTCAGAGACAATGATTGGATCATCCTTACAAGCTCAGAATTGAGCGTATCGCGGAATAACTTTGGTACCTTACCATACCGTCTTACCTAATTTCCCAATTTGTTTTTCTTTTTCTCTTTGGTGGTCTTCTTATTTGTCGGGCTGTTGAGATTTGTCACATCCTCTTGCTGGTCGGCGACAGAAATCCCGTTTCCTCCGAGGCTTCCGCTGCATCCGACCATAAGGCATGACATGATAATATGGATGATGTATTTGTGTCTCACTCTCAGTGGGCAAGAGCGGCTTGGTTGACATGATATATTCGCATTGCTTCTAGATCAGGTAGCTCCTAATGCACACAATAATAGATAGCAAGCAAGCAAGATACGAAGGCCAGCTCATTCTCTCAGCAGCATGTACTGAAATTTCCCGAACAAGTTAGGTTGTACCTGGATAGCTTCCATGGCGCCTGAGTGAGGATGACAGTGACGACATGTTACAAAAACCTACTGTGTATTACAGATACCAGTGTGTTAGCGCCGTACTCGTACCCGTCGTCGTCCGTGGCCCCATCGCCCTTCAATTACTTTGTAGTGTTCTTGGGCTTAGATGAAAGGCTGGATGGGGCGCTTCTCTGTCACAGCAAAATCCTCACCATCTCCCCATTTCTCACGTTTTCACTTCCTACTTCCTTTAATTCTCCTGCCTTGCAGTTTTTCGTCTCCTCCCCCATAACAACTCTTCTCGCCCTTCCTCCGGCTCCGTGGCCAAATTGTCTTGTGCAGCGCCTCCTAGCGATTTAACCTCGTTCTCGTTGCCCTTGCCTGTCCGCCTTGCGTCAGTACGACCCTTGCAACGTGACCTTCCCCAGAGTATCCTCGTTTGGCCGCTGGAGACCGGAGCTTGCACCCTCATAAACTACCTATTCGAAATCAATTCTCCGTTCTATAGAGATTATCGGATCGAATCTCTCCGCTGTCGAGACCTTTCGTCTCTCGGTGATCCTCGCCCGTGGAGTCTCGTCACGTTGACGCCTTGAACCCCTGGCCGCCAGCTCCACATAGGAGACCACACTTCATTCTTCCCCCGCTATAATCGCAGCATCCTCCGGTCTCCCTTTCGAGCTCCTGGATCTTCAAGTCCGAAAGGATCAAACTCGCCGCAGCGATGAATACCACCCTTCCATCCTGGAAGGATCGGACGCAAAACCAGTTCGGCAAGCTCCAGATCCAAGTCCCATGGCGCTCCATACAACTTCTCGTGCCGCACCGTATGCGACGGAAGATTCGGTCCAAGCTGCGCAGTCGGATCTCGCCTACCTCTTCGATATCCTCGTTGCAGACGTCGTTCTCGCCTGTAGATACACTCAGATCGCTGCAAAGTCATCGATGGACGCTCTATGACTTCCAGTATCTTTTGCTGCTGATTGTCGGCATATTCTCCCTGAGCGTTATGGAATCACCTGGACCATTGGCAAAGACCGCCGCGTTTACGCTACTCCTCTTCTCTCTCCTTCTTCCGATTACGCGCCAATTCTTCTTGCCATTTCTTCCGATTGCGGGATGGCTTATATTTTTCTACGCTTGCCAGTAAGTGCACCCCCTCTAGAGCAAACTACAATAGGTGATGAGTACTCATGTCTGCCTGAAAGGTTCATCCCAAGCGACTGGCGCCCTGCTATCTGGGTTCGCGTGCTGCCAGCTCTGGAAAACATTCTTTACGGTGCCAACATCAGTAACATCCTTTCCGCTCATCAAAATGTGGTGCTTGACATTTTGGCTTGGCTTCCTTATGGAATCTGCCATTATGGCGCGCCCTTTGTGTGCTCAGCGATCATGTTCATCTTCGGTCCTCCCGGCACCGTCCCCCTTTTCGCTCGAACTTTTGGATACATCAGCATGGCTGCAGTCACCATTCAGCTGTTTTTCCCCTGCTCTCCTCCGTGGTACGAAAATCTGTATGGCTTGGCTCCGGCTGATTACTCCATGCCGGGTAACCCTGCGGGCCTTGCTCGTATCGATGAGCTTTTTGGGATAGACTTGTACACCTCGGGCTTCAAACAATCTCCCGTCGTTTTCGGCGCATTCCCTTCCCTACATGCCGCCGATTCGACTCTTGCAGCTCTGTTCATGAGCCAAGTGTTTCCACGGTTGAAGCCCTTGTTCGTCATCTATACTCTCTGGATGTGGTGGGCTACAATGTATCTCTCGCATCACTACGCTGTTGATCTGGTCGGTGGTGGCCTTTTGGCAACTGTCGCGTTCTACTTTGCCAAAACGCGGTTCATGCCTCGCGTCCAGAATGATAAGATGTTCCGCTGGGACTATGATTATGTTGAGTACGGCGATTCCGCACCCCACTATGGATACGGTCCAGCCAGCTTCGAAGGAGAGTTCAACCTCGATAGCGATGAGTGGACCGTTGGTTCTTCGTCATCCATCTCGTCCGGCTCCCTCAGCCCAGTTGACGACCACTACTCTTGGGAGGGCGAAACTCTTGCCTCTCCTGCCACCGACATCGAGTCTGGAAGGCATTTCTGATCCTGCTCAACCAACCTTGACACGTACTCCACTGTGTACGTGTTATTGCATTGACTAATGAGACGGCGTTTTCAAACAAATTTTAACGACATGCTTGGTTTATCGCATTGAGCTGATTTCGACACATATATATGTTTAATAAGGTTTTGGGACACTCCGGGATTAATGACGGTTGTTTCATCCCGACATGGGGATGGATTGGCCTGGTTGTGCCCAATTTTCTTCTACCTGGCTTTCGATTGTACATGCATTTTTCACGAAACCAGCCGGCCCGCCATGATCGTGACCTCAATTTGAGCTCGAATCTTCCTGGGGGTTCCAACGATAATTCTTAATGCTCGCTCCGAGGGTGCCACATCGGACATTCGCTTGTACAACTTTTGCAGAACGAACATTTTCACCGATTCCAACTCAAGTCACTCGCTACTACTTTCAACTGGTCGAGCCACCTTGCTTCTTTTCTTCAGCTCGGCCAGGTGCATAAATACTTTACATTCGTGTCGATCGCTCACATTTTACGGCGCCTGGAATTGGGGGGTTTTGATTTCATTGGGAAGGATAAACAACATGGGCTGGGCGCCTTTTTGCACGCACTACACTCGCTTAGAAGGTTCTGATGCTTTTGATGATTCTTGCATTGGCATATAGAAAGGGGTCCTCCAGATCGTTACTGTGGTCCTTTCTCAACCCCACACTCGCTTGCTTTTGACAGTGAGCACCCCGCGGAGTTGCCTCTCCGTCGATTATTTGGCATCAACCGGAATCGGGGAGTTCAGGAGGACTGAGCATGCTCACGGCGACTGTCCGGGTAGAAGGTGTTCATACAGAACATCTCCTATATTCTCCTGTACCGTCTCGATTCTCAGGCTGCTGGATGCAACACACCTCGCTGCACATTTTCGACTTCCTAATACAACCTACTTATTCTCGGTTTTCTTCACACTGGCTCGCCGCCGCCATTTATTATGGCGTGTCGGCTCGAGTCTGAAGTGAGCCTTTTCTCCTTTCTGGCTTCCACAACCTTCCTAGCCCTAGCAGTTTCCTGTGCACAGCGAGGTGTTGTTGGATGATTGATCCATAGCATTATCATTATTTTTAATCCGGTAGCGTTATGATTTATGAAGAACAGTGATGTACATTATTATGCGGTGATCATCTTTTCTCGTGTACGCAATTTTAACCTAATCTGCCAGAGGTATCGTGACAAGCCAGTCATAGGACACGTTAGTCTGATTTGTAGTCAGAGTCTTATGTACGATCTGAGAACAGGTCTCCCGTGAAAGTAATTTGATATCTTTAATGGTATATGTACAGCAAGACCGGCAAAGTACAAGCATGGAGTATGTCGCAAGCCACCAATAGCAGAGAGCGAGTATTATAGTGATATTAAGGTTTTAGAGGGGGCGAGTCATTATTCTTCTTCGTATATCTTGACGCGATCGGCGTATTCCTTGATTCTGGAGACAAAGGTTTCCTCGATAAGGTCTCCTTGTCCTCCTGCCACACGGAGGATAAGCTCGTTCAGCGAGGCGCGTCCTAGGATATCGACGTGATCACCTAATTCATCGTCAGTCAGTAACCCACGGAATCTGTAATTGGTTGAGGCGGAAGAGGAAGATACCTGTATTCGGACCACCGCGGGGTGAGAATCGGTCTGGCTCATGCGGCATCTCGAAGACCTTGACTTTCACGCCCGCGGGGTTATACCGTTTGATTTGCCATCCCTTGGCACACATATATCCTGTGCTGAGCAGGTTAACCGTGCCATCGCCCTCGGCCATGAGGACGCCGCGATCTACGCCGTCTGGCGTGGTCACAGTGGTGTCGATGCTGACGTTGAGGTTAACGAGAGGATCGCGTTCTTCTTGGTAGAAGTAGCTGCGCTCCGTCGGCTTGCCCACACCGTAGAAGCAGTAGATCTTCATGTCCGGGGCGAGGGGCAGCCGTGTCTCGAGTGGGTTGAGCCATGTGCGCGGATCGTTCTCGTTCGCCTCCACTTCCTTGGTTGTATGCGCAACGCCGTGCGAATAGCTGTTCAGCACCTGGTTGCGGTACCAATCCTCACTCTGGTCGAGCAGGTAGGTCAGGCTTTCCGCCGTGGTGAGGTTTTTACGGGTCCAGGAGGAGTTGGTTTCGCGGAAGTTGAGGAGGTTGCCGAAGGTCATGACTTGGCCAGGTTGGTCGTCCGGGGCCCAGGTAGAATTGCCCCAGACTGCTTCGCCGCCCTTGGGGAGCATGCTGGATATACCTGGCATGGCGCGGAAGATCTCCGCACGCTCTTCCTTGGATAGGAACTTTTCCAGGCCGTATACAGCAAAGGCGTTAAGCTGAGCGGTGTCGCGCATCTCGCCCGACAAGACTGCCGTCAGCCCCTTGACAGCGCCTAACATGCACCCGCTAATGTTGATCCAGTTGGCGACGTGCTTGTTGACCCAGTCGCGGCCTCCCTTGCCGTGATCTGGATGTTCGACCCATTTGAAGAAGTAGAGAGCCACCTGCGACCCCATACTGTGCGACGCTAGAGTCACCTTCTCCCCTTTGACAAGCACAGCCGTCTCGATGTACGACTTGAGACGACTGAAGTACTGGTCGCGGACTTCCAGGTTTAAATAGGATAGCCGCCAATCATATGCAGCCGTAAAGGCATTGGTTGGGTCGTATCCAACCGTCGCCAGATTCTCAAGGATCTTGTTCCAGATCCAGTAGCCCGTGATAAAGAAATCGGTCGCATCGAACCCCTGGGCTGCGCGTAGCTTGATCCCCGGAGGATCCAATCCAGTCTCTCTGTCCAGCATGATGTGATTCTTCCATTCTGCCTTATCCATGACCAGCGCACGCATCATGCTCCAACTGCCCCAGAGTCTCCGACGGAAGTACTGACGGGAGGCCGGGCCTGTGCCCCAACTCTCCAAGCCGGTCGAGATGACACCGGGGATCATAACGATCGGATGTTTGGCTTCGATACCTTGCGCCTGAAGCTGGAGACCGACGGAGAATGGATCATAGCTGACTGCGTCGCGCTCATGTTGCTGTACATATGCCAACGGAAGGCGATTAGTATGGAGGGATAACAACTGGCAATGGTATCAGGGTTCCAACATACCGTGAACTCTCGCGCATCCCTTACAATGCCTTGAGGGATCACATCTATCAATGCGTCCAGGTTCAGATCCATCAATGATTCGAGACTGATCACATCCTGCTGGTTTGCGAAGAACAAGGCAACAAAGATGCCGAAAATGCCTCCGAGCGCGAAGATGAGTCCATTGCGCCGTTTGCTCTTCGGTCGGGAGAAGAACGATCCGGATTGCGGCTTTTCTTGAATAACAACTGTCTTAGTATCTGGCGATGACTTTCCTTTGTCGTCGCGAGACTTGTCCGTAGTCTGCTGGACGTCGTCCTCCTTTGCCAGACGACGGCGGAGCATGTGGGCGACCGCCAGGAACTGCTCTTAGTCAAACAAAATGCTGCAATTGATGTAGGGCGTAGATCAGACTCAGGTTGTAACTGAAAAGACAGTAACTCCTAGGCCCCAGAGAATCGAAACGAAAGAAAATTAGATAGAAGAATTGAAAGTTAAAAGCTAGGAAAAAAAGGTACCCAAGACCAGCGACGGGCATCGGAATCACATGGGAAAGCAGAACCCGGACGTCATGCGAGGATCTCAAAATTCCTCTAAGAAGTTCTTCTTCTCAGACCACCAACCTCCATCATTCGACACAGCGCAATCACAAGCTACTCACATCCGTCCTTTCACCGGTTCCTCCATCACACTACGGAAAACAAGCTCGAGCTCCACCCTCAAGTCCTTCTCCCACAACAACTCCCCCACCTCCTCCCCTCGATGACTCCGTAATGAGCCAGGATGTCTCGTCTTCACCCGCAGAGCCCACAGCTGCTGCTGCTGCTCCTGCTGCTCCTTCAGACCTCCGCTACGTGCGCTACGATGGCTCCCGCGAAAACGAATACGTTTCCGCAATGAGACAGCTTATTTCCAAAGATCTCTCGGAGCCGTACAGCATCTACGTCTACCGCTACTTCCTCTATCAATGGGGAGATCTTTGCTTCATGGCCATGGACGATACAAAGGAGAAAGACTATATGGTAGGCGTGGTGGTTTCGAAACTCGAACCTCACCGCGGCGGTCCGCTGAGGGGGTATATTGCGATGCTGGCTGTGCGGGAGGAGTACCGCGGGCGAGGAATAGCCACCAAGTTGGTGAGGATGGCAATTGATGCGATGATAGAGCGAGATGCCGATGAGGTAGGTTCACCTACGAGCAGAGCTTGCAGCGGGGCAATTTGGAAGAAAATTGACTGACGGCGTTCTGTCCTGTACAGATTGTCCTAGAGACGGAGATTACAAACACTGCGGCCATCAAGCTGTATGAGCGCCTGGGCTTTTTGCGGAGTAAACGTCTGCATCGGTATTACTTGAATGGCAATTCCGCCTACCGGCTGGTGTTATACCTTAAAGAAGGGGTAGGGTCCATTCGAACGAGCATGGATCCGTACGGAGCTCCAATTCCTCCTCCTGCCCCGGCTCTGCTGCATGAGAACGGCCGTGGGTGAGTTTTGCCAGTGGAACTGATGGCAACGCTTGTCCTAACATATTGATGTATTTACGACACATTGGATGATATAGATGATTATGCCTTACCAAATTGAATATGCAAAGCCACAACTGACGTGCTGTCGTCCTAAATGCCAACCTCTGGCTGACTTGAATGGCTCCCAGCGATCTGTGATCCTCTCGGACTCTATTCGATTCATATCTAACACACTATATACATTCATGAAGTCGGGGTGGAGGGGTGATATCTATTTACATGTAATGTACAAAAGAGGTAGCTGAAGGCTGATAAAACCCAACCAATATCCAACCACGCACCTTATACCCATGACTATGCCAATTATCAGCAGTATGCAAGAATCCGCTCAACATGATATACACTTGGTGGGCTCCATAGCCACCTAATAAAATATACAACGTGCAGGCTCAAATGATGTAGAAATATGCCATAAAAAGGCGGACTCCGGTGGGAAATGCGAATGAAACATCAGCGCAATAGTGGACAAAAAATGCATTATGCAGGGGCGGCGAAGACGTCCGCCTTGCGGACAGGTATGTGGATGGAATTCTGCATCACCCATTGCGTTGGTCTGGGGATGCCCTTCCATCCACGATCCATCACGGCGGCGGCCTCCAGCATGATGGAAAAAGGCACAGATGCCTGGTATCGAGGTCCAATCTCGATATCACGCTTCACAAGCGCTGAAGCAAGGCTGAGTTGCTTCGCGCGCTCTTCCCCGCCTGGCTTATAACCGGACGCAAGATAAGCCACCGGATTGTCGAGATGTTCGTCTGGCACATTGTCCAGAATGGCATCGTCGAAGGGATACACGGACTGACCAAAATCAACACCAACAATGACGTTGCCGGCACTAGTGCTCCAAACAGTATCGATCACGTCTCTTTTGTTCCGGGGCACATTCCGTGCAAGCGAGGTCAGAACGGACTGCTTCATTTTGTACGTCACCCGTCTGTGCATGCAAGCATAGCGCCATAGCACGCGACAGATGTTGTAATTTCGGCCTTTGAAAGCAATTAGGAAAAGCATCTCCCATGCTTTTTTGTCCATCTGCGTCTCGGGGTGATCTAGACAACGAAACATGTACCGAAGAGCGCACTGGATATCAGAGCGAAACAAGGGCAGGATTGAGTTGACTGTGGCGCTGTCGAGCGCAAAGCCTTGCTGCTCGCATATTTCAAGTAACCGGTCCATTGCGTCGTAGTCTCTCAATCGCACGGTGACACTT
The DNA here is from genome assembly GCA_012656285.1 of Aspergillus fumigatiaffinis. NCBI lineage: Eukaryota > Fungi > Ascomycota > Eurotiomycetes > Eurotiales > Aspergillaceae > Aspergillus > Aspergillus fumigatiaffinis. Next base: position 72,727 of record JAAAPX010000056.1, on the reverse strand, counting down.
AACATCTGATTGATCAGAGTCGGGGAAAACCAGTTGGCCCCATATGTATCAATAATCATATTAAAGAAAGCGTCGACAGTTTTGCCGCTTTGTAAATGCGCCAAGAATGTATCTTGTATCGTTAAATGCAATGCGGTCCGCATCGCACCGGAGTCCGACAAGTAGCCCTTCTGCAGCATAAAATTGACAAGACTTGCTTTCGCATTAGGAGAGATGAGACAATCAAGGAAAGCGAGCCAGGTGTAGGGGTTCGGTCGAATGTGCATTCGCGACATGGAGGTGAGGAAACCACGAAAGACCTGGATGTCCTGTCTCTTGGCCGCGGATTTCAGAAGCATATTAAACGTATCAACTGTCGCGACATGTTCGGCCCTGATGAAAACCGCGCGAGCATCGTCCAATATTTCATTGTCGAACAGATATGAAAGTGCTCTATTCAATGCTGCAGTCGAAAAATACTCGCGGTTTGCGTCAGTTTGGAAAAGAGCGACAAGCGCAGCAGCCACTCGCTCACGGTGATGAGTACCCGGTTTCCCTCTAATGACTCTCGAGGACGGCCGAGACCTGGTCAGTTCCTCTACATGTTCGGCGAACTCCCGGACACTCGATATTTTGGCAGACGAGCTGAGAAGTGTGTCCAGTGGCGCAGGTTGCTTGAACGCCTGGTAAAAGTCCCAGACACCTCGGACAAGTGGAACCGGAAGATTCTTGCGTCGCATCGCTTCGATAGAGGGGTAAACCGGGACTGGGGGCTTCCTTATGTCGACTAGAGGATCACCTTGTTCCTGTAACATGCGTGTCCGCATGATGTGATCACCGACCAATTCCACACTCCGCTTCGAACCTGACAAAACGACCTTCCTATGCTGCCCTTCGCTCTCTAGAGGATGCAACACATGAACACGGCACCCATTGCGAACTGGTACATACCAGACATTCTCCTTCATCGCCATGTCCGTGATGCCCGCCATCAGCGCTACTGTTTCCTCCGGTATAAGGAGCTCCTTCTGCACCGGCCCTTTCTTGGGCCACAGCCGAGACTCCTGTTGCATCTCTTCCAAAAAGTCTCCCACTTTGGTCCACCGACCCCATTTATCTCGTGGCCCATGGTCCCTGCCTGTCCGCGAAAGATAAAGCCTATATCTCAATTTTTTCCGATCCCTAATCGACAAGCTTTCCATGACTCCGATCGCTTTGTCCTTGGCCGGGACGTTCGTCATTGACGTTTGCGTGTTCGTGAAGATGTTGAATGGCCTCCGGTCCTCTCTTGTGGCATTCGGCGACTTTTCACCCGGTGCTTCCGATGCATGCAGCGATGTTGACGACTCGTGATCCCCCGCACGGGGGACCGTTTCGCTCGGTACAGTGTCATGGCTCCCACCTTTATCGCCGGTGCTTTCTAGTCCCTGTGGTTGTGTAGGTCCTACACTCCGTGTAGTTTCAACATTCTTACGCCCGGGCAGTGAGCCAGTTGGCTGGGCAATGCCGGTCTCGACAGCGGAGTGAGTGGATATCCATCGCCTTGTGAGAATGCCGAAAGACGATTTCCGGCGACGAGACGACGCTCGGAGAACGGGACGAACTGAGCACAGCGGATCCTTTCCGGAGGGAGTATAATTTATTGACGATATTGACCTTTCTCTTCGCAAGGTCGATATAAACCAGCGAGGGTAGAGAAAGAGTAAGGGTTCTTCGGGGCCAGCGGCGACGTTGTCCAAGACGGCGGATAGACCACGTCTTCTCAGACACGGATGACCGCGCGAGAACATATGGTAGGACACAAACAGGTTCCCAGAGGCATGTGAGGTTAATTCGTCAAGAGACTGTGTCTATGTCGTGTTGCATGCGCACGCTGGTAGAAACTCGACTAGAGGTTCAAGCTCGGCCTGGAGTTCAGGAAAATTGTTTGCAGTGCCAGAACGGCAGGCGGTGGGGTTCGGACCGCTCAAGCTTCCTCCAGGCGGAGCATCGGAAGCATTGCGGAATTAACGCATCTCAGCTAACCATTGATGATGTTGAAATTGAATTATTTAGTCCTTAAACTAGAAAGGTGTCTGGGCAATAACTTTGTGCACAGCATGTTATTACTTGACGCTTGAACTGGGGGTACTAGACGCTAGAAACAAAAGAAAAAAGGTATCCAACGCTCAACAAGCTCAACACAACCCTCGACATGCCGTCAGTTGCAGCAAGATAGCTGCCTCTCCATCGAAGGGCTTACTCCCAGGGATCAAGAAGGACGGTGTATATGGCCTTCAAGGCCAATTTGCGCCGCCTCAGGGATACCCTTGATCTGTCCACCATTGTCGATCGGTTCGAACGAGGACCTTTTGGAGCATTTCTCTAACAGGTTATGCTTTGAGGCAGGAGTCAAGTTCATCGACTCGTGATGGTCGGAACCTAGTAACTCGGGCCCTGTAATATGCCGTCTCGCTGTATCCGCAGCTTTCATGAGGTTCTGTTGTTTGCGCCGCATCTCTTCGGCGTCTGCATTGTCGTTTTCGGCGGCTTCCCGCGAGAGGTCGTTGATGACATTCTCCAAGTGGGTGAGGAACTGCCATCTCGAGTTTTGGAAGATAAACATCGACATGATTTCAGGGATCTACCAGGCAGTCAGTAGACTATTTATTAGAGATGAGAAACGAAGAGGTTGAGATACCTTGTCATCCAGATAGTGAAGCTCTTCGCCCCCATCCTCAATGAAACGCTTCAGAGCGTCTATCTTCTCACGATCAACAATGGCAGCCTTCAGGGCATACATTAGTGTAGGGATGTTTCCTATCTCTTCCAACGGAGCCTCCTCTTCCACTCCAGTGGCTGTGCGGCTCAGATTCCCGGACGCCGCTATCGAACTGGCGGCTTTGCTTTCCTTCCGCGGAGAGTGAATTGTAAAGTAATCCTCGTTCAACATGTGAGCCATCTCGAATCCCGATCGTCCACGATGTGTCTTCTCCACAGCGCGCTTTACGCGCAGCCTAACCCATCGTCGTCTTCGTACGAACGAATGGAACCAGGGATGAGTCCCATGCCAGGCTTTTGAGCTAAACGAGAACGAATACTGCCAGCCCTGGTCGTCGACGTCCCCGGACATATCGACATACCATGACGGCCAAGCCCATTCCCAGCTTGGGTCTGGCAGTTGGGCATTGGTGATGTTGACAGGGCTCTCGCGGAAGTCGTGCGTGACCCAAGGGCCAGGGTCAAAGTTGAGTAGCGAGCTGTGCGAGTATAGCGGAATGCCAAAAAAGAACCAGCCGCGCTGATTCTCGTAGAGAATGTCCAGTTCGCTGACGGAACGAGCACCTTTGGTGTTGTTCTTTGGGTCGTAGCCCTGTTGTTGCTGAGGCAACGCGGAATCGCACTCGCCATTTGTTGAGGGCGCAAAATCCGTCGCATCGATGTCGTGCTGCTCGATCGCGGCTTGAGAAGGGCCAGCTAGAGCGCTCTCCCCAGATATGGTATTTGCATTCGTATTCATGGGAGTCAATGGATTCCCCGACGGAGACGGCATTCTGCTCAAACTACTGTCATCCGAGAGCTTCAATCGGTCCGGCTGCCATTTGGCATACTTTCGTCGCTTGAGTTCACCACGGATGGACACTCTGCTCATTCGCCTGGAGCCGGTTCGCGATCCTGTAGCCGAGGGGACTTGAGACAGCGCCTCTTCATTGTCGGAGCGACGTGAGGGGTCGGTATGGTCGACGAGCGTAATCCGGCGAATGCCTTCCATGGTAATGATGACTCCACGGGTTACCTCGATATTATATCAGAATTATGTTACAACAGGCCTCCAAGATTGTCTTGGCAGGGCACTGTGACATTATCGCAACATGGTCTGGCAATCAACGTAAGACAACAGCAATGAGTGGACTTATATGGACGCGGCATCCACTGAAGCCTCCCGACGAAAGAAAAGGGATGAGAGCATACAGCTCTTATAAGCTTGCAACCCAAAGAAAATAGAACAAACAAACACAGATGTAGTATCAACTCAATCCCCACAAAACCTCGCAGACAGGACCAGAGAATCGGAGATGGAAACAAAGGGGATAAAGGCGCAACGTTCATGAAGCTTCCAAGTCCTCAACTAAACAGAGATATCCCAAACCAGATCGATGACATCGTTGTGGGGCGTGATCGACAGTTGCCTCAGGCACAGAACTTCTGCCTGAGGCATCAACCCTCGACACCTAACAATCACTATCGATAGGTACCCCGTCTGACCGGAGTAAATAATGATAGAACATCCCGCACCGCGTCCACCAGCAACAAAACTCAGCAGAACAACCAACCAACACCAGCAGCATAACAACAATGTCAGCCCCTCACTACCGCAAAATCGAGCTCCAATCGCCCGCAGACTTCACCTATCTCTACGCCAACACGGTCGCCCTCTCCCGCCAAAAGCTCGATCTCCATCTTCCCCCCTCAGCAAACACAAGCGATGGACCGGATCCCATGCGAGAACGCGTGAAGGAATTGGTCGACCAGGTACTATGCTCTCTTCACACCAGTAATCAACATGTCGATTGAATTCTGAATAATGAGTTATAGTACATCAATCAAACATTCACCACCGCCTCCGCCTCAATCAGCATCAACGGCCTCGACTCCTCCTCGTCACAGTTCCCTTTCCCCGCTGCCTTCACGCAACCAACCGAGACAATCGAGTATGAGCCATACGATACCGAGCTCGCGGCGCGCGTGACATCACTCTACGCCCAGCTGGAGTCACTTACCACGACAGTCGCGCAGCTGAGGCGGGATGCGCCGGCGCGTGCGGCGAAGGCGTACGCAGAGCAATTGAGGAAAGCTATCGAGGAGGATGAAGAGGATATGGACGAGGACGAGGATGTTGACGGTGAAGATGGACATGGAAATGGAAATGAAGATGGGGATGGCGAGGGTGAAGAAGACGTCCCTATGCCCGACGCGGATGGACGAAACACAACGACGCAGAACGGATCCCGCAGGCTGCGCCGGAGACCCTCGAAATCGAAGTCTGCGCGGTGGAATTTGCAGATTCCCCTGGGGTCGCAGCATGAGGCGGAGCGCTGGCGCAGTGGGGAGATGGCGGAGGTTTATGACGATGCGTTGCGGACTCTTCTCCGGCTTCAGGGTGAGGCAGTCCCTGGCGAGCAAGTCGAGAGCGGGCCGGATGGGAATGCGCTGTCGTCGACGCTGGGCAAGGCAGAACGAGCGGGCCGGGCTGCGGAAGTCGTGGAGAAGATGTGAAGCTGAAGCGTTTCCCTATTTCTGTCTTTCTTTCTTTTGGTTCTTGGCGATATCCCCATGGTAGGTTATTTGGCGTTGGAATAAAGGCTAGTGGTAAGATAGTGATACCAATCTCATTTACAACCATTTCTGTATTTCTCATCAGTTTTCTCAAATGCCGGTTGGCCTAATCAAAGTAAAAGTGTACGAGAACGTGCAGTCATGTTTTGACTATCCTTGGCCAAGTAACCAAATTCCAGACAAGATAAACACCTTATATTCAGTCCTGCCATGTGTTGTTATCCTTGCCCGCATCTATAAAAGCGCCGCGCCACTCATTCGGAGTTGTTGACTATCTATGTTTGGATATTGAGAAGAGGAAAGAGATAAAACGTCCCCGGTCGGCTCTACAAGCCACTCCGCCAGGGTAACATTTGACCAGTTATTGAATTTATGCGATGTTGAAATGCGATCGGAAAGAACACGGTTGAAGGCACAAGAAGAGGGGGCTGTCCCAGGGGAGGAGTGATAGAGACGGCGATGGTGAAGGACACCAGGCCGACATGGACGATAGCTGAATTCCTTTACCACATGAATCCAAGAATTTATGTATGCAAGGCAAACGAGAAGAGCAAAAATGTGCAAGAAACGACGGATAGCCTACGCTACGGGCTGAGAGCCCTCTTGCGCGGCGGGATCCTTCACCACAGGACCCGAGTCTTCATTTTTCACGACATTCGTTTCCTCCTTAGGCAGAGCCCACTTGGGCGGCTTGGCCCACTCGGGCTCTTGCCAGGGACCCATATCGCTGAACTCACAGCCTCCAGCGCACTCGCAGGTACCGCCGAATTCAACGGGGAGGTTCTCGGCAGGGATCTGCTCCAGCAATTCCTTCTTGTAACCGGACCCAAGGACGTGGATCTTCTGCACGGTGACGGGGTCGAGGAATCCCTTGACGACGTTGAACACGCTGCTGAAACCCCAGGGGGCATTGATCAGGTACAGCTTGCCCAGGCGCTCGGGGTAGTAGTTCTGCGAGATGGCGGAAGCCTGACGCACGTATCCGTACACGGAGGGGACGCTTGTGATGCCAACGCCTTTCAGATCCATGATGCTGCAGCAGGTCTCGAGCAACTTGCCGGCCTTGCGCGAGCAGGCGGGCAGCCGGGGGTCCGCGAGCTTCTCATACTCGCACACGAGGTTCTGCAACATGCGCTCGGCGGTTGTGATCTTGTACATGGCGGTGAGATCGATCTTGCCCAACTTCTCAATGTAGACAGGGCGTCCATCCTATCCGGCAAAAGCATTCATTAGCACATAGATGACAGACCACCATTTAAGTACCATAAAAAGGCCTACCTTGTCTGTCTTGTGGTAGTATTGAGGGTAGTACTGGAAGACCTGGGGCTTCTCCTTGTAGTCAAAAGTGCGAACGAGGTCGTCGGTGCCGAATTCTTTCCGCCACTTCTCACAATCGATGAACCTGGTAAAAGCAACGAACCCACGTATTAGTCGATGGAACAATGCTCAGAATTCCCAGTACAAAGGCCAATCGGCAGAGACGAGTAACCCTTGAAGGCGGGACGGTCAACAAACATACATGGCCTTAGCGGCAGCGACATCAAACTTCCGGGCTCTCAAAAAGCGCAGCATGGTCAGGGTGTCCAGTCTGTCCGTGTATCCCAGCTGCTCCAGCTCACTACGGAGCTGGTCAACCTTCGCATCCTGCTCTGGGGTAGTGTGGCCAGGGTGGCCCGGCTGGGGTTCAGGCGCAGTGGTCGGGAAATCGTAGTCGTCATATTTCGACGTCGTGGCCGACATGTTTTCAGCTACAGCAGCCATGGTTGCAAATATGGTAGGATCGAATTTGAGAAGAATACAAGGTGAAGAAAGTTATGAAGACTTGATCTGGAAATCAAGGGTCGGTCAAGACGCTTTATTTGAGAAATTATGATCGAAAAGGGGAGGGGAGTGGGGAAGATAGATTGAGGGAGGCGGAGTGCAGAAAGTATTAGGCAGTGGACTTCTTGATTGCTTCAACGGTGGCAACTTGCAGTCGAGTGAGAGGAGAATGAGGAAGATTTATGTTGTAGATAGATTCGAGCATAACCATAGATGGCTAGAGTTTGGAGGAGAAGGATCAAATTGAGCTGGCCGAGGGATAAGTCTCCGTCTTCCTAACGGTCGACAAGCAAGAGACGGTCAAGGAACGCGATACTAAGGGAGGGCCTCTAAAACGCGCCCGCTAGTGTATTAAGAGGGGCAGGCGAACTCTTCACAAGACAAAAAACTTGCAGACTACGTAGACAAACACTACGAGATCCACCCGTCTACAAAGTGTCGGTCTGCATCAAATTGCAAGACCGTATAGATATGTTATCAAAGTCTTAGGTAAGTATAATGGCTAACAGGACTATTTCCTCCCATCAATATAGTAATACCTACCAACGTTCAGCGGGACTGCGAAATGCCACTTGGCTGGCTAGCTTAATGTCCCTCATCCATTATGATTGATGGAACCCGGCTCATACGTGTAGTGTAGTTCATGAATAATAGATAAAAATATAGATACATATTTACATGGACGGTCAGAGCTCATTACACCGGCATCTCTGTGAGACACGTTGTCCCCGTCAGCAGCAGGTCCATAGAGGGCATTGATAGTCGAGGCCAAGCACAGATCTGATCAACCCTAAGACACAAACGACCCAGGCAATAGCACATGGTTCATCCAAGCTGAGTCACAATGGAGAGTAGGGTGTCATTCAACTAGACACGAAGAAGAAAAAGACAAAAAGACACAAAGCCGAATAAGTTTACAGGCAGCGAAGAGACGCAGAAAAAGGCCAACCACCCGGTGTAAGGCAAGATGGGACAGCAGATGCAACTCATACCGCCGAAGAAGATTCAGAAACAATATAGTCATCAAACAGTGGTGTATCAAGAAGCATTCACAAAAATATCAATCATCCAACAGGTATAAACGTTGCATGTAAAAGACAACACAAGGTGATATCAGCGAAATAAAAAGCCAACAAGACAAAGTCAAGCCCAGCTATGGCGTGTTCCCGAACCAGCGGACACCCATAACCAAGGCGAGATATGTGCTCACCATATTACAAGGATGTTCCCGAGTACCAGCAGGATAATGTATAAAGTATCAAAGACAACAAGTCATAGGGTATCTGAAATTCGTCCCCTGCTCGAACCGCCCAATGCGAGGGACGTGCATTGAGACAGGGAACGGAGTAGAATATCGTCCATCGCCGTTTCGTAATGCGGAGCAGGTCTTCTCATGTCGAGCCCGCGCCCAAGCTGCCTTAAGCAGCGCGCCTGAGAATTCGCCCTCGCTCGTCAAATGGAGAATTGTAACACAGCATGGCCTTTAGAACGAAGGATTTAGAGTTTCGTCCGGACGTTTGCGGCCAACTATCTGCTCCATCTCGTACACATCGTAATATTAAATGGTCTGGTAAGGCGCTGCGCTAATCATCTTACCAGCCCTTCTTCCGTGCAAACCGCTTATTAAGAAGCGTGAGCACCTTAGAAACGTTAAATTGGACATACTCGAGATCGAGATCTTCAAGGTTGTCCTTTTGCATCTCCAGCAAATCGTCGAGCTTGAGATCCAGCTCCAAAAGGCCACGAGCACGACCTAGATACATAACACATGGTCAGCCACCGCAGTAGAGTAAAATCAACACAAATGGACGGCTGCAGCTGTACTTACCTTTGTAATGAAGACTGATGACAAAGGTGCCAGGCAGAGGGCTCTTGAACATGAAGTAGATGTTGGCTCGCCGATTCTCCGGTACGTTGCTCTTCCGAATGACACCCTCCTTCTCGAGTTGCTGGTGGGTGAACTTGTACGGACCCAGCTCCTGGTGCTTTTGCTGTTTGCGCTGCTTGCCCTCCGACTGACTGCGAACGTTGTGCAGGTATGATTTGTAGGTTTCCAACTGGCCCACCAGGTACGCGTTGTGGTCGCGGATCGTTGCGAAAACTTCCTCGAGCTTCTTTGTCTCTTCAAGGACCTTCTCCTTCAAAGAGCCAAGGTGGACTAATTCCTGCTCCACCTCATCTCGCAAAAGACTGAAGTCGTCGGAACGGTCAATGACGCCCATCTCCTGTAGCTGACTCAGCAGCTCCATGGTCCGAATGCCCTTTCGCACCATCACCGCATCGTTCTTCAAAGTGGCCGCCGCCTCTGCGATTCGATCCAGCCGAAGCGGCCGCCGGGCGATCGCCGAGTTCGGAGGCAATGATCGCAGAATCTGCACGAAAGTTGATTTCGCTTCCATGAAAAACACTTCCTCCTGGGTGATATCGAGGGCGGCCGTCAAATCATCAAGAGCAGTCTCCCATCGACTAAATAGGGGAACGGTGATCGTTCGGTTCTCCTTCCGCGGGACCTGCGCGGGCGCAGATCCCAGTTCTTGCAAAAGCTCGTTGAGGTGAGAGTGCTGATCCTGTGCCAGAGCCAGGCTGTGCTTTTCCAGCAGAGCATGAGTAGCATACATCTCATTCAGAGTAATCTGCAACTCAAGGTCGCGCTTGGAAAGAGCTACATAGTTGTCCATTTCCAAGCTCTCGTAAAAATCTTGGACTTCACAAAGGTCCAGCAAGAATTTGTTGACACGCTCCTTGTTCTGCTGAATGAAGGGCTGGAGTTTAGCCATGTATGGCTCCTTGGCGTACGAAGGCTTGTTAGCCAAATTCTGGAGCATCTTCGCAATCAGAGTAAGGGTGCGACGAGGCTTCTCGGTCGGAACCGATTCGATCAGCATGTAGGACCTGGGCGTGACAATAGCGGGATTGATGAATCGAAGGAAGAAGAACCCGCCAATCAGTGTGCAAATGGTCTGATCCTGCGCATCCGGATACTTGCGGCGAGACAAGCTCCGAATCTGCTTGCAAATCCATCTGATACCGTAGGGAGCCTCGTCCACGGAGTTAATGATTGTCGTCAAGAACCCGTTCGCAATGTCGGTCAGCATTTTCAGCCGTGGATCAATGATAGCCTGTACCTGTGCGTTCTCCGCAGCCACCTCAGCAGTGACAGACTTTGGCAGGTGACTGGGCAACGAGCCAGTTTTCTCTTCGATCTCCTTCACCATGTTCTCGTATACCTTCAGAGGATTGATCTCCAGATCAACATCGCGCAGCTCAATCAGAGCATTAATCTGTTCCGCCAGCACTTGCTTCAAGTAACTTTGGCCAGGACCGCGACGCGTGTAGGTGGTCATCATGCGAGAGACAGGTGTATTTTGTCGCAACAGTGACGAGTACTCGGGGGTGTTATCGAATTGATACGTGAGAACAGACTGAAACATGGTCAAGAGAAGATGCTCTTCGCGGCTCTCGTACTGGTTTCCGTAGATGGTGAACATGACGGTCTGGAGAAGGGAATCAATTTCCGACATGGAGACAAGTCGACACAGATGAGCGATGTGCCGGGGTTCGGATTGCAGAAGAAATAAAAGGTTTCCATATTTCTGCGTTTTCTCATCATTGGGAAAGAAACCCTCTTGGGGATCTTCGTCATCAAGATGGTTTGCAACTTCGTTTTGCTGCGAGAAATATGAGCCACCTCTCAAAGGCATCCAGTTTACCAGGAATAATAATAACATACCTCTTCGAGCGCCATGCGGTTCTGAATGAGCAGAGCTATCCGAGAGTCCAGATATCGGACATCCTTTTCGAGAACGAAATTCTTCTTCGATTGCGAGGAGATTTTCGCTTTGAGTTCCCGTAGATATTTTTGAGCTGTTCCAGAACCGATTAGACCTCCGAACCTGTATGTTTCAACCGAGCCAATTGAAGTAACTCACCCTTCGCCAGATCATCGGAAATTTCGAGATCTCTGTCTTTTGCGGACATGGAAAGGTATAGCGCGGTGACGGACAGCCGCTTGGACTGGCGAAGAGACCGTGTATCGTGGGACGACATCGTGTTTTGACGGGTGACGGGTTGGAAAGAAGAAGATGAGGATGTAGATGCTCTCGACGCCGGTTGCAACATTGTTGCTACAGACATATTGTGAAAGAAAAGCTATGGTGGTAGTTGTGCTAAATAACCTCTCACAAACAGACAATCGCACAGATACGCTTGCACTTATATCGAGGAGAGTCCAGCCACCAGGCTTGACACGTTCAGATCAAAGAAGATCACTGGGAACCGCCAGATAATTGTCGCTGGCTGGATTCTAGATGTCAATATTCAGACGCTGACCATCTATAGTTTGAGGCGTGGACGCGCACGTAGCGAAGTCTGCAGATTGTACTCCTTATCGCAGGTGTCAAAAAGGGACCTATCGGAGCGAGCGAAACGCGATCAATGGAGACTGCCCGACGGATTATGAATGCCGAAGACGTTTTCGACTGCTCAGTATGCTGTGTTGATATACTAGGAATAAATTGGGTCGACCCTTTGTACGACTTTCGAGCGGAGCGTTGGAGCGCTAGCAACGGAGGGATCGATAGTTTTTCAAGAAGGCAGGGACGGTCGCGGGGCCCGGAAAAGCAATTGAGACAGTCGGAGCTGAATTGTCTCAAGCGGAGAAGTTAAAAAGAATGTCGAGACCGTTGGTGTATGAGATGGTTGGGAGGGAAAGAATATGCACAGTAAAGTAGGGAACGCAAGGTGGAAGGGAAGAGATTGGTGAGCCCAAAAGTATTGAAACGAAGCAGAGAAAGGGCGGCAGGATGATCAAATATTAGGTGTAATGCGAATAGCTCAGCGACCGACAGAGCCAAAATTAAAAGGAGGGTACAAGTGCGTATAGTATTAGTTGGATAATAATGATATCAAATAATGTCGATGATGGCAAGTTTAATGGATATTAAGAATCAGGAAGCAGGAGGGGTTACGGAGGAGCGGGAAGGAAGAAAAGTGTCAAATAAAATAACGAAAGTATAGACGACTCATTTTGGGTTTAGATATGGGAGAAGCAATAAGAAGAAAACGAGAGAACAAAGGGAAAAGCCAAAAAAGGAAAATAGGGAAAAAAAAGGAAAAGAAAAAAGGAAAAAGAAAAAACAAAAGTGGAAGGAGGGGAAGCCAAGGCACCCTCGGATGGGGATTTCTGATTTTTTGGCTCAGGGATACTAGTACTAACCATCCATTAATTGTCGATACGGTGGAGATAGGCATACCTTACCATGCATTAACGTACGAGACCGAGCGTCTATGCATATGCGAGGAGATATAAGGGCTCAGGAGGTGTTCAGATGAGTCAAAATAAATGGGTCAAATTCCTCATGACATTAAGCAATAATTTGTCGAGAAATGCCCATGGAGGTTGCGCGATGATGATGATGATTGTTCCTGACTGCCGACCCCCATGCATGGTACCTGAGCTTGTACTCTCGTACCTGGGTACGGAAAATTCAAGTCCATTCAATACTAATGGATAGGACCCAGCAGTTTGTCCCGTCTTTTCCTGGTACCTGGGTCTAAGCGATGAATATTCAGTATTTCCTTCTGGCAATTAAGAGTAGCAGATATAGATTAATGGGATTTCTCATACTCCATACCAACAAAATTCACGTTACTTAATTCATAAAAAAAGTCAATGCATGTCATGCCATTCGGCATCTAAATCGGCATTCCTCCGCAAGAAATCCTTCGAAATAGCCAGATGTTGATGTATCTATGGAGCACGAAGCGATGGTTACCTAATTTTTATGATATGCAGATACGTCTAAAGTAGTCTCATCATAATCCTACTGATACCGGCAAATGCCACTGTCTTCTGTAAGTACAGTAGACTTGAAATATCCAAAGTGATCGCCAGGCTTCAACGTCGAGATAATTGGCAGAGTTCGACAAACCTATCTTGCCCATTGTTTCACTCTATGCAGGGTTGGTGTTCCTTGTTTCCTGCCTTCTGCCTTGGGGTCTTTTGACTTCCATTTCCCCTGCCTTTCAAGGGAAACGGTTGTATCACTTGTCCTGCTTCGGGCAACAGATCAAGGAGATCTTAACAATTCTACGGTGTATTTTAAGGCAAGTTTATCCGAATCAATGTACGGATGATCATCTCCCGCAGTCTTATTTTCTCCTTTTTCAGAGTCTGACGTTTGGAAGTTGAAGTCCACCCATTCGATGCAGGACGACGCAAGGGGCATGTCTCCATCCACCGAAGGCTGGAGCCACCTGCCGCACGCACCTGAAATGTCGGTAGGCAGATGCTGGAGACTGGACAGTCCTCGAGCTGGATTATCTAGGTACCCAGCCTGTCCGTTTCCAGCGAATAACGATGGAGAAGGTAACTAGTTCTAACTTTCTTTCCCCTTTTGCGCTGGCGAGGATGGAGTCTATCGAGTAGATACCAAGGACGGAGGAACGGAAAATTAATAATAATATGGTAAATTATGATTATCGTTATGGGGCTAAGTTTTACCCCTGGCCCAGTGCGTTAACCTGTGACCAACCGGTATCTACTCCCAGATCGCCACCCCTCAAACTGTAGGTCAGATTAAAATGCGGTCTGTCAGGCTATTATTTAGCAGCTAGAGCCAACAGACCTTTTGAAGCATAATCCTCAAATGCGATGAAAATTTTTGTACAAATTAACTGATTGAGAATTTATTTCTCATTTTCAATGATAATAAATATTGTTGATTTAGCTGGTTGATAATAATGACGACTCCGTGCAGACTCCCCAGTAAGGAAATGTGGAGTGGCGGTTAGGCTAGATAGTAGGAGACAAAAACAACCTGGACTAAATGTCTCAGAGGCCATGTTGCACATTTCTTGCCTTAATCTTTGCCTCCAGAGGTGTCATATGCGGCTGCTATCATTGCAACGTTATCAGCAGCATCATCATTACATCTACTGGAGATTGTAAAACCTGAATTCCTAAGTCCATTCCTCAGGGATGTTGATGGTTTTCTGCCATGTGTGCTTGGATACGTGCTGCTCATTGGCTCGGCGCCATTCTAACCTGAATCATGGCTGTCTTGCTGCATTGGCCCACCGTTCTTTTCCCACCCCCTCTCCATTACGAAGTACCTGGGGAGGTACTCCATGATGGTTGCTGATAAGAGTCCTTATCTGCACATTTATCTAGCATTCCTGACATTCTTGCTTTGGTGCTAGTGTAGTCTAAAATAGGACTGAAAGACTAACTCACAATCAATCAGCTGGTGGCGTGATCAATAAATATAGAATGTTGTCTCACAGAAGAATGGATTAATCCATTGATTTATGCTTTCTCTCGGCAAATAATGATAGTGCTGGTACCTGACTGTTCCAACTGTGGTGCGACCGCACTAAGGCCTAGAGTCCCCTGGAAGATGAGGAACTAGCGGGTTAGTGTCCATGCTAAGTATCCACCTGATCAGACTGGGGCCTGGTACCTGCGTCAAACAAATCGACAGCATCCGCCATTATTTTATTTTTATCTCTATTTCTACAGAATATGTACTAAGAAGCTAAACTACCGCTCCTATGCTCCAACATCAAGGATTCAGTATCAACGTTCGTGATTCATGATTAGGAACTCTGGTGTGGCTTTTTGCATATACATTCCAGGAAGAAGATTCCGAAAACTCGATTTGCTCATGTCTAATACTTCCAAGACTGCCTGTTGCACATCTCGATGTCAATTACATCATGCCCATTTTTGAGAGGAGAGGATGATCGGAAACTAGTCATGTGTGTAAGCTGACAACCATGGATGTCTCAGTAGACGATCAGCTGCGTAATACCCATATTTTTTATGGAGTGGTGTTGTCTAAGGCCGCTATAGACGTGCAATTGTCTTTGGTCATGGCCTCGCATCAGAAGACTACTAGGTATGCATATGTCATCCAATATATCGATAAGTAGGATCAATCCTGACAGTAATGCCAAACCCTGATCAAGTGACTTGTAGATAGACTCCAGCCAGGCACTGCATGACATTTACTCCAGACTAAGGTCTTGCGCTGTGCAAACTGTAAACTCATGAACCATGGCACACGCACAGACCTCACTTCCACGATCGAGACACGAGATCTTACCTTGGCCCTGGGATACTCAGGACAAACTTCGTATTCTAAGAGCTGGAGATTGGTCGCGTCAGCATCCCGGTTCAACCGGAGTGACCGTTGACGGCAATCACGGCACCAAAAGTGCAGTATGGGACGGCGTACCTATATACCGGATCGAGCTCAGACCTGATGCTAAGTGACACTACTGTACTCCATAGACTTGTACAGAATAAGTTGTTGCAAGTATGGGGTAAAGGCAATATGCATATTGCTTTTGCATGCTGTGTCTCCTGCTCTATTGAACTCTGTTTCTCTCTCCAGGTAACTAAATTCCGTCGCTTCATCCATCGCGTCAACTAAGCATTTCACTTTCAATGGCACAAGATAGTCAAGAAGAAAGATTTGGAATACTATCATCTAGTTTGGTCCTTCTCCATATCTACCCCATACTCTGAGCATTGAGCTACTGATGCTGACAAATATTATCACATGCAAATCTCCTCAAAATTATACAACAATGATAATCACATCAACCAGCAACAAGTTGATACAGCAGACCAAACAAAGAATCAGGCACATTCTATATACACATCTCCAATCTTAGGCAAACACCATGACAGCAAAAACCACCTACCTCCTCCTCTACAACACCCTCTCCTCCACCCTCTGGCTCCGAATCCTCCTCAGCGTCATCGCCGCAATCCTCTCCTCAAATAATGTATACCCTCACCTCGAACCCCAAACAAGATGGACCCAAACCCTCGCCATCGTAGAAATCCTCCACGCTGCAACAGGTCTCCTACATTTCCACCCCCACCAAGTACCAAGCTAACCGGAATTCAGGACTAACCCGCGCCCCCGTCCTCCCAACTTTCACCCAGATCTTCACGCGCTGCGTCCAAGTCTGGGCCGTGAACTACCAGTATCCCGAGCCGACGGCTTCTTCGCCGGCCTACGCGACTCTCCTGTTAGCCTGGTCCGCGGCGGATGCGGTCCGGTATGCGTATTTCGGCTTTCTTCAGGCGGGGTTCAGGGTGAATTTCGTTAAGTGGTTGAGGTGAGTGAGATTCGTTTTACCCCGTGGAAACACGGCATTCGTATGGAATGGCATGGTTGATAGTTGCTATGCGTAGATACTCCTTCTTCATTGTCTTGTATCCCGTTGGGATTGGGAGTGAGTGGTGGTTGATGTACAAGGCTGCCAATGCTACGGTCAATCCCATGGGGGCTGGGGTTTTCTACTTCTGCCTTGCGCTATATGTTCCCGGTGAGTTTACTTTCACTCGTAATGATTGTAGATGCGAAAAAGCTAATGGTTAGGCGCTTTCATGATGTACACGTACATGCTTAAGCAGAGGCGAAAGGCTTTGGAGCATGAGTAGTGGCGTCCAGCTCGGGATACTGATAAAGCAAGCACAGATCAGGGACCTATATCAGATCAATACAAGGCGACCTTTTATTTAAACACTATCGGGTATCGCTATGCACAGAACCAGAATAACCCACCACAATCACCAAAGGATGCATCGGACGTCCATGTATCCTAGAGAATGAAAGATAGCCATAGGCGGTGTACGAAGAAGCAAACCATCCTGCAAGCCTATCACCGGAATGTAAACTGCTTCCCCGCGATCTCTCTCTTGTGCTTACGGGCTCCTGCAGGCGCCTCCATTGCCTTTGCATATGGGGCGAATCGCTTAGAGACACGGCTGGGTGCTGCCTGCGCAGGCTGAGCGTGTAATACCGACTCGGCAGCGTCATAGTTGAACGGTACATCGTCTTGCGCATCGCCTTCGGGCTGTGGTTGCACCTTGTTCTTCTTGTTCTTCTGGCGCTGCTTCTTGGACGGCTTCTCCAAGGCATCCGCTGATGATCCAGTGTCCAGGTTAATCTCGTCCAACTCAAGCGATGGCGCAGCCTCGGCTTCTTCCGCTGCTGCTGCTTTGCGTTTGCGCGGTCCACCGAGCTCCTTGACCGTGAATATTTCTTTGCTATCTTCTTCTGGAGCTGGAGCAGGGGCTGCGGCAGGCTTCGGTGCTGGTTTGGTATCGCCAAGCTTCTCACGAGCTTCGGATACTGTCCGCGGCATGGGCGGCAGGGGAAGAGAAAGTCGAAGAGCCTCCGCAGAGGCGATCGCAGAATACTCCGGAGGCGTAAGCGGCTCCCGGACTTCCAGGACAGGTCCCCAGAACTGGGAAAACTCGTAGCGCGCTGCAGTAGGGTACTCAATTGCCTCGGCGGCGGGGGGCGACGGGAGACCCTTTTCTGCGGCTTGCGCCGCTGTCGTTTTCAATGTCCGTACGACGTCGCGCCATTCTGGTCCCGTAGCTCCTTCAATCTTGGCCTTCTTGATAACTTCCAGGAGATCCGCTGCTCGGTCCTTGGCAATCGGCGTCACGGGAGATAACGTCCGGAACAAAGTACCCTGGTCGAGGGGCATGGCTTGGGCAAGCTTGAAAAGAATGTGCTTTGGAAACACGCACTGAACGCCCTCATCCTCTTCCCTTGCCACCTCATCGCGCCATTGGTGCACTGCTTTGAAGACGGCAAACTGTTCCTTGCTCAGAACGGCAGGGTTGCGGTACAGATAGTCATACCATCCGCCTTGCCCTTGTCCCGTGGCAGCGTCGTAAACGGGGCGCTCGTAACGTTGTAAAGCTTCGTTCTTTGACTGTTCCAGTACATAATCAACGAGATTGTGGTCAGGCGTCGAGTTCTCCAACAGCTCGTTGCGTAGGTGGTCGTAAATATAGAGGAGGTAGTGAGTATCGGAACGGGCATAGTCAAACATTCCCGACGGAAGAGGACGGATTCTCCAGTCGGCCATCTGATATCTCTTGTCGGCTTCGAAGTTGACAAACTTCTGAAGGAGGAACTTCAAGCTCCGTTTCGGGTAGTTCAGGGCACAGGCGGCGTGGTAGGTATCGAACATGCCTACAACGTAGAGGCCAAGATCCCGCTGAAGCCAGATAATATCCATGGACGAGCCATGGAGGACTTTGAGAATTCCAGGGTCCGCAAAGACCTCGTTAAGAATCTGGAGTTCTTCTCTCCAAGGTTTCAGCGTGTCAACAACCCAATCCTTGTCCCGAGTGCTGATCTGCATCAGAGAAACCAAGCCATGATACGAGTGCACATCGTGATGCTCCAAATCAATAGCAATCTCTTTTGCCGACTTGAGCTCGCTCAACATTTCCCCCACTCCTTCCAGGGTGTCCACGAAAGTCGCAGCTGTCGATTCAAACGGCTGGTACTCGGCCGGAGGAGAGACAGTATAGGTCGATTCCGGATACTTGGCAGCGCGGATCTCCGTTTCGTACGGATTCTTATAACCCTGCGTAGGATCTGTCAATTCCAACGAATCCTCCAACGAAACAATCGCGTGAGGTTTGATTCGAAGAAGAGGCTTAAAAGGCGAAACATCGGTGTTATCGGGGGAGCGCTGAAACAACAATTGCGGCTTGGGGATCTTCGACGGGCCGAAATCGTAAACGGAAGGGAACTTGGTGGAAGCCTTTTTGGCGGCCTTTGCTGCGCTCTGCTCCTGCTGCGACGGGCTCAATTTCTTGATAACTCCCGTAAATTCGTCGAGACAGGCGTCCGCCCTCTCTAGCAGCGCATCGATAACATCAACAACACCCCGCCAGTTGTCTTCGACAGAATCTTCATCGTGCAGTTTAGGTGCGGGTAAATCCGTCCCGGCTGTGGCAGCCTTGAGAATCGTCGAGGTCAACGACAAGATCCTATCACTCTGCTCATCCAAGGATTCCGAGACTTCGGCGCTCGACGTCCGGTGGAAACTCAGATCCTCTGCAGATAGCTGTCCAACGGTGCGGGTCATCTGCACCAGACTGGACGTTAACCGTTGCTGAAACGGTGGGAAATCTGCAGCTGACTCCATGATTGGCAGACTATATCTGAGTCCAAAGTCGAACTCAGCCAAGCAAGAAATGGAGGGTCAAGAAATATAAACTCGCAGGAACAAAATAATAACCTGAAAAAATGAGGAAAGCTCGGAGGTGGAGAAATGTGCCCGCCGGAGGAAAAATCACCGACCGCCTGCCATGATTGGTCTAGCCGCGGTATCTCGGCGATCGTCTCCAGCTACAAGTTCTCGACTCCAAGTATACTGGTTCCATAGACAATCCCATTGACAGCGAGACATTGAATGCGATGACAGAGAGAGGACTCCTGGTTTGAACATTACAACCTCTTTGAAATACACAATCGGACCAGACACAGTAAGCTAGCTCAACATGGCAGCTTCCATAGCCCCCGAATGCAATGACCTGAAAGAGTATATTTTCCCCAGCTACTGCCACTGCCAACCTCAGACAAAGAGCTAAAACTGACGCTGCCCAGAAAGTATGATACTTGTTTCCTAAAGTGGTACAGCGAAAGTACGCATCTGTTCTCCCTTTCTAGCAAATGTAAATAATGCCCGCTAACTATGACAGAATACCTGCGTGGCAAAACCACGTCAAATGAATGCGAAGAACTATTCTCAAAGTACAAGACTTGTCTACATGTATGCCAAAGCAGACATCGTAAAATTCTGTGCGATCTAGACTAACAATTCGATCAGAAAGCGTTGAAAGAAAAGGGCATCGAAACCATGGTTGAGGACGCAAGGAAAAGTACTGCCTCGGAAAGCGATGCTGACTATCTCCGGAAAACGTGAAGTGACGTTGGTCACCGGTCCCCTGGATTGGGGACACACTCCCTCATCTCCGCTCCTGCAGGCAACATCTCCTGGATGCTTACCCTCCAAGACTAAGTCGGGTTCTGCTACCACTGGTCCCCGGCTTTGCACGGTTTCCGCTGAAGCATGCCGAATTCATGTGCGATGACTTGAACATATGCTCGAATGTTCTATCTGAGCTATATATATATCCACTGACTGGAAGTCTGTCTTCAAGAACGACGGATCCTCTTATGTATAATACTTTGACGACTTCATCCCATGCTGTGTACCTTTATTCATATATGTACTCATACCCGGAGGTTACGTTTCCAAGCGGAATGCCAGCCCAGTTCGTTGATCAGAAATGGTCCCAAAGCATCATGTGCAAGGACTGAGGCAACCCAACCGTGCAATAGACTAGGCGTTAATCTCTTGATTATATACGTCATGACATATTATTCACATTATTAAGCATTAATACCGGTGGCCCCGTCGTCTGACATCTCCTTGTCCAAACCCCGATGGAACCCTAAGTAAACCATTGGCAGCCGTGACCCCTCCCATCGAAGAAGAGCCACTGCTACCACTGTTTGTCTTTCGGGGCTGGGTCAACAGAGACCACACTTCTGCCATACCTGCCCGATGCGCAGGGAGCATGCTGTACTGCATACTGTACAGGTTACGGCGGTGGATGGGAGGCACAAATCGGCCAGTAAAGAGGCAGAATATCACGCGCGGAGAAAGATAGTGCTTCCGAAGACGATGACCGAGTTGGAAGTACTGGTCAAACATAGCCCGGAGAGGGAGTGGAATCGACTATCTCAATCAGGACTTGCTCTGATAGTAGACTTAACGGAACGATGAATTAGGTGAACATACCTCGAGATGGATGAAAGGTACAGTGGAGTAAGGATGAAGACAATTGTCCTGCTCCTCGCGTAGTTCGAAACGAATACCACCTCACATTCAGTCAGTGACTGCTGATCAAGCAGATAAGCAAACCAACATACCTGGTAACCGTCGGGAATCCTTCACGCGCAACATCAACGCAAATAGAGGGAAATGGTTGAGAAAAGCCAAACATGTGTCAAGTGCCGCTTTTAGCGAGATGATCAACATCCTCGCGGAGGCAAACGTTAGATAGAATACAATCACAGTCGGCAGAAGGAAGAAGAGAACTGTGAAGAGGATAGTGCCAAGCAGAAGCTGATCAAGGTCGTAATCACACGAGTCTATTCGATGCCGAAGGACGTTGCGCTTCTTGCCGCGGAAGAGATGAAAGAGAGATATGATGATAGTAAGTTGCCAATTGAATATGCGGGCGGACGCAACGTAGAACGAGTAGATATGCACAGTTAGAATGGAGACGAGATCTGAAAAAAGGGCGATCGGCATGCTCGCTCCGGCGAAACTCGAGCATCCAACGACGTATATGACATGCGGGAGGTAAGGCTGAAGATTCGCAATGCAAGCTGCCCCATAATTAGCGAGAGAGAACAATAAGTCTTGTAGAGGAAAATGCATACCGGCCCAATTCTCAATGACCCAGAGAAAAAGGTCACCCAAAAATGCAGCAAGCTCGTTATTAAGCTTCAAGCCGGCCGGCCAGTCCATCAACCACGATATAGTCCGCTGCAAGCCTTCTACTGTCCAGCCAGTGAGGACACTGTTGATTTGGAAAGCCACCCAATTGGCGTTGTCGATGATGTATGATCCCAGCGCAATACCGATGATCACATCATTGGCAACGAGCCACAAGCTGTTGTAGAAACGGATGTAATCCGGATGACTCGTGGTGACACTCTCCCAGTCGTCTTTCCTCTGGCGCAGCTTAACGTACTGTATCGGCCAGTAGCAAAATTGCTGGAGTCGAATGTCAACCTGCTGAGCTGTCGCAGAGATGTCTTTCAAGGCAGCTGCATCAGGACGAGCTCGCCACTCAAGTATCTGCAGAACAACCTCGGCAATTGTACGATGGAAGACGAGGCCGATGATGAAAATCCGAGTGGCCACCGGCCAGATCCATTGCCAGAACACATACGAGACCCCGAGGACGAAAAGGTCCCAAAGAGTTGTGGCAGACTCGACCACGCGTTCTCCCACGCTCATACTCCGTTTAACCCGGATTCCAATCAGATGGCTATTCTTTTCCATCAGTTTTCCCATTTCATACGCACAATTGACCTGGTTGATGATGAGAGGCAGTGCTTGCTCCTTAGGCGAAGGCATATGTTTGACGACTGTGTGTAATTTCAGCTTCTCGACCAGCTTGTCCCGCACTGCTCTATCCCGCTCCTCTTCGGCATCGATGGTCGAAGGTACAACCTCTGGTTTATCAGCGATGGATGCTTTATCCCCCAAAGCAAGGGAAATCGGATCCAGGGACATGTACTCCATCCTGGTCGGATGTGGACGATGAAACATGATAACCTGAACAGATATATTCGCCTCCGGCGGACAATATATCCGAGGGATTTTAGACGACGGATGCGTTGTCACATAGAGATGGGCCGGGTTAAATGCCGATGGCGGCTCTTGTGGATTAGTTGATCCCAGAACATGCATTGTCGATCTTCCACAGAGCGTGAATATCCGCGCAATTGGGTGAGGGCTGTTGCGAAAGAGGATTCCAGCACGTAGTGCATTGTCGACATTTCGAGGCTATCCCACGAGTCAACCGCCAGCTCCCCAAGCCGAGCTGCCGCTCGGGACAGGACGCTAACTTACCTCAACATCTTCCAACACCGTGAGGACGAACAGATCCAGTTCAGAGTTCCTCCATCCAACAATCACCCCCGGGGATGAGGACCGAGGGAGGTCGTATGGCCAGAATACCCGTAGCAATCCATCGCCCATGAGCATGTTGTCATCCTTCGATCCGGATCAAAAAGAGCCTCGACGGCGTAGCTGTTCGCGAGCGGACACACCCAGATGCGGCGGGCGAGGGTGCTACCATACAAAAAGAAGCATCAGCATACGATCCCTCAACAGCAATTGACATCGGATAGGACCATTTACCAATTGAGCTTCCTTTATCGCAAGATGGTTGATCGGAAGGACCAGGAGGAAGAAGAAGACCGATAGCAACAAAAAGCCTTTGGCTGTTCGTGTCTGCGAACAAGGGTTATTAGCTCAATTGTCTTCACATTTGTGGTCCTGTATTCGGCAGCCATAATTCTAAGTAGGAGCGGTTGCGCGAACCGAGACGCACTTACCACGACACCGTGATCCCACGCGAAAATGGCCAGTTCGTACAACCGCGTAACAAGATCCCACCGCGCGGTGATATAGCCCGCTACGAAGATACCGAGAGTGAGGATGGAAAAGGGGTGCATGAATCCAGAGTTTAGCGTTTCCGCCTTTGCGATTTAGTCCGCGCGCATCGCCGAGGGGAGGTTGAGAACGGGTGATTGGAGTAAATTTTGGTAGCAGAGGAGACAGAGCGTCGAGCCAGTCCTTTGCGACAAGATAGCAGACTGTTTTGTCCGGGATTCGTTAGGTATTGGTTGTTGCGGTTGTTGCGCTTGCTTGTGTAGAGTACCACGTCTGGTCGAGATACGGAGTACCTAAGCTCCAGACTGCAGCCGAGAGCGTACTAGAACTGGTCCAGAATAGGTATAGTTGCAGCTTATCGGCTAGTACCAGTGTGGCCCAGCAATGACGCCTATTAGAGGCCCGTCGATGAAAAGAGTGTATTTTCAAGGGCGAACTTAATCAGAATCAGATCTAATTACCAGTATTCGAGTTGTTGATCTTTCTATACTAACACATGCATATAGATGGAGTTGCCGCTTTAAGAAGGCGAGCTCATCGAGTCATGTGATGTGATGCACTTCACTCTTATAGTTCCTCTCTATGAAGTCAAGATGCACTGGCTAGATAGAGATGCCTGGCATAGCTGTGAAAAGCTGGCCCACAGCTGCAACTAATAAATGGCTTGAGGAAGAAGTCCCTTTTTCTTCCTCTAGCTCTCCAGTCCCGTGAGACCTTCTAAGTTTGTGCAAAGTGTGCCTTTTGCTATTTCCCTCTTGTTTATTCCTACTACAGCATACTCCCTTTCTGCTGTTTTACGTATCTTTAGATACGCACACTGTCCCTTATCATCTACATAGGATCCTGTCGCATTTTTTCCAGTCTGCCACTTTGCATTTGCAATCTTATTATGATACGCAAGGCCGTGTCTCTGTTTAAGAAGCAAGCAAGGATGCGGCCGTCCTATCCTGCCAGTCGACTGATGGTCCACCTCAGCCGGTCATCCCGCATGAATTGGAACGCAAATGACCACTGGTTTCGCTATACAAGAGGCCGCTTTTTGTCAAATGAAGGTCACGAAATGGCAATACGTCGCGCTGAATTCAATATGAATGAGCTTGCAAAGCGTGCTGCTGAATCAATTGGCCGCACATATACACAATGTGCCCAGGTTGAAAAGTTCCCCGACGGCATGTTCAATAAGGCCTTTCTATTTACAATGCAGGACGGTGCACAAGTCGTAGGTAAAGTGCCAAACCCAAATGCAGGACGGGCTCACTACACCACTGCCAGCGAAGTAGCAACAATGGACTTTGTAAGCCGAATTCGATTACTTGTCGAAGATTGCTCCTCCTTTATCCTAATACCCCCTTCCTAGGCCAGAAATGAGCTACGCACCCCAGTACCTAGAGTGCTATCTTGGAGCTCCGAGGCAAAAGAAACCCCAGTTGGCGCCGAATACACTATAATAGAAAAGGTCCCTGGCGTCCAGCTTGATAAAGTATGGCCGAAAATGAGCATCAAGGACAGATTTGAACTAGTGAAAACAGTTACAGGATATTAAAAAGCCTGGATGTCGACGCCATTCACCAAATATGGCAGTCTATACTACGCATCTGACTTGGATGGTTCCGATGGATGCGTACATGTGAGAGAGGGTGGACATGTAGCCAAAGACCATCGGTTTGCTGTTGGTACGTCAACAGGCCGGGAATTCCTCGATGACGGCAGGATAGCATTGGACTTTGATCGACGCCCTTGTAAGGCTCTCTAGATGTTCTAACCAAAATTATCTGCTCACATGGCCATCTAGGGAGGTGCTTGATCGGCTCGCTCATTCTGAAGCAGAAAGAATTGCATGGGAAGGATCGTGGCCATTTGATAATTGACAACCCGCAATCTCTGTCGACTATCCTATTGTTTGGGCACTTTTGTAGACAGTACTGGCATATAGCGGCGATCGTGCCATATGGCCTAAAATAGTATACCAGGGCAGCGACATCTCAAAGACTAAGCACAGAATTATATCATTGAAAACCGGTATACCTAGCCATTTGACTTTGACCCTTGTATACACGCCCAACGCCTTACGCTATACCCGAAACATAAAAAGTAGCTGTATGAAGACCATCACAAAGCCTTGATACCCTGGAAGACCTTGTTTGCCCGGAGTTTCTCGTCAGCATTGACCAGATCACGCATGATCTGCCTCTTTTCCTCGACAGTCAACTTCCTGTCGGACGACTCAATCTCCGTCTTCCATTTCAACAACATCCCCTTGAGCAGCGCGCTGCCCTCCTCCACCTCTTCCTGAGAATAGCCGTCCATAGACACGCTAGCCTGCTGCCCCTGGACCTCTGCAGAGGTAAAATCCTCGAGCTCCTCGGCCTTCTGCCGGGCCATATTGACCACCTTCTCCGGGAACCGAACCAGCTCCGCAACGTGGATACCGAAGGACTGGTCGCAGATACCGGGCTCGACGCGGTAAAGCAGAGTCACCTGCTGCTTCTTCGACTTTTCTTCTCCTGAGTTGTCGTTAGTGCCGTCTCCGATGAAGGCCACCACGTGCAGGTTTTTGACGGATTTAGGGTATCGGTCCGCGAGGGCCGTGAGCTCGTGGAAATGCGTTGCGAAGAGCCCGAAGCAGCGGATCTCGGTGACAATGTGCTCGGAGATGGCCCAGGCCAAGCCGAAGCCGTCGTAGGTGCTGGTGCCGCGGCCCAGCTCGTCGATGATGATGAGGGACTCTGAGGTCGCAGCCTTGAGGATATTGGACGTCTCCAGCATCTCGGCCATGAAGGTCGAGACGCCCTTGAGCTGCGAATCGCTTGCGCCGACACGGGCGAGGATACAGTCGAAGATTGTCAACTCGGCCTCGGAACAGGGCACGAAGCACCCCGTCTGGGCCATGAGCGCAATAACGCCGATTTGACGGATGTAGGTCGATTTACCGCCCATGTTGGGACCGGTGATGAGGAGAAAGGAGGACTCGTCGCGAATCAGGGATACGTCGTTGGTGATGAAGGAGATGTCGTCCTGCATTTCCATGCAGGGGTGCCGTGCCTCCTTGAGGATCGTATTTCCCGTGCCGCGCGGGTGCATCTTGGGGCGGACATATGCGGTTGGAGCATGCACAGCAGCATGGGCGAAGCTCACGATGACATCGAGATGGGCCAGAACAGCAGCAAGCTGTTCCAACACGGGACAGTAGGATGCAGCCACGTTCACCACCTCGGTCACCAACCCTGTCTGGGTCCGGTTGTAATTGGATGAGAGCTGATCATGCTCCCGGCGCAGAGCTTGCATTGATGAAGTGGTAAAGTACACTCCGTTCTTCTGGGTCGAGCATTCCTGATACTCTCTCTTGTTTCTGATGCAGCCCGCCTCGTTTCGGGTCAGACGGAAGCACCAGCCATGCACGCGGTGGTTTTCCAAGAACAGCTTCTTGTCCACCTCCTGATCCAGATCCTTGGCCACCCGGCGATGCTCCACATCCATGTCATGTCGCAGCTTATCCAATTTCTTCCGAATGATGCGCAGACTGTCATCGAACTCTGGCTTGATGATGAACTCGTGGTTCTCCAGCGCAGCCAGGTCGACCGTAGTCTCCACCATTTCCTCCAACTTGGCTAGGCTGTCCGAGTGGCTGCGCAGTTTGCTGGTGTACTCCGTCTCCAAGGGAGTCTGGTATTGCTCGTCCATGACATTCTCGAGCGAGCTGACAAAGCCCGGCAGACGAATTGCAACCTGGTATACTCGCACCACATCTTCCAAGTTGGCCTGCTTCCGCTGGAACCGCTTCGCGAGCCTGTACAGATCCGGAATGGAGCGGAGATGCTCCTCCTGCAGCGTCTGTCTCAACTCCGTATTCTCGACAAATGCCTCGACGAGCTGCTGTCTCTTCTCAATCTCGGTGATATCCATGAGCGGCTGCTTCAGCCATTGCGCCAGTAGGCGACTGCCGACCGGCGTCTTGCAATGATTCAACAGACCGAACAAGCTCATGGTCCTCGATCCGTCCCGCGGACCAGGCATGAGATTCAACGCCCGAAGGGCAGAGGCATCCAACTTCATAAACTGCGACAAATCATGCTGGTAGAGCTGATACTGCCCGAAATTGCTCGGGTCGGACATGACACCCAGATACTTGATCAGGGCCGACGCAGAGCCCATCGCGAGCTTCAGCTCCGTCTGCGGCAACGTGGCCGCCGAACGCTCGTCCCTGAGCAGCCGAGTGAGATCCTGCTCGATATCCTTCACCCCAAAGTCCGCCACCGGCCTTTCGGAGATAGCAATCCCACAGTTGTCAGCGATAGCCCGAATCTTACCCAGCTCCACATCCTTCCTGTTCGCGTCCATCTGCACCAAACACTCCTTGACACCAAGCTGGATAATCAGGGATTCAAAGTTCGAATAGACATCGTTGTCCAGGAACTCGCTCACACCCAGTTCCCGCACACTCGCATCCGCAAAGCAGACTCCGACACCCCGCGCCTCGGACGCCTTGGCGGAGATCTTCACGGCCAGAATCACCGGCGCCGACTCCATGGCGAGCCCGCCCACGCTGCCCAGCTCCTCTTCCACGTCCTGCAGGTTTCCCGGACTGGCTTGTTTCATCAACTTCCACTGACCTCTGCCTGCTCCATTCGAGCCCCAGATTTCAACCCGTTTGTTGAGCTTGAAGAGTGCTTCCCGCAGGAAATTCCGGAACACGGTCACGCTCATGGTCACGGAAGGCAGGCCGCCCGTCTCACTACGACCCAGGTTGCGGAGAACGGAGGTTGTTTTGTAGACCGTCCGAGCGATATATTCGGCCTCGGCGCCATGTGCGGAGTACCAGTCGCCGCGGTCAAAGACTCGAACTGTTTCATCGTTGCCGTCGGAAGAGAGGGAACGATAGAAGCGAATGAAGCCGACTTCATCATCGACCTGGAAGTGGTTAGCTTGAGTTCTAGAATCATTTAACAGCGTCCGGTAACTACCTTGAGGTCAGGTCGAGACGACATTGTGCTAGCGTTGTCCGATACAATGAAAGGACTGTCGGGAAGCTAGCTCTTGTCAATTCAAAGCGTCTCTGTTTCTGTTGACGACTGATAAAAGTAGTGCTGCGGCAGACGCGACTTGTGGCGACACGGTCACGTGAATGCGCGTCTCGCGTTGAAGTGGTTTTCGGCCAATCAAATACAACAGATGATACAAAGCATATTTAACAGTCTTGCTCTTGAATCGATGTATTCCATTATTATAGTAGACTCTGGAGGATATGTATGCAGATAACAGATGCAACGCTAATGTACATGATGCTTGCTCATGATGCAAAGTAATGCTGGACATGCAGGTATGACTCCAGTGGTATCGAACAATGACACAAAACATCCAAAAAGAAAGAGATCGGAAGGCCATATGAAGCATCATCGTCTATTCCAATTCCAACTTACTGACCTTGGCACTGATCTCCTTGGGATGAACACTGGCACAAGACTTCAGCACCACCGACTTAATTTGATTCACAGCAACGACTTCAATCCATTGTCCAGCAATGTCTGGTCGAGCCAAAAGTTCCACACACATTTCCACCTCCCTTGATGATATTGGGTTCCGTAGAGAGTCCTGAACATTCTGCACAATCATCCCCAACTGGAACGGTTTCTTCTGGGCAGCCAAAACAGCTTTCGGCCCGCTGCCCACATACCCAACAGGCCGAAGCAAAGCCAAAACGGCGACGACTTCCTCTGCGCGTTCAGCAGCCGCGCGCCGAAGCAGCGTTTCCTTCGACGGCGGAGGCGGCAACTTCGACTGAAGCAGTTCCTTGCTCTTAATCCGCTCCAGAAGCCCCTTCCGGCGCGTGGTCGTCGCATCCAGCGGCTTGGCCGGGACCTCAGGCTGCGAGTCCGCTCGCAGCTTCTCGGTCTTCAACTTGATCACTCCGCCCTTCAAATCCTGCAGCCGCTGCTGGCCCTTTCTGAACGCCGTAAAGGGAGTAAGAGACTCGTGCACGGGGGAAACGCCCAGCGTCTCGAAGAAATCCACCCGGCTCTCATCGCCATCAACCGCATCCACAGCCTTCTCCCAGAGCAGGTCTACGACCTGCTCGAATCGCTCTTGTAGTTCCTTTTCGTCGAACCGGTCCACCCGTTCTCTATTGACAGCCACCCGTTCCAAACACACCTTTCCAAGCCCGTAATTCGCAAGCCGGTACTTTGGACCATTGCCCTCCTCTCCCTGCTCCCAGGCCCATATCAACCTCTGTAGATCCTTAACCACAACCTTCCGCTTCTTCCACACCCGCTCGACCGCATGAAGGAATTCCCGCAGATCCGCTGCTGTCGTTGCCCCGTTATGCGCAGAGTGAATCGCCAGGGCCTTCAGAAAAGCCGAATGCAGACCCAAGAATTCCTCCACACAAGCCGGACGCTCCACAATAATCGGACTGCTGGAGCGTTTGGCTCTGGCACCGCCACGCTTCGAAGGGGAGGAGGGCGGCGCACACGCAGGCGATGCCTCAGGCTTCGAACACGCATAGTGACCGCTCCGGGGCGTCGAAACGGACAATTGACTGAAGCGGAGGGTTTTGGAAGGCGTGCCAGCTTCTTCCAGGATGGTGGTCTGGCGGGGCTCTCCTGCAGCGGAGTCGACATTTTCGAGCTCATTGAGTTTCCTCTTCTTGGAAGGCGAGACGGGGAGCTGGGCAGCAGCAGCTTGTTTCGTGTCTTGCAGCGCTGAGCCTGGTTTGGTCGCTCTTGCGAAGCTCTGAATCCCGACCTGCCCTCGGGGAAGGCGGGTCTGTCTTGAGGAGGTGCGCGGCATCGCGGTTTCCCTTGAACTAACGGTGGGATTAAAAGATATGATAGTAAGGTAGGAGCATATGTAGATATTAGGAAGGTAAGGTAGGTATGCAAAGTAGTAACTACCAGTGGGGTGTTTCCAATTGAATATGTATAGCTCTGTGTATGGGTCGCAGGGGACAGCTGATGGAGATCGCTGACGGTTAGTTTTTCTTAGCGGAGCGGGAACGCGTCAAGGCGCGTGTTAGCGTGACAGTGCCGAATGCGGTTATATTACTCCGTAGATAACTGGGGATAAGTCTGCCGTGCTTATTTTCATTCAAGATTATTCTGTTGACACTGAAGATGAGATATATGTAGCTTTGGAAGACACAAATTCATGTTCAGTCCAAATTCGCAGCATCGATACAATGGCATCAACTCGATCGCTACAGTAATAGCTATATGGAATGTCACATTCCACGCGAGCATGCCGATCACCAATCTTATCCAAGCCTATCTATCTTATCGAACGAGCCCATTCTGGTCTAATCGGAAATGCAAGTTATCATAAAGTTCATTATCGCAAGATTGCTGCTGCAACCGACAAAGTGATTATCCATCAAAGTACGGAGAGTACGGAGAGTACACCATTCCCATCTCCCAAATCGTAACATCATCCCAGGTCTAAGCCAGACCCATTCGAAATCCCACTTGAATGCATCACTGCAAGCCCAAAGTACCTTAGGCAAAGGAGGTAAGCGAAGCCCAGCTTACTTCCCTCCAAACCAACCCGACAAAGTCCCCTTCGCCTCACCCGCCTTCTTCTCAACCGTGCGATCAAACTGATCAACCTTCTTGTCCACCTCGTCAACTCCAGCACGGACTTTATCCGCCGCCTGGTAACGCAGCGAGTCAAGCTTGTGCTTGCCATCCTGAGCGATCTCGGGGATGCGCTCGTCCATCTTGGCCTTGGTGCGGGCGTTGTTGATCTACCCTCAGCACATCAGCATCTCTAGTCGCCCGGTACTAGGTTCATGTAGGTAGTGAGCTTACCGCCTCGTCACCAGTAGCATTCACCTCCTTGCCGAATTCCTCTCCGGCTCTGGCGGCTTCTGAGCCGCGGGGGATCTTTGCTTTGGCTTTGTGGGCGTCGACTGGAAGTAGAGGTCATCAGCAAACTACACATATACTATCAACCACAACGTCGACAAGAAACTCACTCTCCATCTCCTTCTTCGCGACCTGGGGATTTCCGCCGGCCCGCCACATGTAGTAACCTAGACCGCCGGCGGCGGCCAGGCCAAGGTACATGGGTGTACGGCTCTTGGACATGGTGGCTAAGTGTAAATAAGGATGTGTCTTCAGTTGAGCTGAAATCCGAGTATAGAGGTATTCTGGTTGTCGGGTAGCTTTCCAGTCAAAGAGAAAGAAGAGACTGAAATAAATAAGAGGCAAAAGAAACGCAAGAGAGCTAGCAACCAAGGTCAGGGAGTGAAGTATGGGCGGAGGAATGGCCTTGGTCACTGGGCTGGCTGGGCTGGGCTGCCTATGACGTTGTCGACGAGATACTACCTTAGCTAGGTCTCTAGCTTACTGTCAGCTCACAGTCCTGCACCCCGTACTCCTCTCCAATTCGAATACTTTTCCCTTTTTCTTTGGATTTAATTTCAATGCCATCTCGGTTGTAGCTAGGTGATTAATTGGCTAGAGTTATCTACATGCGGTCAGAGTTAATCAGCCACTGTTGATAGTTCGGTGGCTATACTGACATCTAGAGAGGTATTCATCTGGGGTATTGTGCACCACGGTGAGAATACCTTGCCATCGACGTCACCTGATGATCATCTTACGGAGAGCGTCTCATAGGGATGGCCAGAAAATGTACCCCTACCCGCTTGGTACTTGTGGTTTTGACGTCGTCGAGTGTAACATGTGGGGTAGACGTCATGTATCCGTGAGCTCATCCCCAGCCAACAGAACATGGCACATCATCCGATTTAGTAACAGTTTCATTAAAAATAGTTTATCCCGCTCAGATTGCAAGATTGCAATGGCTATACCCAGTTATAGACGCACAAAAAATATACTAAAACAGAATCGAACCGTATCACAGGAGTGACAGAAGATCAAGTATATCAAACAATTCAGTAGGTGAAATTCCACCGCGACCCGAGTAGGAAACCCCGCTTTCATAGTAGCTATATCCGAGATCGAGGCCGAGGGTATCTTCATGCCATAGAGAACACACTATCCCCCCAATCAACGCCGGAACATGCAAAAACAACATCGCCGCAAGCTACAGATCACTCGAGAATACCCGAACGAGTCCTTGCTATCTGAAAGAGCAAGCCTCCACAGCGATCCAATTCAAAGACAAAAAAACCCATGCATGAATCATCAGTCATCACTTCATAAACGTCTCCGCGTTGATGCGGATCCGTAGGTGCAAAAGTGCAAAGTTCAAAGTATTCGGGTTAAATCGGCAGGATGGTCAAATATTTCAAGGATAAACCAAGGGAGAAATAGTCGCGACATCAAAGTAGACCCTATCTGGCCGGATAACATACGAAAGCTGTGGGCGGTCTTTATCCGTATAACTTTGCCGTATTTTTATTTTCGCTCGTGGCGACTGCAACAAGTGCCTCGAGCCTTCCCATCCCAGAGTCCCGCGCGGACGCATTGTGATAGAAATCCGGTCGTGGATCGGGTTTCACATTGTGCTGATAGCCATCAGAAAACTGCGAGAGCGGGGGGCAAGCCTGTATTGTACATTAGCGACTGTGGCCGATCATCGAATGTCCAGGAAACGGGGGGCGTACTGAGTGAGATGTATCGCAGGTCATGGAAGGTGGATGGGACTCGATGTAGCCGTTGTTGTGCACAATGGCTGGGTGGTACTCAAGTGATGCTGTAGAGGGTGTGTGAACGCCTTCACTGCTACTCGAATCTTCAGGGGATGTCCGCGTCGCCTGGGAACCCGAGGTATGGCTGCCATACCACCCCTGCATCTTCTCATACGGAGAATGCCCAGTAATTCCCCGCGACTCCTGAACTTGTTGTTGATACGACGAAGACGGCCGGGACGACACATTCTGTAGCTCTGCAATCGTCTGCTGGCTCCAGTGCGATGCGTCTCTGGGAAGAGGCTTGTCCCTGATATGCAGTCCTGTGAGATTGGTATGTAGTGACATGTCCCAGGAGACATGACCGCGGCGATGACCGGGCCCAGATATCGGAGGGGCCGGTCGGTTCGCGGGCTGCGAATAATTAAAACCTCCTCCTAAAGCATAACTCGGCGATGGCTTGCTGTGGCTATCAATCTGCATCGGACTAGGCCTTCGCACAGGGGGAGTCAGAGGCCGCTGGTGTAACACAACCTTGTCGAAGCTTTCGATTCCCGGTAATCTGGGGGGCTGTTCTGTCGCGCCACTTGCACTGACCGGTGCGTCAACGGTATCAGGAGTTTGGTAATGGGACAATCCACTGGTGGCAGGTCTGGGAAGTGCAAAGTGAGTTGAAGGATGCCATGTCCGTCTCCGCAGGTCGGCATCAGCAACACTGTACGCATTTTCTTCTCTCGAAAACGAATGAGTGGAGCTGACTGGGCTTGCGAAGACTCCGCCCGGCGGCGGATATGCTGCCGTTGTAGGAGTTGCCGACCCGACAAGGCTGGGAGGATAATTGTTCGGTTGTTGAGACGAGAAGGGATTCGCACTGGTGGGCACTGAGAGGCGACGAGCTGCCGTCTTGCCATCCCAGAATCCCGACATGTGGGCGGCGGAGGGCCTCGCGGAAGCTAAGTGAGGACTTCCGTTGCCACCAGCAGCAAAAAGATGATGAGAAGGTGTGTAAGGGGAGCCAACTGCAACGGTAGGACCTGGGATGCCGCGCACTTGGCCTGGTGGAGTTGTGGGCATATCTGCCATCGTATCCAGACTAAGACGAGCCCTGGCGCTCCCATCATTGGCCATGATTAACGGCGGCGGTCGACGTCGAAGCTCCGGAGGTTGACTGTACGTTGATGTCGTCGATGCGATACTCGAAGTCGAAAGATTTCTGCTGTGGCCCCGACTATGCGTTCCCTGACTACCCCCCGTGCCGGCTCTAGCTCGACCTTGAGGACGGACCCTGTCGGTGCGAATCTGCCGTTGAAAACGTGTTCCAGTAGCTGCAAGCGAATCCCCAGGAATCTCCTCGTTCACATGCACGGTCTGGGCATGTTGACGAAGGTTATCAAGGCGTGAAAACCGCCTGGAACAGTGACATTGAAACGGACGCTCCCCAGTGTGCTTCCTGATGTGTCTGGCAAGATGCTCGCTTCTGGTAAAACTCAAGTTGCATGGCGGGAAATCTGTACAATAGAACCGTTGCCCTTTCTTCTTCTTTGATGGAGGGGCGTTGCCCCCGGCGTCGGACTCATGATCGGAGCCGTCACGGTCTGCATCGGATTCCCCATGTGAAATACCACTGTGTCCTAATGACGGTTTTGTTCGAGAAGCCGAGTCCTCTTGGATCTTATGCACGTTGCGCGGAGTTGTGTCTTCTGTGCCACTGTTCATAGTTCGCGACCTGTTCTCTTCTGTACCTGACACATTCGTATGGGGTCGAGGTGTGGTTGGAGTTGCTACCTCCTCCATGGCCCGAGTTTGCGGCGAAGACGTATTATTTACTGGTAAGAAGGAAGTCATGTTGACGGCGACGAAGGGGCCGGCAATGGTGTGGCTTCCGCCCTAGGAAGCGAAAACGAGATTTGACGAAATCTTATCCTCCCACGATTATAAGACGTAGTATTTGATATAAAAAGAACGCGAGGATTCGATGAGAAAGGTTAAATGGCGCGGTAACTATAGCGCGTAATGGCGACTGGACAGGTTGCGCATACAAATGTCAGCAAATTCATCGCCGTCGCAAAGATGTAACCACGAGTGTGTCAATCTCGGCCAAAGGGGACGGTATCCAAGAGGGGTAGACTTTTTTTGCCCACCGGGTCCACATACAAGGGAAGGAGGGGGAGGAGAACAAGAAAAGAGCCGCTACGTACTGAATCGCTAGCTCAAAAGAGGGGAGCCTGGAATGTAGGGGGAATGGTGGAAGATGCCCGTCTATCCGAGTACCTGACGAGGATGACGAAGCAAGGGTAGTGGGTTTGTACGAGAGAGGCGCAGTCATCCGTTGAGCGGTAGCATCTCTCGAAGATGACCAAAGGAAGGTAAAAGAAGTATATACCGATGAGGAGGATGAAGATGACAGGAAAAAGAGGATAAGGAAGATGGAGGAAAGGGCGGGTTGTGCAAGGAGCTCAGGAGGAAGTTTGGTGGACTCGGTCAATCAACTTTCCCAAGCTGAACCCGCTCGTGCGGTTTCGAGTCCTTTGGTTGTGGGTTTGTTTAAGACAGCTCGGAACGCCGACGAAACTGATCCAGGAAGATGGGAGACAGGGCCCGGATTCCTCGTCTTAGATGCACGGTCCGTAAGTAAGAACAATAGGAAGTCAATATTTGATTATCTGAAAGTGAAGAATAGATTAGGTATTAATGATCAAAAGAGGAAGAAGTTGAGGAGGCGAAATGTAGTAAGCGGCTGAAGTACCTACAAGGAACGGATGGAGCCGCGACGACCAGGGGGAGAGATGAGAATAATAGGGTGACTAAAAAAATAAGGCAAAGGGAGGCAAAAGCAATGATGAAAAAAGGAAGATAGATCAGAAAGGGTAACTCCAGAGGGAGGAGTCGAGACTGCAGGACGGTCAGCAAGATGCGACAAGTCAAAGTAAGAGGAAGTGATCGGAAGGGGAGAGATCTGGTAGCAGGATGTTTGGATGACGGTAACCCACCACCGCGCCCCCAGGTTCCAGACAAATGCAAAATAGGTGGGTGGGATAAAATGGTGACGATGATACACTTACTAGGTAGCTATCCAGATCCTTCAATATTCAGTCTCTATGCCAGTTATCGTGTCGTTTAAATGGAGGCTTATCGGAAACAACGGTCGGCGCGGGATGGCGGCCGAGCGAGGGGTAGATACATAGATAGATAGACTAGGTAGATAGATAGACGAGGATGAAGAAGAGGAGGGGGAAGAAGTACCTTAAAGAACAGATCAGCAGAATGATCCAGGTACCCAAGGATTACAGTATTTGGTGGAGCTATTCAAGCAGGGACAGGATCTGATGATAGCCTGATGGTGATACCTAGATTCTGGATAGAAAACGTAAGTCACCAATACTACTAGTCCTGAGGTAGCAGTGTACCTACTACTCAGTCGGTATACTGCTGTAAAAGACCTGAATGGACCGTCGAACAGTCCAGCTTACTCCGTACCCTCCAGTTATGGACCAGTAATGACTCAATTATGTCTTAGACTAACGGTCTCACACCAATTTAGCTTCCTACTATCTTCCAAATCTACGTAAAAGGTTAAGTCCTAATTGGGAAATCACTAGGAACTGGCCGCTGTTGACTTTACTAGCTTACTAGAAGTAAATGGGGATGATGGCATATGATACGGTGTCGCTTAAGGCAGACTAAATGCGAAACTTTAGCCCCAGGAACTGACTCTTGGTCCGAACCAACAACACGAATCATCGACCAAGGTAACTATGGGGGTCATGGATGGCAAATTCTGGAGTGGAGTCTGCTGGACAACTCAAGTCCAGAGTCAAAGTCTGGGAGATTGATGAAGATGATGATTATTTCACGGATCGCTCGGTTCTATCTCTCAGTGCCCGTATGGATGACGCGACCATGGAAGGAAGCGCCAAAGTGTAGGTACCTTATTGCAAGTACTGTATTTGAGTATCTAGAGTGTTGTGAGTGGACGCTCACTTAACCAGTATTAGCAACCATACTGAGAGGATAGACAAAAAAAACATGATGCTATGTATCTATTACCTCTCAACTCCATCAACGATGTAATTATCTAGAAGAAGTTGGCACTTGGCAGTAGGCGCTGATGGTCCAGTAGCCGGTATGTCTCGGATACGAGGACGCCCCCATCAGGAACAAGGCGCCTAACAACCAGACTGGCAGACCGTCCCTGTTGCGCAGTTCTTGGTTACTGACCTTGGCTGACAGCCTGACTGGTATTATTATGATCGCAAACATGATCACCTCCATTAAGAAAGACATGACAATAATAATAGATAGAGGGTCCGGGTGGCTGGAAAAGACCTGGTAAGGCTGGGCCAGGCCGAAAGGCAGCGACGCGAGTCTCGAACCAGGTCTGGTTGGTGGCGTCGTACTGCTGGGCTCGAGGGTCCTCTTTAAAGCCTGATAAGTTCTAA
The DNA here is from genome assembly GCA_012656285.1 of Aspergillus fumigatiaffinis. NCBI lineage: Eukaryota > Fungi > Ascomycota > Eurotiomycetes > Eurotiales > Aspergillaceae > Aspergillus > Aspergillus fumigatiaffinis. The sequence continues at coordinate 35,551 of JAAAPX010000056.1, read as the reverse complement.
CAAGGAGGCACCAGGAACTTTACATAGCTCCACAACACCACCACATATATACACGCAATGTGATCGGCTGAATTTTCCAACATACTTCAACAATTACTTTTGCTAGTCGTCGATGAATACAGCTTGTGAGAAGGATAGAGAAATATCAGAGTCATGGTATAATACACCATAGCTGGTGAGGAATCTGGTACAGTCCAACTTGCGGCCACGGACTGAACAATACCGCCGACCGGGCCATCGGACTCGTTGACGTTGACCATCTTGATCTTTGGTACAGTGTGTCTTCAAGTCTTGGTAAGTTTGGGGAACCTCGACCATACTTCCCCTACGTGATCATAGGCAAAAGTATGGGTGAGGTATCCAATGTGTGAATTGTGTGAATTGTGATACGGGACCCCTTACTTCCACCCATGTGTGCACAGTACAGCAAAGTCTGTGCGACAATCTAAAAGAGTTCTCTATCCCAGACCTGCAGCCACTGTTGTCTGTAAGAAGGAAGAAAGTGAATGGTTTTAGCGATTTTGTGACCTGTCTCATGGTTATTGATTAGCGATGCAGGGGGAAAGCCTAGATGAGTTGTAAAGCGGATTCCCAAACAGTCGGTGGAATACTACTGAGTACCTTGCGACTGCATATGTAATTGACGAGCATGCAAAGGACACGACGACGAGAGGTTTCACACTGGTTCTTCAGCCGAATAAGCAGAAGTATCAGACTGGGAATAATTCTCCGATTGCCATCCTGGAGCTAACGCTGACCATGCAGCGTCTCTGCAGATTGCTGTAACTTATCCCGTTGAGTCAAAAGCAGACAAAGCACATTCGGAGTGTGAATACAGATCACCTGAACACTTCAGACTTCGAAACTGAGTTACGATGATAATCTCTGGCCATGTATGGACTATCTGGTCGACTGCCGTACCATACTCTTTCCTCACCTTCTCCTCTTTGCGTGGACACGGACCATTGTGGAAAGCTTGTTCCTGTGCATTCATTTGGTCGAAGGCGGACTGGAACGAACTGCCTTAAGACCGTGGAACTGAGCAGTGAAGGTCCAGACAAAGAGCTTCCAAATATTCGAGAGAATAGGGGCGAAACGACCTATTGTCTAGGCTATAATTGATGTCAATGTCAACAAGTCGGAGCATCAACGGTCTGCAAACGGCATGCCGGATAACCAGGAAAGTCAGTCTGATCGGGGCGTATTGACATCTTCTGACATCCATGAGGGGGTCCATTGCTTGGAAACACCGTGTGCTAGACCACAAGGTGCGTATGCTTTGACGATTTCAACCTGAGGGAGGCGAGAACAAGATGTGAGCTCCAGGTCTTTACGCCACTTGAAATGTTGATGATGTGTTTGATCCATCAGAGCGGATAAAACAGGATCACAGGATGCACTTTTGATAACAGCACTTTCTGAGTGTCCATTACTTGTTCTTAACGCTTCTAGATGATGTACACAATGCTAAATGCACCTATCTCCAGTTTCAACGCGGACTGTGCATTAGTCTCGTCTGCAAATTCCGGGACGCCCTTCCAATTGGCCTGACGAAGGATCCGATCGTAAAAGTATCTGTACCTTACCTCACCTCCAAACTCACTCGGAAATCGCCTCTGCATCCTGACAGGCCGACACTCAAGTCCGTTGACCGTCTACCATGCACTGGGCAAGAAGGTGGCGGCGTTTCCGGATCCTGAGGGGTAGATCGACGTGGCACTGGCCAACTACGCCTTGTTGACCGCTGTCCATGCCCCTGCTTACGCGCATGCTTTTCGCCTGTTCGCCGAACAGTGTGGACGGAGGAAAGGCGAAACAGACTGGGGCTATCAGTGATGATATGAGCTCAGCTGGTTGGTTTGTGCCCTTGCCAGGAGGGCGGGGGTTTCTTGTCTTACCCCTCATCCTGATTCCTGGATTTTCACGGCGCATCCAGACCAGGGTAATATCATCGGTGCTAATACTGATAAGAACGGTCGTAATCGTGAATAATAAAGTAGTAAGTATTATATTAATCTTTAAAGCAGTTCAGTCTTCATAGGTATATCATGCCTGTACAGGGTACACTGTACTACTTGGAAAGCGGGGTATCGTTCGATAGCTGTAGACATAGACATTGGGATAGTACCTACGAACAGGTACCTGCTTAAACCTTGTTACTCCCCAGGTACATGGCTAGAAGTAGTCGGTAATATACATGGATATCTCAAACACCCTAGTCCTGCAGGTAGAAAGCCACTTTCTGCATTATACCCCTCCGGCAATATCACTTCTGGTCCTTTCCCGGACTGAGTACCTCTCTATCTGAGGTCAAATATGCATATTATCCTATTAATAGAATGTACATGATCACAAATCCTGTCCCTGCTCTATCAATGTTTCACCGTCGAATCCTCGTGGAGTCTGCGGAGTATTACTCGGGAGCGGTCCTCTCCAAATATATACTACAACCTATCTATCTGAGATATCACGTATACGTTCAAAGTCAAACATACCGGCTCACCTCCATCTCCCAAGTACGACGCACGTCGTGCATTGATACAGCGCATCACAAATCAGCAGTGCAGCCTCAAGATGCAAGACGCAAGAGCAGGACACGAGACCGAAAATGGCCGCATCCTATACAGAGTACTCAAGAGTATATTCCCATGCACCCATTTTTCGCTTGTGGGCGTTATCTGGCATGTGGTCAGGTAAGCGCATGGGGGAGGTTCATCTGTGCTCAGTAAACTCCCGTAGACTGCTGAATGTAGAGTTAACATGGTACCTTTTACTTTGAGGGAACTCTGTTGTCTGAGTATATATAGCTTTGCTGCTTAGATCTGGCTCTGATACGGATCTCCAAAGTTTAGTTGGCTTTCCCCGGCGGGACTACGGAACTGGTTAACGACGATGAACGTCTCGTGTTGGGACTCAGTATTGCATTTCGAGGGATATCAACGTTGGCAGTGTGGAACACGGTTGGAGCCGACGGCGATATCTGCATTGCATTCGGTCTCGAGTGCATTGATAGCTGTGCATGCATTATTGATAAGGTACATTACACAATCAGCATTGCTCAAGCGCAAGACGCGAGTCTACAACACCATGGCTAGCTCCAGTAATATAGCCATACAGTTCCCTCAACCACCACTCCCAGCCAGCAGCAACACCCTGCGAAGAACTCGCATTAGCTGCACCAGCCATCCCCCGTCTCAGATGTAAACCCACCACACTACTCGGCGGATTGTGTACCTCATCCAGAAGTTGATTTCTGTCGTGCCGTTTGCTGCAGGCGTTTCTGGTATAAAGTGCTTGTTCGCAGGGGAACGGAGTCTGCGAATGAGTATGTGATGTTGTTTAACGTTATCTCGAGATGATGAAGCCAGCAGACCGAGGTGAGGTATTCAGAGCTCTTCATTAACGGTGCATATGAGGAAAATGGGATGTGGCCGCGGTGATTAGGCTCGGATATATGAAGACAACATTAAGATAGCGTCCTCAGGCTAATTTGCTCGCGTCTCTGAAGATATAGCCCTAAGTCGAGGATTTCCTTTTCTGGGAATAGGTTGGCTGAGCGACAACGACTACTGGCCGGAGTGAGAACTTGATATAGTAGGGCCAGAAGGTATAGCCGCTAGTACTAGCTCTCACCGTCGACTTGCTCTTTGATCAATGGCGTAGTTGCTGCCCCTTGTACTTGAGTGTATCCAACACATCTGAAAGCAGCAGGACTCGTTGTGGGCGTTTGGCGTCGCTCATTACATAACCGAGGAGCCATTTGAAGAGCGCTAGCAATGACAAGGCTGAGTGTTCAGGGATGATATCAATGGCTTGCCTGTCATTCCTGTAGATCGTGTCTACCTCTCCAAAGCACCCACAACAGACCCAACCATCACCGCTGCTTCTCTCTCCCAGTTCCCAGCCTCAGTTCCTGTCCGCTTGTCTGTCACCAATGTTGAGGCTGGGAGCTGTGAGCCCCGTAGGACGCACTCTCTAATATCCTTCCTGAGTCTATCCCGGTTTGACCGGAGCGTCCGTGCTGAAACACCGCCGCGACTGACGATCTCCTGAACCCGCGACGCCAACGATGAAGCTAACGATCGCCAAAAGTACGAAGGGAGAGATGTTGTATCCAAAACATTCAGCAGCGGCTGAAGAAGGTTGTTCTTGGAGGCCACTTCTTGCGCTCGAACCTCTGTACCATTGCTGTCGCCTGTGCTAGGAGCCGAAGCGGGTAAAAGTGGGTGCGTTGGCGGACGAAGGCCGCTGAGGATCGCCTCTAGTGCAAAGATATCCTGACATCGTCCCGACAGTTCAGACAGCGTCCGATCGAGACTCGGAAGCATGGATAGTGATCGGGAAAGAGCGTTGACGGACGCCACGATGGCCGTGTGCATGTAGCCTTGCAAAGCGGAAAGCAAAAGCTCCGGCTGAAAACTGGCTGGCGATGTCAATGTCTCCGGGACTGGAGATAGAATGTACAAGACAGTAACGGCAGAAATCAGCCGGGCTCGCGCGTCCCGGGCTTGACGGTATCCGGTTTGAGAATGCGAGCCCGCCGCGATGGACGACATGGAGAAGCGGTTGATGGTCTGTTGGGCGCGTACCTTGACCATATTCTCGGCCGGAATCACCAGCTCACCTCTCAAAGTCCGGATGACCTTGACACGTTCCAATCCGTAGCCTTCCTCTCCCACAGCGGTAGCGGAGAACATCCGTCGCAAACTCACAATGGTAGAGGCGGCTCGCTCCAGCGCTCGGTAGTCCTCTCTGCCAGGATTGGCGGAGGAGCGATCGTGTGCTCCTGCAGTCGCCGCTGGGCCACCCCGACCAGTTACCTCAGAAAGCTGGCCCTCCAACTGCCTGCCGAGAGCCAGACAACGCGCGACCGCTCTCGCTAATCGCACGGTTGCCAGCGACTTTTCCGCAGCCACTCTGGCTTCGTCTGCGGCCTCCCATTTTCGTACAACTTCTTGCTCCAGGCGTTCATAGCCTTTTGTCACAGAGGATATCTGCTCCTCCGTCTCCTTGAGAATCCTCTCCGCAGCAGCGGTTTGATCCCGCGTGTGCGTAAGCAGAGGGATAGCTGACTTGCTCGTTAGATTGTGGATGTGAGTATCAATCTCCTGAAGGTCAAATAGCACCCGTGACAGTGGTGTGGAAAGGTCCAAAGGTGTGTCTGTTGCATTGTTGGTTGTCAGGACCAAGGAATTGGCAAATGATGCCGGTGAGAAGTCGGGGTCCAAAAAAGCCTCGTAATCAATGTATGAAGGTTCGCTGTCTGCCATCTTGTCCACAGTATATGCAGTCGAATTACTCTATCTGGAAGAATGGGTACCACAAGAAAACGAAATGAAATGACGGATAGGAGGTGGATGGACAATTGCTAAAGTTCTTATTCAACGATGCCGCCACAGAAAGTCAAAAATATGTAATTTAAAGGAACCATCCCAGATCTTGCTGAATGATGCTAGAATAGTGACAAAAGTCTCGAGTGTCAATCATTGCATCTAGAATTGAAGTTGTTGATCTCTCTTTGATGCAGTTGGTAGATGCCATGTGCTAGTCACGTGCCTGATATTAGTCATGCTTCCTTTCCCTAACTAAGGCTAACGTTAAGTGAAGGCATTCAGATGACAACTCCTCCCACTCAGTAGACGATTTTCGATTTTCAAATTAAGGGAACGTTATAACAAGGCCCTGAAACTAGGGTATGGTTGCTACGTTGATGACTAAATGATCATTACAGGATTTGGGCCAGTCTCTATTACTGAAGAACGCGGCCATTGCTCTCCTCCACAATCAACTCAAACTCAGGCTGAAACTCGGTATAAAAGTTATGCTGCGGCATGTCAGTTTGCACTCTGAGAATCAACACGGGGAACCTACTGGGTTCTGAACGGCGTCGGCAGTATACTGCGCCACTTCATGGCTGATAATCTTCTTGTGGACTCCGTTCGCAGCCGCGGCATCAGCCATCAACTGCGAACGACATGCATTATCCAAACTGAAGAACAGGAATGCAGCTTCATCGACGGTGTGACCAACTGTCAGTAGACTAGGAGATGATCAGCTCTTGCACAAGCGTGGTGCGCTACAAGAAGATTCCCGTACCCATGGTTCTGCAGAATACAGGCGATATTCTTCTCGCCTAGAGCCTTTGCAATCTGCTCGCCCTCTTCCTGGGCTAGTGCAATTCCACCATGATCATCATATACGCTCAGCTTCCCGTAGAAGTTACAGGCGTCTACCGGAAGAGTCAGCGTTCTCCAACCACAACCCTTCACTGGTATAGGTAGAATACATACCCTGAGTGAGCATTTCAACGGGCCGCCCAAATGCGCTCCACGTCTTCCCATGAATCGAATGCGTATGCGCCGCAGCCACCACATCAGGACGGGCCTTGTGAATCTCAGAATGAATCATGAACCCCGCCTCGTTGATGGGAAGTTGCGCTCCTCCCTCCGTCACGTAGCCCTCGCTATCAACCAGAACCAGGTCCGAAGCCTTGATGCTCGAGAAGTGCTTCGCGAACGGGTTCATCCAGAAATGATCCTTGAGGACCGGGTCTGCGGAGATGTCAGTATGCGGACTCATGTCTGTCTATAGACTTTCCTCACCTCTCATCGAGATATGACCAGACACCCCCTCTCCGTAGCCCTGCTTTCCGAAGAAGCGAAACGCAGCCGCCATATGCTCTTTCATCCATTTGCGCTGCTCGTAGGGGTCGGAGAAGGTTGGGATGCCTTGGAGCTTGAGTGTACCTTCGCGATTGCCGCGCGCGATGGCCTGGAACTTTTCATCTGCTGCGGCAGGAGTGATTTTACTTTCTGGGGTGACGACGAGTGTCTGCTTCGCGGCTTCAGTAACCGTGGTGGTTGCCATTTTGGTTGAATCGCCGTGGGTATAGATAGATTAGAATAGAAAGAATTCGTATTTCAGCAGTGAGCTCGAGTATGTAGCATTAAACCCAAAATTAATCAAGATGTAAGGCACGCCCTCATATATCTTGCCAGCTGAGACAACTCTACCACCATATCGCCAATCCTTACGTTTTCAAAGCTTATCATCACTTGAATCGGACTTCGCGGGTCAACTCCGAACCCCCGCTTGACTTAGGTTGCCTGATCGCTTGTCGCGTAGAAGGCGCAAGGCTTCATGATTTGACGTAAAGAAGGTGTACGTTTCTCCAGCCGACTATTATCCCACCAAAGGATTCGCGGAAAGAGATCGAGACGCAACTGATTGGTAATGCTGTTCATTGCACTACTACCTCGCCCTCCGCCCATGTTCAAATCCCCGTCAAGGCGGGCCAGGGAGCCAATCTTATTAGAATGTAACCAAAATGTGCCTGCACATATCATGACGGGCAATTGTCTCCTGCAATGTATCCTCACCCACAAGAATTGCACAGTAATGCACCGTCCACTTCAACGCCATCTATACAAATCCAACCAGCTAGGGTATACACAATGATGATGGTAACGATGCAACGTAGCGCCGTATCCGGATCGCCAAAATTAATGATAAAATGAAGAATTGAAGGTGAAAGAGTCGTCCAAGCCCACAACAGCATTATACAGCCTGCTCACCTTTCATCTCCGTCAATTCGTACTCGCCACTCCCCTCACCCAGATTCCGCCCTCGGCCGCGTCCTCGTGATGGCAGGAACGGTTCGTTTTCAACGTCGTGAGTCTGTGGTTGGGATGCACTAGAAGACGACTGCGCCGTGCCCCTACCGCCTGCTATACCGAACGTGATAGGTCTGAGTTCCCGCCACTGGCAGGCCCAGATACCCAGAAAAGTCATCAGAGCTGCGCTGGCGCATTGAAGACCCCACCAGAGCAGGTTGCGGGGTATTGAGCGGGTGTAGAACGATGTCGCGATGAGATGGAGGAAGTGGATCGTCAAGGCGAAGTCAGGGATGAGCTTTGAGCGGGACACGAGGAGCAGTAGGAAGATCACGCTGTCAAAACAAATCCCGTTAGCGAACCAAGCTCTTGCAGGAGCGGAAGGCGTAGACAATACCCAAGTAAACTGTTCAACATCCATACTAATCCCAGCATCCATCCTATTGTTGTGTCCCCCCTTAAGGCATCCCAGCTGAAAACCAAATCGAGCGAGAATCCCGTCCCGTAGACCAAAGTCGTGAATAGAATCAAGGCCGTAGCGGAGACATAGTAGGCAGTTTGCAGGAGGATGATCTTTCGAACAATCTTCAGCGGTGGAAGGTCTGTTCGGGACCCCGCAGGAGCCCGTCGGCGCGGGGGCATGAACTATCGATAATGTATCGACCCTGGTGATGATTCGAATACTGTTTATGGAGAACGAGCGAGCGGACTGGACAGTCTGGAAACGGACTTTCGGAAGTGCAGGCGTAGATATCCAGTAGATGCAGGTTCACGTATGTATTTCTAGGCAGTAGCCAGCATTATTCTTTTGACTTAGGCTGTTGTATCCCCGTGGTCGAGTCAATTGATGATGAAAGTCAGAAGACGACTTGAAGCTGTCCCAGCAAATGACATGTTAGCGCCACAGCCGACAAGCCACGCGGAGCCGCCAATGCGGAATCCCAGTGGAACTGAAAGATACCCAATTCCTCTACGGATCATATTTGCGACGATTCCACTTTTCACTATTCTTCCGCTGTATCCATATTCCCATTCGAATCTCATTTAATATACCTTGATCAAAATGGGCTGGCTCCCTTGGTCCTCCGACGACTCCACCAAAGCCTCAGACGGCGGCCGCATAGCTCCCGACCGGAGCTCCCGCGAAAAGTGCTGGGAAGGCCGGGATCTATTCTTCTCCTGCCTGGACAAAAACAACATCATCGACTCGATCAAGGAAGATAAGGAGGCGCGGCGTCAATGCGGGAAGGAACTGGCACAGTTTGAGGGGTCGTGCGCGAAAGCTTGGGTATGTATCTCCTCCGTTGAGTAGCTCGGGAGACAGCTTTCTAACCCTAGTTCCTGCATAGGTCAAATACTTCAAGGAAAAGCGGGTAATGGAATATAACCGGGACAAGACGATTGAGCGCATCAAGAAGGAAGATGCGGCCAAGGTTGCGGATCTCAAGGCACAAGGGTGGACGCCGAGGTGAGGCGTGTGCTATCGCTGAAGATGAAGGGGGGAAAAAAAAAGAGGATATTACTTATATGAATGTACTATATCACATTATATCGCCTCTCATAACGACTGTTGAATGAGATCTTGTATAATATTCGTACCTACCCAGTCATCTCCTTGTGCAGCATCCGAAGTCGAGATCGTCCTATTGATCTACTCTAGCGGTGGGTTCGCTCAATGCAGTGAGATTAGAGGTAAGAGGTTATCCATAAAGATGTCATGGCAACCCAGACGCAGAAGTCATTTCCTGCCATATCTAAGCTTTGAATGCCTCGAAAGAATAGCCCTGCACTCCTGTCGCAATGTCTTGAACAAAACAGAAAAGTAGCATCAAAGCCAACAACCAGCCATAGAAACCGTGAACAATGGCCAGTCCATCCCATGACTAATTAATTCCATGGATGTCTGTGAACGAAACGCCAAGCTCCATGGTATTCCGAAATTTCAGAACAGAAGCAAACGAAGAGAAAAGAGAGAAAGGTGGGAGATATACATTGAAAAGAATTATCGTCGATCATTGTTTCCACTTGCTTAACTGATTCATAATGTTTTGAACGTGAGGATTCATAGTCGCCAAGTTCTGCTGCTGTGGTTGCTGTTGTCCACCCAGGCCCTTGGCAAGCAATGAGATCAGATTGGGATCCGGAACCACCGGAACATTGGTGACTGGGACAGAGTACTGTGGAGGCAGGTGTTGTTGAGGGTTCGTAGGAACAGGTGGCCGCGTGGCTCCGCTCAAAAGGCTTGCGAGATCTGCAGTGGTATGAGGCATGTTGCTAGCTGTAAAAGGCTGTGCAGCGGGGACGGGTTGTTGTTGTCGCTGCTGCAGTGCACTCAAGAGAGACTGAAGGGTAGGCCCATCAAGAGACGATATCATATTCGCGACATTGGAAGAAGTAGGAAGCGCCGGCAATGGTGCCTGAGGAATGGGCGCTGTGGGAAGTGTCGGCATGGCGAACGCTGGGTTGGGTGGGAAAGGAAGGGAGGTAGCACCCCGCTGCATGGCCTGGGCATGGAAGACGATCTCGGCGGCGATGTTGGGCTCGACTTCTGGATATTCTGTACATAATACATGAGTATAAGAGGTTGCGGGCACAGAGATGACTGAAAACAAGATCACTGACCATTGAAGCGAACATTGTCTGACCCACCACTGCGATCAAAGACCTGCAAAGGTATCTTCCTTGAGATTTGATTCGGACGAGACAGTCTCACAACAGCAAGAACCCCTTCTTTAATCTGCCGCTGAACTGCGGCGTTCAGTGGTATGCGAGGACCTAACACCAGAACATCGACCCGAAGACCTCGATTGCGGAAGGCATTCTCCACGTGGAAGATGAAGTTACTGAGAAGAATATCAGAACTGCACCATCGACGAAGGCGTGAGCTAGATGATGTAACTTACCGGTCAACTTCTTCAAGAACCAAAATCTGCACTTCCGGGACATCTCTCGGGCCTCTCCTGGGCACTGGCAAGTCCGAATCACTGCCGTATGCGTTGCGCCTGGGGCTAGGAGTCCGATACCGTCTATCTCTCCCATATGGTGACCGAGAACGGCGTCTCTCACGTCGCTCGTATCGTTCGGGAGTTCTATCCCGAGATCTGTACCCATCTCTTCCTCGGAAGGGACGTGGAGATGGCGATCGTGGAGGTGGTCGGTAATCGTCGCGTCTGCGGTGGCTCGGCTCATCTCTGAAGTCACTAAATGGGACTCTACCCGTCTCGTGGGGTCGGTCATAGCGATCCCCTGAGCCCCTCGGATTACGGCTGCTGGGAGGACCGCCTCTGCCGTATTCGGGCGACCTGGATCGTCGGGGTGGAGGAACACGAGGTGGCTCAGGTGGCGGAGGTCCTGCCCGAGTATTCCTCTGCGGTTTTGAAATCTCAAGGTCTGCGTAATGCAGAGTCAATCCAGGTCCGAATACCCGCTGGGACTACAGTGCCAACTTACGGATTTTCCTACCCCTTATCACAGCTCCTTGTTCACAATCGAGCGCGTGCTTGCAGGCGGAGGCGTCCACAAATTGGATGAAACCGTAGGCTTGCTTGATCGATATCTGGGCCAGTTTGCCGTATTGGTGAAAGATATGAAACAAATCTCGTTTTGTGACTCTCTCCGTTGGTAGATTACCTGCATTGCCGGCAAGGATTAGATAAGGGTCAGATATGTCAAAAGGTTCAAGTAGAAGTGGCAGAATACTGACCCACGAACAACCGAGACCCGGCCGGGAAGCGATCCCAAAGTCCCTCCGTTACGTACACTCTCTCATCATGCAGGAATTGGTCATATTTCTTCTGTACGTCTGGACCCCACGGAACATCTTCGTCTCCGGGTTTGACGACACGACCGACCGGCTTCTCGACGCGACCGTTCGGAGAAGCTGCCGTTGCAGGGGGTTCCTGAGACGATTCTGCGGTAGAGGGGGCCGGTTGCTGGAAGCTGGGACCGGGTGGTGGAGGCAACGAGCTGGCGCCCGACGCGGTTCCGGGAGCGCCAGAAGCAGCCAAGGAAGGAAGCCCTAAGCTAGATTGATAATTACTTTGCTGGGAAGGGTAGGTAGAGGATGTGCTGGCAGGGTGAGGGTGAAGTTGATGATACGAGCGGATATCATCGGTGGGATGGTAATTAGGATGGATAGAGGGCTTCGCCTGGGGCGGGGGACGAGGGGGGAGGCCTTGAGGAGCTTCAGAGACGTCGTCCGCAGACGAAGGGGCAGTCTCCGAGGGCAGGGGAGGAGATGGAGCGGCAGTAGAGGGAGGAGGAAGATTATCGAGGAGGGTTTGGAAGTCCACACCACCCTCACCAGTATTATCTTCGGGTTTGGCTTGGGAATCTAAGCGATCATGCGGTGCCGACTGCGCGGTCCAGCTGGCGACGGCGTGATTTACCTCGTTCGCGACGGGCAGGATCTGGGCAGCCTGAGAGGAGGCAGAGGGAGGGACATCGGGGTTAGGGTGAGCTAGTGGGGCAGCAGGATCTGACGAAGGAAGAACAGTTAGAGATGAGTTTGCTGCTATGGCCGGCGCAATAGAGGAATCATCGTCTGCTACTGCAGACTGATCTGATGGAAGGGAAGGCTTAGCAGTTGCTGTCCCCGCAGAAAGTGAAGTCTCATTTTTCTTGTCCACTGATCGATCATCCGCTTGCAAAGAACCAGTGTGAAAGCTACCTTGTGTTTGTGTCGACGGTGGTGGTTGATGGTATTGTTGATAGTGATGATGGTCCAGCGCCTGATACCTCGTCACGTTCTCCGAACCTGCATAGTGTCCATTATGATGGTGCATCTGGGAACCATTTTCAAGGTCTGACAAGGGCGTGCCAAAATAAGTCGACGTATCATTGAACACTGGGTCCATTTGGTTCTGCAGCACAGGGATCTTGGTCGGTTCCGCGACGTGTAGCGGACGAGGGCTCTCTGGAGTCAGAGTTTTGCCTCGAAAGTGAAGAACTTCATCTGGAGAACCCGGCGTCATGTAGACAACAGACAGGGTGGATCACTTTTCATCTACAAATACCGCAAGAGTCTGCGAAGGGCCACAAAGCGATGAGAGGGGGGAAGATTTCGCAGTCGGAGGAGCTCGAGTGGGGCTATCTTCGCAAAAGGTGCCGGGCCCTTCTTTCTGCTTTTCTTTTTTTCTTCTTATCCCAGGGCGGTAAGGCGGAAGCGCGGAGAGGGGTAGAACCAAGGGCCCAAACTCAGTTGGGGTCGAGCAGACACGGAGGATTTTCTCGCAGGAGAAAAAGAGATCGTAGAGAGAGTGGGATATTATTGAGTAGAAAATGAATTAAGAATGGAGATGAGTTGTGGGTTGATTCCGCTTGACGGAGAAGTTGGGGATGACGGAAGCAAATGAGGTGATAACAGGGATTTCGAAATAGATGACTTGATCAACAGCAATACGTCGGTCGACAAAGTTCTCCAACGAGCCGTCTACTCCAACACCTGGAGACAACAGTAAGGAGAGAAGATTATGATTATCGGTCAAGATAGCGAGGACGTTGAGTAGGAGAATTATCAAAAGTAATCTACGCGGAAGGTCTCGTGGTTTGGAGTATCTACCATTATTATCCTGGCTCCCATCGTCAAAGAGGAATAGCAGGTACGTACTATCTTCTGTGCATCTTGATAGTCCGTAGTAGTCTAGTCTATCACCTGCTGAGTGTGCATGATTGCTGTGAGCCAATGTGGGATCCTCGGACTCTCATGCTAAGCTCTGACTGGACGGGGCCTTATTCTAGTGTTAAACCAAGAACCATCTGGATCTGCTGGAAGCATTATTATTGCTGAAACAGGGAGCTATCCATAAGGTTCTTAAGGTACCCCATCTAGTCCAACACCCTAGCGCAATGTCCTACCTATTTTTGCTGGCTTGATACCAACCCTTCGGCTAATTAGTCACAAACACAACTAGCCTTGCAACTAAAACCTGTCTTCTCGATGCTTTCCAAGGGTCCAGAACCATCCATCACGGAGTAATCCCGCTCTTCTGGGTTCTCCCTTCATGTGAGTTGAGGATGATTAGGAAGGGAAACATTTGTTATGTAGACTTGAAAGCTGCCGATATGGCGTTTCGATTGCTTCAGAGTACCAAATTTGACATTCTTATCTGAGTTTCTAGACCAAGATAGTGGTAGCGGTTAAGAAACATATAGACTGGTGCGTGCTTTTCTCTTAACATGGACTCCCGTTCAATCTATCCCGACAATAGACTAAAGATTCCTCAGCACAGAACGAGTTCCCTACAGACGACTTTCATACCCCCGGCCGAGGATCTATTTGTCTCAGAGGTCATTTGATTTCAAGAACTGCTAATTGTTTCACTCTCCGCCTTTTATTCGATGTCTTTCTAGTCTACTTTGCTTTACCTTAATCTACGATTTACTCGGAACACTACTACACACGTACAACTACTGAATTACACTGCACACGGTGCCTACCTTACCAACCGGCCAAAGACTAGAACCCTCGGTCAAAGAAAAAAAAAGAGGGAAAAAAGTTTCGAACTGTCACGAGATATGCGAACCCGACTCCTTCAATTTTTCAGCAAAGGCCCCGCCGGTCCCACCATAGCAAGAACCTTTGCTTCTAGACGAGCAGCCGCGAACAACGAACGCGATACCAACCATACCACCGCCGAACCAGACGAAAAGGACCTCACCGCAGCCCGGGAGTGGCTTAACAAGTTCAATTCAAAGACAGTCACAGTCCCTCGTGACATCTGCGAGATTTCCTTTAGCCGGTCCGGGGGTCCTGGCGGTCAGAATGTTAACAAGTCCGTTCCTCTCCCCTGTAGCTTTATCCTGCACTAAGATCATTCATTGATCAAGCCTCCTTTGACTGGCCGAGTCCACGTCAGAGCACTCGGAACGTACGCCTCAGTAGACTAACATCTCATCGCATTTCCCCAATAGGGTAAACTCAAAAGCCACATTGAAAGTACCCCTCCAGTCTCTCCTGCCTCTGGTGCCGCGGATCCTACATCCTCATCTCCGGTCATCCCGTTACTACGCCGACAGAACACAGACGCTGGTTATCCAGTCTGAAGAGTCGCGGAAACAGGCCGCTAACGTGGAGTCCTGCTATGAGAAACTCCACCATTTGTTGAAAATGACTGCTGAAGACGTGATTCCTGGAGAAACATCTGAAGAGCAACGGGAAAAAGTGCAGAAATTGTAGGATGCCTTCCTTGTCATATGCATTATCTACAGGATATTGAACTGTTCTCACAATTGCAACAGGAAAAAGGCTGAAAATGAGGCCAGAATCAAGGCAAAGAAACTGCACAGCAGCAAGAAGAGCAACAGGCGGGGTAATAAGTATGATGACTGATAGGAAGCTAACTTTTAAACACCTTGAAAGAGAGAACAAGCTTCGTCTTTCTTTGCTTATGGACCCTAAACAAGCCTGAGGAACGCCTGCGATACAGAACTAAAGATGCAACGTCTACTCCTGCTGAAGGACCCGCTCGGTATTGTGGATGGTGGCAGCAATGACCTTTTGCAAAGCAGGGTCCAAGTCCTCTGTCTTCTGGAAGGGTTGCAGCCAGCTGACCACCTCCTTGGCGACATTTGGATCTTGCCGGTGCTCCTTCAAAATCGCAAGAGATTCACGCAGTGCCCGAGGAAACTCGGGAGATGTCGGTCCGATCCCAGCAGTTGGGAACTTGATGTTGCAGATATGCGTACGGTAGCTGTTTGGTTGGTGCTGCGACATCACCTCAACTACATGTCCCAAGATCTTGCGCAGACACGGTAAGTCTTCGAATTCGGAGACCATGTCGTAGAATTCGTGACCGAAGCGGTCGTCGTTGTTGAAGTTCTTCATCGCTGTATCAAAGACAGCCAGAGGGACCGCGCCGCTCAGAGCAGGCGTCGAGTTCAAATTTTCCAGAGCAACGTGATCAACTCCGTCTTCATCTCCGGCGCTAGGGTTGATATCTTCCCCAGTGATTTTAGGTAAAGCGATCATATCGGCATTAGGGTCATCAAATCCAGATCCTTCGGCCGGGTTAGGCGTTTCGATCTTCTGGTCCAAGCCCAATATCCGCTGTCGAGCGACAAGCTTGGCGATGTAGATCAATTCGAGTTTCGCATAGTGCAGCCACAATTTCCTTGAGCTCTTGCAAAATCTCAGACCTCTTTGCATATAGGTTCGCGACATTGTCATATCTGCATGATCATCCAGATTGTATTGTGCT
The DNA here is from genome assembly GCA_012656285.1 of Aspergillus fumigatiaffinis. NCBI lineage: Eukaryota > Fungi > Ascomycota > Eurotiomycetes > Eurotiales > Aspergillaceae > Aspergillus > Aspergillus fumigatiaffinis. Next base: position 19,740 of record JAAAPX010000056.1, on the reverse strand, counting down.
GCGTAGATCCATAGGTCCACGCTGGTAGGGTGAAGCCGTAAAGCATCCGTGAATATCGTCGAAAGCTTCTTGTACGCCTTCTGCTGGCGGGCATACTCAATATACTGAATCCATAGGCCGAGATCGCCGTGGAACTTCCGAGTAGCTCGATCGAGAACGAAGAAAATCCGTCTTTGACCCGAATGGCCTCCCGACCGAATACCTAGTCGCTTCACTCTCTTGCGTCGCAGAGCATCAAGATTCATTTCGTATTCCGCATATCGCACAAAGTCGGATGGCTGAGCGCCACGAGCGTTCAGTTTGTGCTCGAAATCTGAACGTCTCTTGACAATGGATAAAATCTCATCCTAATGATAACGAGCATTGTGAGTGACCATGTTTTGTGAAATGGCTGGTTGAGGACTCGCACCTTGCTAAATATTTTTTTCTTCTCGAACTCCTTGAGCTCTGGCACAGACTGCTCCAGGTAGAAGCGTGCTTTATCTGTTGCAGCTGACATGATGGTTGTTATCGCTGCAGAAAACCGTCAAGACGTTTCGCAAAGTCCTCCAATGCAGGCCAGAAAAAGTTGTCGGCATCCCGCTCGATATCTCCGATCTACTTGGGTCTGTGACCGCCTTCCTCTCCGGGACTCGTGCCTGTTGCATGTGTCCGCGCGCTCCTCCGCAGGTTACCGAGTTCCAACCTGGCCATTTCACATCTTAGGGGGTTCCTCTGACTGCTGACAGTTTTTCTTTTTCTATTTATTTTCTTTATTTGGTCGTTTATATTCTTGACGCTCTTTTATATTCTTTTCTCCTCTGTCGTAGCTTTTTGACTTTTCGAACGCGCGCGGAGTGTGGGCCCTGCTTTTCTTGCGCTACTATGGCTCCCAAATTCAAAGATGGGGATGCCGTTGTGGCGGTAAGCTGATACAACTCCAAATAATTCCAGGCGATTCACTAAGGCAATGTCAGATCAATGGTAAATGGGTGTCATGGACACATACAGCGGTCGCCTATACGGCGTTCCTGAGCGCTCTTGTAGTGGGAATGTCCCTACATTTCCACAAGATCGTGCAGAACGAACACTTTGGATATCCGGATGAATGGTTCCCTTCTGTGTCAGCTACGATTGGGGATCGGTACCCGGAACGCTCATTCTTTCAAGTCTTCATCGCCATTACCTCCGGTCCTCGATTCGCTCTCGTTTTCCTTTGGTATCTTCTTACTGCACGGCCTAACTCGACTCTTCCCAAGCTCGTTGCTGGTGTTGGGCTGTTCCGGACTTTTACCTGTGGTGGTTGGACATATGTCACGTCGACCGACGACCATGATTGGCATGACATCTTCATGATTTCTTACCTCGTCGCGACATTGCCTTGGACCCTTGGTTGCCTGGCACTCAGCCCCAACAACCGCCGCGCCGTGAAATACAGAAAGATCATGGCAGGCCTGTTCTTTGGCACCCTAGTACCACTGATCTACTACTTTATCCAACACAAGGTGCACAAGGTCGCTGGTGGTGAGTTTACTCTTGTTCTTTGTTTGGCATACTGTTCTCTAACAACTCCCTCCGAAGCCTACACGAAATATGCCTTCTTCGAGTGGTCTCTTATCTTGTTCGATGTGGGATTCGATGCGGTCACGGCATTGGACTTTGATGCATTTGAGATCGTGGTGAGGGACGTGAAAGGGGTTAGCAGAGGGTATGTACCGTGGCTCCCAAAGTGAACCAAGCAAAATGGGAAAATGTAGAGTGGCCGAATATTGGTTGTCTGGATTTGAAAACATGTCCTAAGCTTCGAAAAATTAGGCAGTTGAAGACCACTGCGGACTCTGTTCTTGAAAAAGAGTGTGTATTTCCCGCTCACCAAGACACTTTGGTTTCACTGTTGACTCGTAGTTAGGAAGGGCAAGCCTGTTGGAAACACCTTTGGCGAGGGTTTCTTCTGGTCTGAAGTCCTGGACGCCGCCGCCGACGTCTACAACGGGGTAATACCTATCCTTGATTTTCCATGCATCATTCGCATTTACTGACTGACCACAGTATGTCTTCTGGTCCATGGCGACTGCTCTCGGACTTCTTGTTTGGTGTAAGTTTAGGTTTTATTCTCTAAAGGCTATGTCTAATAACCGCTAGATTTCCCTCTTTGGCACATGGGTATCTCTGGGTACGAGGCCGCTATTGTCGCCTACATGTCACCTCTCCTTCTAGCAATCCCTACTCTGAAGACCGCGGTGGCCAAGTACCCACGGCTTTTCCACTTTCTGTCACTTTCTGGACTGCTCGCCTACAAGGTGCAGAATCCCACCAACAGACTCTTCGTCACTACTTTCAGTGTTGCCTGCAATGCTCTTACATGGTCCGGTATTTTCCACGCGGAGAAGACCCAGAGCTCCCGCTTGGAGTCTCGGATCCTTGCCTGGGGCATCGGTCTGATCATGTCTAGCGTCGCCAAATTTGCATGCAGCACCAACAATCCCGTCTGGCCCACTATGCATGCGGAGAACGGTGGATGGAACAAAATGGGTCTGCTCCTTGGTATCTTGGCTGTTCTCCGATCTCACAGGAAGCCTGTACCAAGTGGAGGGGACTATTTCCCCTCTACCGGTAAGAAGGGTCCTTCCCTGTTAGCCGCATTCGGTATGGGTGGCCTTCTGTTCGCCATGCACTCTCTTCTGTCTGATTCCAGCACCATGATTTCATGGGTCTGGGAGGGATACCCAGTGAGAGGACCAATCGCCGTGCCTCATGGTGTGCTTACAATCTCCGCGATGGGGGCCGGTCTCGTATATGGTCTCTTCTGCCCACGCGTCGCTGGAAGCTGGACTGCTTTCGGTATCGGTTCCCTCGGAGCTGCGCTACTTACATGTTACGGCCACTGGACTGGATTCTATGGCGGCCTGGTCCTTGCGTTTTATGTCATGGCTGTTGCCCCCGTTTTGGTCTCTTCGGCTGCTCGTCATTCTCCCGCCACAACGTTCGGTCTCGGAGGCCTTGTCTACGTCTTCTTGATCCTCTTCCACGTATGGGTTGTTGCTTATGCGTTTGTTCCCGGCGGTCCGCTTGTTAGAGAGCACACAGACTGGCTCATGGCCTCCACTATGATCTCCATCGGTGCTGGAGTCTTTTCTGCCGCAATTACAAACTCTTCTAGCCCGAAGGCCAAAACTATCAACCCGAACGGCAGGAGGCAGCGGTCGTACTACGTTTATGTCCTGGCCGTGCTGCAGCTTCTTTCTATCGCCATCGCATATCTGCGATTCCCAACCAATGACTACACACCGTATCATAAGGAGGACAAGGTTGCCACCCTCGGTATCTGGACGGTTCACTTCGGTCTCGACAACGATATGTGGTCGTCGGAGCGACGTATGCGCGATGTCATCAAGGAGCTCGAGATCGACGTGATCGGTCTGCTGGAATCTGACACCCAGCGCATCATCATGGGTAATCGCGACATTAGTCAAGTTTTGGCCGAAGAATTGGGCATGTATGCAGATTTCGGCCCGGGTCCTAACAAGCATACATGGGGCGCTGCTCTACTCTCAAAGTTCCCCATCGTCAACTCAACCCACCATCTGCTTCCTTCCCCCGTCGGCGAACTGGCACCCGCTATTCACGCAACTCTGGATATGTATGGTGAGCTGGTGGACGTCGTTGTCTTCCATTCTGGACAGGAGGAAGACCCCGAAGACCGTCGCCTACAGTCCCAGTATCTGGCAAAACTCATGGGCGAATCGCCTCGTCCGATGGTTTTGCTGAGCTATCTGGTCACCAAGCCCCTTGAAGGCAACTACAACACATATGTCAGCGAGCTCAGTGGCATGAAGGACATCGACCCTACAGACTGGGACCGGTGGTGCGAATACATTCTTTACAAGAGATTGAAGCGGACAGGCTACGCCAGAATCAGCCGGGATAGTATTACCGATACTGAAATTCAGGTGAGTGTCTATCATAATCGTCCATAAGGCTCTGTTGTATATGCTAATCTGCTCAACTAGGTTGGCAAATTCGTCATCGGAGAGTCTGAGCCCGAGAACGAAGTCCGCATTCCCGAGGAAATGATCGCTGAGGGCCGTCGATTCCCCGCGATGTTCCGTGGCCAGGGTGTTCGTGGTCACCGTTATCATGTTTTCGATGAGCCAAGATACTGGCAATAGATCTGACTTGATCAGAAGCTGGCTTGTCTCGCGTAGCAGCTGGACAAAGGGTGTCTATCCCCTCTATACCGTAATCTACCAGATCAAGGGGCCACTGTCAGGCCTATTCGCTACGATAATGTATTTTTGAGTCCGACTGAACATAGGAGTTTCCTTTCTTCGCTGAGTCGTACATAGTTCTCATACTTAGCAATAATGCAGACTGCATAGCTTCCTTGATGGGCTAACTCATCTGTCTTGGTAAGGAATCAGACGATTGACTGGACGTAGGTCATGTTGGAGATGCCTCAGGCTCTTATGATTTGCTTCTGGCGTAGCAGGTCATGTGTCCCACCCTATTATATCTTCCCTCCCTAATCCTCCTAGATAGCTTCCCGATCCCAAAGAGCACTTGTTCAATTTGCTGTCTCCTGCATAGTGCTGTCGGTAGATCATGGTTGCTTTCCAAGGGAAATTGAGCTATGGGGCATGTAGTACAAGACGCGTACGTCTTTCCAGCAGACATTGACAAGTGGAACGGACGGTACTGATATAGTGACGTTCTTACTGCTCACGTATCCATTCTCACTCTGTGCCAGCCCTCAAGAACAGAGCATACCTGAAACCCCCTTCGCAATGAACACCGGCAAGAGACTACGTACTCCAAAGTCACGAATCGCTGTTCCCTGTTCTGTGTCCACATCCAGCTCGATGGTACTGATGCTCATGTCACTGATTAATGATTTAGACATGAAGCGTACGCCTCCGGACCTCATTACAACCAGGAATCCACATTCCAAGGCTCCAGGACCCGAATAAATCACTCTTGTTATCTTATGTGTTAATCTGTCAGTGTGTGGGCGTTGCTGTTATTGCTTTTGTGACTCCACTCGTGTCCTAGGCCTGTGCCTCTGCGGTCCAACCGTTCCTTGATTATTGAATTCCAGAAGATGTCGTCCGAATAGGATCCTTGGGCCTCGCCGATAATGAGGATAGTTCCCGGAGCCAGATAATCCTTTTTATTTGGATTAAATCTTGTCCGTAACATACTGTCAAGATTGCTCCAGGCGTAATGGAAAGTGTTCTCTACTGATGAAGGGTATTCATCAAGCTTGTTCCATTTGCTAAGATAGATTGATTTCCGCCCCTTAACCTTATAATATTGCTGCAGTAATTGAGCCTGTGTTGATTTTCCTCTCGCAGGGGTCGCCCGTATATGCACGACTTTCTGCTCATCAATGAGGTCGGCAAGTTTGAGACTGTTCTCTGATTGAGGACTGAGATACTGATCGGGAATGGAAGCTGTTCATCATAATTACCATCAGTTATGCCATGAGATGATTGAGGATGGAATCAAACATATTTCCAGTTGGCTGCTTCCTTGCTGGGTTGAATCAACCTCTGCCAAACTTGCGTCTTCATGTCGGCTGAGTGGATGGCAACAATCGTCACGGGGAGTATCCAGCTTCAACTGTCTGTCCGTAGACATTCCGATGAACTTTTTACAAGGACGGGAGATGGTGATATTCCCGATCTTCGCGGGAGAGTTGTAGGGCCCATACATAATTCGCAGAACTGGAAACTTCGGAGGTTCTTGTTGAAACCGGCGTGACTGTGGTGGTGGAATAACTAGGACTCATATTGTATAGGATCAGTCAGAAAATGGAAAATGGATAGACAGTGGACGATACTGGGAGAACTGGAAAGAGCTCTCACGAAAGAAGGGAGTGGGCACCATAGATAGGCACATTCCAGGGGAAATCGAAATCCTGCCTTACAATCAGTCTAATAAGTGAATAAGTGCTCGTGAGCATACTCTGTGAATGATAACTGATCTATCAGCTTAATAGGTCATCTGCCCTCACATCTCATAATATCATACCTGGACATGGCCTATAAGTTCCCTTACTATTCTAGGTATGAGTCCTCAAGTTACGAGGACCTACAATAGCTTTATAAGAGAACCAAGAAGAGAAGTTATGTTTTCTTTTTATTTTAATCTATTTCAAGGTGTAGCTTATGTGACCGTATGTCTCTTGAGCGGTAGTAGTATGATCCTTAAGAAGTAGGGTTATAGAGAAGGTACTTCTACCATCCCATCTATAAAAGAGTAAAAGGAAACAAGCCTATTAAAAGATTCAGGAGCTGTGAGATGAAGTGAGTCAGCTCCTTAATATGCTAGCTAAGAAAAGAGGGCACGAAGTCACGACACGAACAGAGGAGTATCTTCTCTGGTGATTCCGTCAACCCGCGGCTCCTGCTGCCTGGTCATTGAATTCCGGTATGCAGAGAACTTTACTACCTACATTGATACTCAGTTATCATCATATCCACCCCGCCCACCTCCCTCCCCCCTGCGTCTGTTCCCGCCAGACTGGGTGTTTTGACCGGAATCGTCCGAGGAATGCGCGTACACTTTCTTTGTTGCTCCTTTGTCCTCTTTCAACGCCGCCGGTGTCCATTCCAAGGCCCAGGGTACGAGTTCAAGCTCATGGAAGGGGAAAAGAACAACCTGGAGGATTACTCCATTCTTTGGCTTTCCTTTCCCCTCCACCGTACGGGAAGAGAGTGTGGCCACTGACGTGATGGAAGTTTTAGGATATGGGATTATTTTTTCTTTTCGCCCTACGAGGTAGGGCAGGGTGACTGTTCATTGATTCTTCCTTGATCTTTCGCCAGAATCGTCCATGTCTTCTGCTTCATCTGATGTCGATGGATGAATCTCAGTTAGCGAGCTCTTGGATGTCATTATCTCATTTGTCTTTGAGGTTGTAAGGTTCGGCTATGATGTTTCCTTTCTCTGTATAGTTTGCTGAGTACTTGGAACTGGACTATCTTCGGTCTGCTGGTCCGTTTCATTCCTTCTTGGAGGAGTCTGCTTTCCACTGTTTATGCTAATGCCTTTTGGCTTTCAGTGGGAACGGGGTCACTTTCTTTGTCTCGTCCAACAAAGCGGATATTTGGTGCTGGATCTCGGGTATATACAGAACAAAGGACGTTGCCAAACATACCAAAATAGGTACGTCCGGCATTGAAGGGTCTACGAACCTTTCTTTTTCAAAAGTGGACACTGATTCTCAGGAGCGTAGTTGTCTGATTCATAAGATAGAGTACTGGCCCCACGGCTCCCTGGTTCTTCAGTATTGTCGAAATTGTGCTTCTAATACCCAAGAATACTTCACTATAGGTATGTGCAATCCGGTGATATCTTTCTATTGAGCCGAGACTAACATCCTTAGATCTTAGATCTAGTTGTCTTTGATCGCAGAGGATACCATTCATACGCCAAGATGCTGGCATCACCGACACGGCAACAGGGCCGAGAACGAAAAGGCTCTGACTCCGATAAGCCCGAAGCTGAACATGTGGAAGAAGCTGGCATGTCTGGAGAAGAGACCGAACGAGCTCCTGGGGAACCGCAGTCAGAAGAGCCTTGGGAATTATACCGCCGCGGCCTGAAGCCTTCTGCAAAATTGCTTGAGGATGCTCGCGCTTCGCTTCGAGGGACTATGCTGGACCAGGCGAAGAAAGATAAGGCAATAAAAGAAAACAAGGTGCTTCTGGCGGCCATGATGCGCCGGATCTTCCCGACGCCGCCTGCCCCAGCCCATACTAAACCTGCGCCGGCAGCGCAGGCAGCGCAGGTGCAGCAGACGCAGCAGGTGCCTCAGGTGCCTCAGGTGCCGCAGGAGCAGCAGGCGCAGCAGGCGCAGCAGGCGCAGCAGTATCCAATTAACCAAATTGCTGTAGGGCCTCGTGTCTCTTTCGGTGAACATGGTGCGTACCCCCGGTGGGTGCTCGTACCTGCTCCACAGCAGGGAAACCAGCAGCTGCCTTCGCACAAGCTGATGTGGGAATTCGAGCCCGGCCCACCCTCTGGTTGGGGTGGTCTGACGAAGGAGCAGCTGTACGAGTGGTCGTATAACTGGCAAAGAGCCTGTATTGAGGATCCCGAGGGAAGGGAGGCAATGATCTCGCATTTGCGATACGGGCCTCTTAAAGAGCTTGTGAAAGGCGTCGCTCAACCTCTCCCACCTCTTCCAAATCCCCCAGCCACCAACTTCTACCTGAAACCAGTTACTCCTCTTGCTCCGGCTCTCTATGAGACTTGGCGTTGGTCCTACAAGAGGGACTACACACGTCCGACTGCCCCAATCCGGCAAGGTATGTACAGCAGAGGGTTGAACCCCGGGCAGCAAGGAGTAGGCGATGAAGAAAATCAACTTCCTGGCATCGGTACTTACCGCAACAAGTGCGGCGCAAATCGCCTACGGGCTGAGACAGGCCCTGCAAAACCGCTAGCCCTTGACGACGGGCAAGAGCCTGCAATTGGTGAGTACAAGTGGATTTGGTTCATTGTCATCATTCTGGTCATAAGCATGTTTCTGTGTCTTTTCCTCTATGTCTTCAAGATCATCAAGTGATGTAATTAGCAATCTGTCAATGCGGACTTAAGGTTTGTTTCTCTAATCATAAGCTGCTATGCATCTGGTGTTTCCATTGGACGCATATGATCGGTGAAACGGCCAGTCTCGCTTGCATTCCTCATCCCCCCTTGCATATGGCATTCCACTGGTTCCCAAATCTTGCATGGTCGGGCCCGATGAACTAATGATTCTGCTTTGTGGACAGATGCGGATCCGAATCGTCAGACGGTCGAGTCTAGTCTTGACCTGGATGCCGTGGATGGTGCACCTAATGGTTTGCCCATGACATCGTGGCCAAAACCTGCTGTACAAGGCCCAGGTAAGAGAGGTAAGAGATGACCCATTCCGTCCAAGCAAAAGCCTCGCAGGCGTATGATATCTATTTATAGCCTGGAATGGTTTACTAACGTCATGTAGGTAACATGGCCGTAAAGGAAGGCATCAGGGAATTTGCGAAGATCAAAAGAGGTCCCCCACCGGGTCAGGCCGGCACCCGTCGCATCGAATACACAAACCCGAAACAAGCGCCAGTGGCGCCACCGGACACAGGGTCGGAGCCAGAGACAGAGCCAGAGTCAGAGCCAGAGATTCTGAGATCAAAAGAACACGAGCTGGTGACTGAAGCCCTGGAGGAGCTGAAGAAGAATCATGAGAAACACTTTCCTCGGCGAACTCTGCGGCGCATAAGGACATGGCCGGGCGACGATATCCCCAATTACATCAGCAACGATGAATTGAAGCTCGTACCCGATTATTCCCTCGAGCACAGGCCATTCCACGATCGAAATTCAGTGGAACAAGGTCGGACAGCTAAGAGAGCTGCAAGCGGCTTACCAAAGCAGGCTTCTGGGGCCGATGCTGATTCTGACGATAATGATGGCTCCGCCAGTGCTGGCACTGCTGGGAAGGCGAAAAAACCTCGCACAAAGAAATCGACAACTGCTGGAACAGCAAAGACTGCAGGGACCGCGAAGTCTGCTGCCACAGCCGCTCCCACGCAGCAAAGCAGGTATCCGAAACGTCCTGGTCGAAAATAAGTATGGCCTTAGATCGGATTCGTCAACGGTCTTGCTATGCGGCCCTGCAAGCTGTGGATGACGGACGACCGGAAATGGGTTTGATAGCCGCACAGCAATGGACATGCTGTCTACGCAAATGCTGCGATATTATTGCTGGGGTTGGGACCACTCCTTTACTTGACTTAGGTCAGGGTACGATCTAATGGCTAGGCCACAGGATAGGTTAAGCAATCCATGGCACCTGTCTCGGTGAGTACTTTGTGATTTGACACGTTCTGTTTGCAATTTGCCTCTATTATTTGAGATCATGACCAAGCATCCCTTCGTTCTTCATCCATCTGCCCAAGTCTCTTCTAGGATGCTCATCCCCACTGTTGGCATGAAAGTACAGGGTGGGGAGCACTTTGAAGAATCGTAGAGTAAATGTAAGTATTCTCCGCTGAAGGTGTCAAGATGCGTAGATCCAAGTTATCGAATGTAGAACTGGAACGTTATATTGTGAGCTATTGAGGAGGCATGCTGTCAAGCGAGAGCGATGTGGGTAGATGAATGTAAATAAAGTCGTGATGTGCTTGGTGACACTAACACCATTGAGATGCCTAAGGCATCATTCCTTAGAAGGGTCGCAATGCAAACGAGGCAAACATGAACAGTGAAATGACCATCGGGGAACGTATCGCATATTATTGTCTTCATTATCGCACCTAAACAGCCCTCATTTGCTGTGCTAACCATTGTTCTGACCGGCTATCATAAAATGATATGACTTGATATCTTATATTCGCAATACTCTCTATGGGTCGATCTCTGAATTGAGAGCGCTCCCATCGTCGGATCTCAAAACCAGCTCTACTGCACCGGAGACTTCCTGGGTTGGCCTGGAAGGACCGCCAATATGTTTACCTTCACTCCCCTGCTGGGTGCGCAGTCCTCCTCCAGAGCCTCGCAGTCTATCTTGGAACTCGATGGTGGCATCAAAATTCTCGTGGACGTCGGTTGGGACGATACCTTTGATACGCTGGACCTACTAGAATTGGAGAAGTAAGCAGCTTGCTAGACTAGCCTCGTCATCGCATACTCACAGCTTCGAACAGGCATATTCCTACCCTGTCACTTATACTTTTAACTCACGCGACTCCGGCGCACATCGGTGCTTTCGTTCACTGCTGCAAGACGTTTCCTCTTTTCACCCAGATACCTGTCTACGCTACGAGTCCCATCATCGCTCTCGGTCGCACACTTCTTCAAGATCTGTATGCCTCCTCGCCCCTTGCAGCGACGTTCCTACCAAAAGCTTCAATCTCAGAACCGGGCGCGTCAACCTCAGCCGCATCCGCCGCGGCGTCTGTCACAGATGGGGAGGGGAACACGGCAGCTAGCAGCGCTGGCCGAATCCTCCTTCAGCCTCCCACCGCCGAGGAGATTGCCCGATACTTTTCTCTCATTCACCCTTTAAAGTATTCCCAACCGCACCAGCCGCTCTCATCTCCTTTCTCGCCGCCGCTGAACGGGCTGACTCTCACTGCGTACAATGCTGGACATACAGTCGGTGGAACTATATGGCATATTCAGCATGGCATGGAATCGATTGTCTACGCGGTGGATTGGAATCAGGCCCGAGAAAGCGTTGTGGCTGGCGCTGCATGGTTCGGAGGCTCAGGTGCCAGCGGAGCAGAGGTCATCGAACAACTGCGCAAGCCGACGGCATTGGTCTGCAGCACCCGGGGAGGAGACAAGTTTGCCCTTCCTGGTGGGCGAAAGAAACGCGACGACTTGCTTCTGGATATGATCCGGAGCAGTCTCGCGAAGGGCGGTACTGTCCTAATCCCAACTGATACTAGTGCTCGAGTCTTGGAGCTTGCCTATGCGCTGGAGCATGCGTGGCGTGATGTGGCTGGCGGGAATAATGAAAGTGACAGTGCCTTGAAGAACGCTGGGTTATACCTGGCTGGAAGAAAAACGCACACTACAATGCGGCTGGCGAGGAGTATGCTTGAATGGATGGATGAGAACATTGTGCGCGAGTTCGAAGCAGCGGAAGGTGTGGATGCTGTGACAGGCCAGACACAGTCGAATGCTGATGGTCAGCGGTCCGGTGGCCAAGGCCAGGGCAAAGGGGGGTCTAAGGGTCTAGGTCCTTTCACCTTCAAACATCTCAGGACAGTTGAACGGAGGAAGAGGCTGGAGAAGATATTGACGGATCAAAAACCAAAGGTGATTATTGCGTCCGATACATCTCTGGATTGGGGGTTTGCAAAGGAATCCCTACGCTTGATTGCCGAAGGGCCGAACAACCTGCTCCTACTCACTGAAAACCTTCACAAAGAACGGCCGTCAGATAGTAAGAATGAGCATCACAGGGAGACCCTTGGAAGCATGATCTGGCAATGGTACGAAGAGAGAAAGGATGGTGTTGCCTTGGAGAAAGCCTCAGATGGTGATCTCCTTGAACAGGTCCATAGCGGTGGAAGGGAGCTCTCCTGGACAGATGTACGACGAACACCCCTTGACCCCGGAGAGCAGTTGATCTATCAGCAATATCTCGCCACCAAGAGACAACTGCAGGATGCATCGCAGACCAGAGGTCAAGAAAATCTGGAGAACCCGACGGATGTACTTGACGACCGATCGAGCTCTACGTCGGAAGATTCGGAGACGGAGCAGCAGGGACGTGTCTTGAACTTCTCCACATCGTTGGCTCATGCGAACCGCAACAAGCTGGGTCTTAGCGACGAAGATCTAGGTGTAAACATTCTTCTCCGTCGGAAGAACGTCTACGACTACGATGTTCGTGGGAAAAAGGGTCGCGAGCGAATGTTCCCATATGTAGCTCCAAGAAAGCGCGGAGATGAGTATGGAGAATTTATTCGGCCCGAGGAGTATTTACGAGCCGAAGAGCGGGAAGAGGCAGACATGCAACAGCGTCGGTCCGAAGCCCAGACCAAACTGGGCCAAAAACGACGGTGGGACGAGGCAGGTCCGCATGGACGTCGAGCCTCCCATAGCGGAGCCAAGCGGCAACAGGTCGCCAGAGACGCTAATAAGAGGGAGGCTGGTGGCGCGGACGATCTCAGCATGACCGAGGATGCGGACGGCGCTGATGCTGCGATATCATCAGAGGATGAAGCCGATGAGCAATCGTTTGAAGGACCCGCGAAAGCCGTATTCGAGAAGGCCTCCATCACCATCAACGCACGCCTTGCTTTTGTGGACTTCACTGGGCTACACGATAAGCGCAGTTTAGAGATGTTGATTCCACTCATCCAGCCGCGGAAACTAATCTTGGTTGGAGGGATGAAGGAGGAAACCACGGCCTTGGCGACAGAGTGCAGGAAGCTTCTCGCCGCCAAAGCTGGCATCGATGTTTCGTCTCCAGACTCGGCCCTTATTTTCACGCCAACGAACGGGGAAATGGTCGATGCCAGTGTTGATACCAACGCTTGGATGGTCAAGCTGAGCACGAATCTTGTCCGGCGCCTGAAATGGCAGCACGTTCGTAGTTTGGGTGTAGTAACACTAACCGCCCAACTGAGAGGGCCAGAACTCAACCCCGAGGAGGGAACCGAGGAGTCGGCAAGCAAGAAACAAAAGGTGTTGCAGGACGAAGCCAGTTCTGCAGCAACATCCCCCATCGGCGGAACGAAGCCAGCAGCGGACAAATCCGACGTTTTCCCTGTGCTTGATGTTTTACCGGCGAACATGGCGGCTGGTACCCGGTCCATGACTCGGCCTCTGCATGTGGGTGATTTCCGACTGGCGGATCTGCGCAAGGTCATGCAGAGCGCTGGACACAAGGCTGAGTTCCGTGGTGAGGGAACGCTCCTCATCGATGGAATGGTCGCTGTTCGCAAATCGAGTACTGGCAGGATTGAGATTGAGGCATCTGCGCAGTCGGCGGCCATGAACCAGGCCGTGGGACGCGGTGCGGGAAGCTTCCTGGCAGTGAAGAGAAAGATCTACGAGGGTCTTGCAGTTGTTGCGGGAAGTTGACCATAGAGATACCAGGATATATAAGGCATGTCTCAGGTGTATTTGTACGTAGCTTGTAACGGGCTCGGCGTTGTGAAGTGGCGGCATCGACGTAGGATAACTGCAGCTATCTATAATCTCAAGCCATCTAATGGAACGTCTAAAACATAATAACCTCGCTCAGAGACGACTCGGGCAAAATCCAATCAACCCCATATCAGACCAAGCATGTCGATAGATCGACACACGATCTCGGTGGAAACTAACGCAGTGCTCCATAATCCTCGTCCAAATCCTCCGTCGGAACCTCTTGTATATACTCGTTCGTCCGCGGACCAGTATATTTCCTACAGATAACAGAAGCGTTAACGCGGAACTGCTACACTTGGGACGTAGATAGGGAAACATACCCACGAGCATACGCCCACCACCAAAAGAGCGCAAATGCAGCGATAAAAGCACCCACACAGATCGCATAATTCCTGTTGACTAGTCAGACGAATACTCGCGCTGCCAGGGATGAGACTTACATATTCGACGCCGTAACCGGCACAGTAGGCGGGAAAAAGAGCACCGTGCTTATGAACAGGACCCAGACAATCGAAACCCAGTTAATGGTTGCGCCCCATTTACCAAGCGTGAACGGCCCCTCGACGAACTTGACCTTATCCTTGTAGAGTCTATGAGCAAGGATGACGGAGACATAGGAGATATCCAGTGCTGGGGCGGTGATGCTGAAGATCGCGGTGGCCGTTTGGGTTGATCCGATGGCGATGCAGTTGAGGCCGATGCTGAAGAGAACGACGAACCAGACGGCGTTGACGGGGGTGTGGGTGTATTTGTTGATCTTTGATAGGAACCTGACGGCTGTCCTTGTTAGTGTTATGCTCCTGTGCGAATGGGGGGAAGAGTCGGGTGCATTACGAGGAGAACGGTAGCGCCTCGTCACGGGCGAAGGCGTATGCCATCCGTGTATCTGCCAGCATGGCCGAGCAGCCGGTGAAGAACTGGACCAGGATGGCAAACCCCCACATGATTGTGCCACCTGTCTTTCCGCCAGCGTTTAGGAAGATTTGGGCCGCTGGAAGGCCTGTGGGGGTTCGAAGGATGCTGTCGAGGTCGGTCAAGCAAAAGCACAGTGAGATAGTCAGCATCCAGCCCATTATGCCTGATACCAGGACTGCAGATTGGATTGCTAGCGGCCCGAGCGAGGCTGCGTCATGAGTTTCCTCTGACATGCTAAGTTCTTGTGAGCATGAGTGAGCTTAGACGGCCAGACCGGGGACCTACTGTGTTGTTCCGTCGTAGTCGGTCATTGTCCAGGCTACTGAGATGAAACCAAGGAGGAAGGAAAAGAGCTTCGAGCCCCATCCAGAGCCATCCGTAAAGTGAGTAAACACCCAACGAGCGGACTGCTTGTCCGGCGTGAGGTATAAGAGCATCAAGCAGATACATATCGTCGCGGAGACTGCCCAGTTAGATTCCCTGAGTTGACCAGGCCACAACAACAGGGATCACATACTATTGATCGGGGCGAACCAGAAGACGATCCGATGCAGCGTTTTGGTAGTCAGAGAGCATATTACACCCAGTACGCACAGAATCACAACAGATAGAGCGACCGTTTGCATCGCAGTCCTACCTCCGCATTAGCCATGAAGCCGCCTCGACATAGGAGTAGTGGTTTGTACGGCGAGTAAGAGTACTCAGAGTTCATACTGGCGCACGCAAGCAGCATCTGGCTGACGGTATAAGCCACGCTGGAAACGCCCGCAGTCTGTCCCAAGAGATTGCACCAGCCCTGCACCCAGGAAAAGATGGGCACCTGTTCATCAGGGACAACATGCTTCGTAACGAAGTACATTCCTCCTGCGGTAGGATAAGCAGAGACCAGCTCCGCTACCGAGCTGCCTATGCACATGGCCATGCATGAGCCCAGAAACCAACACCAGACCGCGGTAGCTGGTCCTCCCGCAGCCAGAGGAGCTCCAAAGGTCGCTGGAACCGAGCCCAAAATTCCCAAGATGGAGATGGCATAGCTGACTGTGGACCATTTCGAGAATTCCCGTTTCAGTTCCTAGAAAGACCGGTACTTTAGCACCGATAGAGGGCATTCCCCGCGACGGTTAAGTACCTGCTTATACCCAATACGGGCCAGGAGAAGTTCGTCATCATCATGGATTGACGCCATCGCTATTGAGATAAATGAACTTGAAGAGAAAAGACGGCATCATCAATCGTATCTTGGTGGTATTGGCTGGAATACTTCCGAATGTATACAAACCGCCTATTTCGGGAGCTGTTTCGGAGCGACGTAAATCCGGTTAATTGTTAGGTGGTCAGTTGTTGATGATGTCGAACAAGATCCACGGCGATCTCAACTTCATAGAAGACGCTTTCTGCGCGTCTGCAATTACTGCTCGTGCTCGACGGATTGATGCATTGATCAGTCATCGTCCCTTCTCTCCTCCCAGTCCCACAGTATCCGCGTTATGAAGCAGCATGGCAGACCCATCAATGTATTACTCTGTCGGCCAGGGACCTGCTCCTCCTGAAGACCCCTCCGATCCTAATCGGATGGCCCACCAAGTTCCCCCTCCGTCTCATCCTCCTGCCGGCTATGGCCCTGGAGCTGTTCCTCCTCAACCAGGAGCTCCCTACGGGGCAGCAGCTCCGAATCAATGGCCCCCTTACGGCTCGCCATCTCATTTACAGCAACAACCGCAGCAACCCCCGCATCTGGCCTCCCCTCCTCCGTTCGGCTACAATGCAGGCCCGCAGGCCGGGATGGCCGCTCCCACAGAACCGAGTTTGGGAGGGTTGACACATCAAATGGGTGGATTGGGGATTTCAGGGGAAGGAGGGTCTCGGACACACAAGAAGAAGCATCGACATGCACACCATGATATTGGCGGAGCTTCTGCCACTGCCCCGGCGCAACAGCCGTTTGCTGGAATGCCTCAGGGAGGTGTACAGCCAACATCGCAGTTCCTGAATACCGGACTTACCGACGCTCCGCGTCCTATCTCGCCAGGTGTTGGTGTAGGTCAGCCCGCCGGCGTAGGGGTTGGAGCCGGAGCGAGTTCTGGCGCTGGCTCAGTCGCAACTCAGGGCAAGATAGACCCGGAACAGATCCCCAGCATCCCTCGGTCGCGCGATCTGCCCGCGCAGTACTATTTCAACCATGTCTATCCGACTATGGAACGGCATCTTCCTCCCCCGGCTGCCATTCCCTTCGTGGCCCACGACCAAGGCAATTCGTCCCCGAAGTATGCTCGACTTACGCTAAATAATATTCCATCTACAGCCGACTTTCTGTCCTCTACGGGGTTGCCTCTCGGGATGATCCTGCAGCCGCTGGCCCGACTGGATCCGGGTGAGCAGCCGATTCCCGTTTTGGATTTTGGAGACGCTGGGCCTCCACGATGCCGAAGATGCAGGACATACATCAACCCGTTCATGACATTCAGGTCCGGAGGGAACAAGTTCGTCTGCAATATGTGCACGTTTCCCAACGACGTCCCTCCAGAGTACTTTGCCCCTCTCGATCCGTCAGGAGCGCGTGTGGACCGCATGCAACGTCCGGAATTGATGATGGGCACAGTCGAGTTCTTGGTGCCCAAGGATTACTGGAACAAGGAGCCTGTTGGTCTACGGCAGTTGTTCCTGATCGATGTCAGTCATGAATCAATCAGCCGAGGATTCCTTAAGGGTATCTGCAAGGGTATCACGGAGGCTCTGTACGGCACAGAAGGGTCTGAAAATCCGGAGGACGAAGCATCGTCGCGACGGATTCCTGAAGGCTCAAAGATTGGTATCGTCACGTTCGACAGAGAAGTACAATTCTACAATCTGAGCGTATGTTCCTGTGGTCACTGTTGATTGCTGCAGACGCTGACCGACCTAGGCACAACTTGACGGAGCGCAGATGATGGTGATGACGGATCTTGAAGAACCGTTTGTGCCGTTGAGCGAGGGGCTTTTCGTGGATCCTTACGAATCAAAGTGCGAGCCCTGAACCCTGCCGGATTCGTTCGAGTGACTGACCTACGTATTTCTAGGGACGTTATTACTGGTCTACTGCATCAGATTCCGAAGATTTTTGCCCACAGTAAGAAGCCTGAGCCTGCACTACTCCCAACATTGAATGCGGCTCTCTCCGCTCTACAAGCCACAGGAGGGAAAATCATCTGTGCCGTGGCTACCTTGCCCACTTGGGGCCCTGGGGCTTTGGTGCGGCGGGAAGATCCCAAGGTCCATGGGACGGATGCGGAACGGAAGTTGTTTACCACAGAGAATGCAGCATGGAGATCGACAGCCAGTAAACTGGCGGGAGCTGGTATTGGTGTGGACATGTTCATCGCGGCACCTAACGGGACTTACATGGACGTTGCCACGATCGGTATGTCCCTTTTGCCTGGAAATGAGGTGTTCTGCTGACAATTCTATCAGGACATGTCCCCGAGGTCACCGGCGGCGAGACATTCTTTTACCCCAACTTCCATGCTCCGCGCGACATCCTGAAACTCTCCCAGGAGCTGGCGCATTCGGTCACCCGTGACACCGGCTTCCAGGCACTGATGAAGGTCCGTTGCTCAAATGGTCTTCAGGTGTCGGCCTATCACGGAAACTTTGTGCAGCATACGTTTGGAGCCGACCTCGAGATCGGAGCCATTGATGCAGACAAGGCAATTGGTGTTCTCTTCAGCTACGATGGCAAACTGGATCCCAAGCTGGATGCTCACTTCCAGGCTGCGTTGTTGTACACTTCCGCCAACGGGCAGCGTCGGGTGCGGTGCATCAACACGGTGGCGGCTGTCAACGAAGGAGGCTTGGAGACGATGAAGTTTGTTGATCAGGACGCAGTTGTCAGCATTATGGCCAAGGAAGGTGGGTATCCAACACACAGACCGAAAGATTCCGAGACAAGCGCATACTAATGTCCTGCAGCGGCGGCCAAAACGCTCGACAAACCACTCAAAGATATCCGGGCCAGCATCACCGAGAAGACGGTGGATATTTTCAGCGGATACCGCAAGATCTTTTCAGGGTCGCACCCTCCCGGACAGCTCGTGTTACCGGAGAATCTCAAGGAGTTCTCCATGTACATGCTTAGCATGATCAAATCGAGGGCGTTCAAGGGTGAGCTATATGCTATGGTTGCAACTATGAATTGGCCGCTAACAGGGCAACTAGGTGGCCAGGAATCGTCCGACCGGCGGATTCATGATATCCGGATGCTACGATCGATAGGATGCACAGAGCTGTCACTGTACCTGTATCCCCGGATCATCCCCATCCACAACATGCAACCAGAGGATGGGTTCCCCAATGAACAGGGACAATTACAGGTACCACCCGCGCTTCGCGCCAGCTACTCCAAGATCGAGGAAGGCGGAGCGTACCTGGTAGATAACGGGCAGATGATTCTACTATGGCTTCATTCACAAGTGTCCCCCAACCTGCTTGAGGATCTGTTTGGACCCGGGCAAGTGTCACTGCAAGAGCTCAACCCGCAGCTCTCGTCGTTACCGGTGCTGGAGACACACCTAAATGCGCAAGTGCGCAATCTGCTACAGTACTTGTCGACTATCCGAGGATCGAAGGCGGTGGCTATCCAGCTGGCACGGCAGGGATTGGACGGGGCCGAGTATGAATTTGCGCGACTGTTGCTGGAGGATCGCAACAATGAGGCGCAGAGCTATGTGGACTGGCTGGTGCACATCCACCGACAAATCAACTTGGAACTGGCGGGGCACCGGAAGCGCGAGGATACAGCGGGGGAGGGAACGTTGTCCAGTCTGGCCGGACTGCGGGCCCCATATTGGTGATTGGCACTACGTAGTGTGACTGTTTGACTCTATCGTAAGCTATGTTGGCTGGGAGGGGCCAGTATTCAATATCCATCCGAGGCAAGGATCTCCCTTTTTGTCTCATTCATTTTCTTTTTCTGTTCATGCGAGTATACCAAATTTTGTTCCTACTTGTATAGCCCGAAGGCCAATGTACCACTTTCACCGTACCACTGGACCTGTAACCTTGCTTAGATGCGTCTCTATTGAGTAGACAAAAGCCATTAGAGTTATGAGCCTTGGCCCTGCGCCTGGACCCAAAGCAAGCAAGCCTGCAATGATGGCGTGGGATTCTAGAACGAGGGATCTGCGCTCGGTGAAAGAGGGGGTCGGAGGGGGTCGGAGG
>JAAAPX010000055.1:0-183681 GCA_012656285.1 Aspergillus fumigatiaffinis | reverse complement strand
CCCTTACCATCACCCCCGCGGAAAACAAACCACCCCTCCAAGCCCCCGTCACCGCCGCCTTCGACTACATGCGCATCCGCGTGGGCGACATCCCCATCGCGCAGGCCTTCGCCCCCGCCATCGAGAAACTCTTCGATATCCTCGAGCGCGCCTCAGCAGTCGAAGCAAACAAGCAGAAGAAAATCCGCGAAGCGGCCGACGCCCTGGCGAAAGAGAAGAAGCAAAAGCAAAAGAAGAAGGGGGCCGCTGAGCCTGAGCCTGCTCCCTCTGCCACTCCCGCTGCCGGCGAGGCCATGGATATCGACCAGGGTCGGTCTGTGTGGAGCGCCAGCGAAAGCGAGAGTGGATGGGGCTCGAACGATGACGAGTGGATGGATCGGTTTTGGCGTGGGAAGCACAGTCGCAGTCGGAGTCATAGTAGGAGTAAGGGTCGGGGCGGACGGCACTCGAGCCCGAGTATTCGGACGAAGAGCGGCGATGCTGTCTAGATTAGAGTATTCCAGGATAGATGGAAAGTTGTGAGCGAATACATATAGACAAGAGTTGGATCTGTAGCTCCGTTTCGTGCCATGTGTGCATGCATATACATAAGACTTTTTCGGCGGTATTGGACAGCCAACGACAATATTACAAAACGTGCTATTCAAGTACATCCATTATCCCAGTCTACTGGATTACAAGAAATGATTATCCTCTATAAACAAGCCCCGAAGACATTACTAGAACCCGGCAACAGCCTTCTCCGCATCGTCCTTACCGTACAGCCCCTCTCCCAGATTCTGTACACACTCCTCCCTCCAGTTCTTGGGCGTGAACTTATCCACAATCTCCTTGAATGCATCGAGCGTGCAGAACGTCTCGTCGCCGGGGAGATGGTTCTCCGCTTTCGCGGCGCAGCCGGGAATGCGGACGGGGCGGTCATTGTATCGAATACGCACGTAGTGGTTCTGCAGCGCCTGCCGTGTTGAGTTCGGGAGAGACGAAAGCGGGGCGCGGTCTGTATCGGATGAGGGCGAGGCATCATGACTGGTGAGGTACGAGAGGAGGCCTCTTTGTTTGGCGGACGGGGAAGGTGACGACGGAGGTGGGTTCTCCGCGCGGGAGAAGAGCTCAATAGCGATGGAAGAGGTGAAAGGCGGCCATTTGGCGTCGAAGGCGCCCACGCTGCCCAGGATAGCGGCGAGGGTGGTATCGTGACACCCGCTCATGGCGAACTTGATCGCCTTGCCGTTCTCCGCGGACGAGCCGGAGGCAGAGCGCTCGCTGCGCCAGCCGCCGTTGGCAGCTGCGTTCACCATGCGGTCAACGGCGTCGCCCATCAGGGCGCCGATCCCGAGTTTCCGGTATTCCCTGCTCTCTGCGTATCCGGCGAACCACTCGTCGACGGCGATGGTGTTGGTGTACTCGCGGGCCTTCTTGTCGTAGAACTCCGCTGGTAGTCTCGTGGCGGGGCCGTGGGCGTCGGTCGCGTTGATCGTGTCTTGGATACCGGAGAGGCGGGGATGGGAGTCAACGGCGATTTGGGGAGAGGCGTCGGGCATCCACTTAGACCAGAGGCTATTGAGGTAGTTCATTTGTTCGGATTCGTTCCCTGTAACGTTATCATTAGGCTCGATTTCCTCCATTTTGATACTGAAATAGAAGCGTACATCTCTTTGCGGCACGATCAGCGAATAGCCGGGCCAACTGCCTGAACCGCCGGCAGTTACCCTCATTGGGAAACAGTGTCTCATCCGAGAAAGAGCGAGCAACAATCACGGGTGCAGGGAAGTCTTGCGTACGCGCACTGGCCGGGTACATGCCCCAGAAGGCTTGCTGGAGAGACTCGAGAGCTCGAGGAATAGGCGTGGCGCGAAGGTACATATCTTCGGTATCCGATTTGATCTTTGGCATGAAACCGAGCTGATCGACATACAGATGTCTCAGACGCTGACCCAGCTCAAATGTAGTCTCCCGCCCTCTATCTGTCAATTCACCATGTTGGCTGTAAAAGTCGCGAAGCGTATATCCAGTCAGCTATCAAGTCCTCACAACTACCAATTCGTCTCGGAAGTCAGGGAACCTGCCAGATACCCTCTATGTCACCCGTCGCACCCACGGCAACAACCGACTCGTCTCTGTCACCAAAGGCTTCCATTTTTCTTCGCCATTGAAAGCCATTCCACGATGAGAGGTCTTTCTCGCTGGCTGCCATCTGAATCATCCGACGCGCGACATTGCAATACGGCCAATCTTTGTGTGGTCATCGAGTTAGGAACGAGCAGTAAGGCTGAGGGCGATCGTAAATTCGGTGCAGGGGTCCTTACATGGCGCGAGGCCTGCCTTGGAGATGTCAGCTCGAGTCTCACGCCTCATTGAGATCAGAAATAGCCATGTTACATACATTCTGGAATCGCGAGGAGACCGGCGTCCGTTCACCTTGAATAACCGTTCTTAGATCCAATTGCTTGGAGATAGTTCGACAGCAGGAAATATCGTACCGTGACGAAGGAACTATATTCTCACTCAGTAAGCTTGATTGACTCGGCCCGGGAAAACACGTTTTTATCTCATCACATACCACCTGGACCAATTGAAGCTGAAGCTCCTTTGGATAGAGCTTCTCGAGCTCTTCCTTGGAGTATGGCTCGCGGGGCACAAGAGTCGTCATTGGTAACACCTCACGTAGAACTGAAGAAGCAGACTGGTTATTAACGATAAAAGAGGACCCTCATAAAAGGAGCCCAGAAGAATAGCAATTGGGTGCAAAGTTAATGCAGCATCTCGGACTGAAAGAAAGTATCTTACGGTGACTCGGGTTGGGCGCTTGATGACGCCAATGAGCGGTGCACAGGAAAGGGGCCAATCAGTGCAGCGCCGAGGATCACCTGTCGCGGCGCTCTCATTGAGATCGGCTCTCTTTAGTATCCTATTACCTCTCTACAATGCCTGGATTTTCTCCAGACACTGACCTCGAGATATTCTTTCTCTACGGACGGAACCAGATTTAAATATAATTGAGCGAGTACGTTGACTGGGTGCGATGACATACAGACGTGCTACGCTTCTCGCAGCCAAAATTTCAGTTAGCATTAAGCAGCATCGCGATAATGCTTGCTATACAATATGTCAATAGGTCAATAGTTCCAGCGTGTTCGCTTCGTCAAATAATACTACCTCTTCTTCGCCCGTTTCGCTTCAGCCTCCCGCTTCATGGCTCTGAGACGGGCTCCCAATATTTGAATCAGCATGTTGCCTGGAATTAGATGAAAGCTCAGACCCTGGAGGGAGTGAGGCCAATACGCCCAGACAACCGGTTCGCCGCATCCGACGCGACCCAAGGCCGCTGAAGCCAGAGCGCGAGAGGTTGGGGTGAATAGGCCCACGGCCACATCATTCCCTGGACTATTAGTATTTCCCACTCGTAGCCCGAGAACTTCCACGTCTTTTCCGTCGAGCGTCATTTCGGCTTGCAGCGACCGGGTGAAGGATTCCACGAATCCCTTGGAGGCACTGTATACTGTGAGGGTCGGCATCACATAGGCTGCTGCCGAAGAGACGGTTAGAATGAGACTCGGGCTATTCTTCTCCAGGATAGGCATCAGGACGCGCGTGATTTGCGCCGTAAAAATAGAATTAAGGCTGATGATCGCCTGCACGTCTTCATGTGTGAGCTCGGCCAGCCGCTCGAACGGCTTCACACCCCCGCCAGCATTGTTGACCAGAACAGTGAGACGGGCGTCGCCAATCTCTTGTGCAATCCAACTGAGATCTTCAGAGCTTTTAAACGCGTCAAAGACGATGATCCGAACCTTTGCGTTGGGGAACTCGGCCAGCAGCTCATCCCGTTTTCGTAGTAACTTGTCGTGATTCCGACCGTGTAGGAAGACATTGAATCCACGCTTGCAGAGTTCCTGGGCAAACCCGAAACCTATTCCGTCGCTGGCGCCTGTCACCAGAGCCCAAGCATCTTTCCCAGGGGGGTTATAGCGCGAAAGACTGGAGGGTCGGAGGTAGCAGTAAAAATGGCGGGCGACTTGTACGGCAATATAACAAGTAGATGCAGCGCCAATATAGCCGAGCGCGGTTTTCAATTCTTCTGGTATTTGCAGCATTGTAGAGGATCGTTGGCGATGAGTTGCTTCTGGATGGGACGTCGCGTGTACGCGCAAAGGGATTCAGTTTCAGCCCGAACTGGACATGAGATATATATATATATATATACCACTGGCGCTCAATTCCTGTCAGTTAGCGCTGGTCAATAAGAATTTAGTCGTTGAGATTGGAGCTGTGTGAAAGAAAGTCATAATCATTAGACTATATCTCTCCTACTTCGCCGTGGAGAGAAATAATCGGGCGGTCTTTGACGGCGCAATCGTGCGATGAGATCATTCATCACGGGATCGTGGCCGTGTCGACCATCGTGATGCGCAACTAGTCTCTTTCGCCAGGGACCGAGCATGTCCGAGAGAGCATCTTATCATGATACTCCAAGCATGGTGGACGTGTGAACGTTGGAGAATAGCAATTAGACTATTCGTCTGGATATCTCTCAAGACCCAGAGCGAGGCAGTTTGACACTCTTTCACAGCGAACGCTGAACGCCAAGCCAACCTACCCCGGCTTATCTCCAGACCACACTGCATCTTCACCTTTATCAACACACGACCTTCTCGCTGCCATTGAGATCCAAGGTATTGACAGCGCAGTTGTCTGGGTCGCGTCATTCTACCTTCTGCGATATCATATTGAGCTAGACGGTGTCCGTCCTACGCAGGAACTTCCCCATTACGTTCTGGTTCACTCCTGTTCTGCGCCTACTGGATAGTATACACCCTCACGTGGATGCAGTGTTCGGGCATATTGGAATATCAATATCGAAACACCCATTTTCTGGTCAAAATCGCAGCGCGCCTCGCCATGAGGCTGAAGATCTGACTACTTTCGGCATTCACTCATTGGCTTTGTCCTCAGTGTCGCATCTTGCACCCTCAAGTAGCTCATTGGATTACTGACCTGTGTTCTTCACTACTGTCGGCTTTTCTGAAGCCTCTTCACCTGGCATGGATGTAAGGAACCATGCTCCCTGGCCAATTTCCTCATCCAACTGCGCTGGGCATAACAGGAAATGCCGCGTTGACGATCCATTGTTTTGCCCGAAGCTTGTCTCTCCGATGAAATTGGCAAACCGTCGCAAATAATGAGTCTAATTCTGAGCTGACTTCTCTTGTCTCAGATTGCAAACCAGCATTTGGGGCCGCCAGTACAAGGCAAACCGGGCCATCTGGCCACGAATAAGCCTCGAGATGCTAAACCGCGCTTACTCCTGATGGGACTTCGCCGGTGAGCTATCCGCGTCTGAATGATGTTTAGACATGTCGCTGACTTTACTAGGAGCGGCAAGTCGTCCATCGCCAGCGTTGTCTTCCATAAGATGCCGCCAAATGAAACACTGTTTCTAGAATCGACGACCCGTATCCAGAAAGATTCGATTCAGTAAGTGTGCCCCTGCGCCACCGTACCTTGTTCTTACACGGTCTTAGCTCTTTCATGGACTTCCAAGTCTGGGATTTCCCTGGTCAGCTAGAGTACCTCGAGCCCTCGTTTGACCTGGAAGATATTTTCGGCAGTCTAGGCGCGCTCGTATGGGTGATCGATGCCCAGGATGATTATCTAGACTCCGTTGCTCGGTTGAACCGAACCATTCTGACCGTTCAGCAATACTACCCGAACATCAATATCGAGGTCTTTATTCATAAGGTTGACGGGCTCTCAGACGAATATCGCACAGATACCTTTCAAGACATAGTTCAGCGGATCTCGGATGAATTAAGTGATGCCGGTTACGAAAACGCTCCAGTACACTACTATTTGACATCAATCTACGATTACTCGGTCTTCGAGGCTTTCAGCAAGGTGATCCAGAAGCTGATTCCAAATCTCTCGACATTGGAGAATCTGATCAACACGCTTGCGAATAACTGTGGTTTTGAGAAGACATACCTCTTCGACGTCCTGAGCAAAATCTACATTGCTTCTGACACTCGTCCCGTTGATATGTCATGCTACGAAATGTGCTCAGATTACATAGACGTGATTGTTGATGTCTCAGAGTTGTATTCGTGGGACCACCCAGACCGCAAACCCAAGGGAGATCAGATACAAGAGGCGGAAAGTCATGTCGTCTTGCACGACGAGACCATGATACATTTGATGGAAATGAACAAGTGAGCTGTCTCCGACATATCAATTACTGAAAACTGTACTGACTGTTTAAGGTACCTATGTCTTGTCTCTGTGATTCGTAATCCTGAAGCGAAAGAGAAGAAGGGGCTTATTGACATGAACTGCCGCACGTTCCAAGAAGCGCTTAATGATGTGTTCTCAAGGAGCTGGGAGCAAGACCAGGATGCAGATCAGGCAGACGAAGAGCAGACGCAGCCTCAACTGGTCGAGCAAGGACCAAGGAGCTGAGCACATGGAAGGCTATTTGAAACTTAACGAAACACTTTGTACTGGCCTAAGGCTTCGAAGCCCGAAGTGACTGGGCTGTGGTCCTATGGCAGTATTCCCTCTGTCGAGACCACTGCTACTCATGATATGTTGATACATACATTATTTCTGAATTCAAAAGCTCAATTTTATCACGCTGGTGGACCGGTCCGTATCTACGTCTATTAGGAACCGCAGTCAGTAGGCCTCAGGCACCGAGGCATCAACTATCATAGACCCACTTACCGAAATTTTTCCTTTTCCTGAGCTTTAAAAAGTTTCGATTCTCTCTTTTGCATCTTCTTCTTTCCTCCCACTCTCCAAGAAGTAATTGGTACTGCAATAGCAAGAGCTTTAGCATCAAGCATAATGTCGGCTTGATTCACTGATATCCCAGATCCAGCATGTTCGACAACTTCAGACATTCCCAACTCACCGTGATGGGTAAGTGCATCATATTTGTTTTCACTCGCAACAGAAATTCTTTTTCCCCCTCTCTTAAATGATGAAAAACTTTTCCACATTCGCAGTTTCCACGCTAGCCGTCGCTAGAACCCATCTTAGACGTGCTCTGTGCGCATTTTCTTCCTTGGATGTCTGACATTTTTGACGACTTCTTTTCTGCTCTTGCAAGAATGAGTGTGAGCTTTTGCTGATTGATATTATTAGTTTTCTAGGTCCTAGTTGTCAACGGCGTCGAACCTTTTGAGATTTAATGGTAAATGGTGGTAACGAAGATCAATTGTTGGCTACGTTATAGTTTCTGGATACAAAGATTTCAGAGCAATAGCAAGTGGCTAGACACGCATTTGTCGCAGGAGCTATAGATATCAATGATAATATGCGTCAATATTGTACAACTCTTCTTGCTTGGGATACTAGTTTTGTAAGGTGCTGTGTCGCTCGATGAGTCGAGAGCTACATTGACGCAGTATGATGAAGCGATATGAAAACAGACAGCAGTCTGTTCTTGTAGACAATATAGCTTAATGCTGAGCTGGCAGCTCTGCAACCAATTCGAGTTGCATAACAAGTTGCACATCGCGCTCCATAATGAATGTGAAACCGTCGCCTAGAGGTAACTGGCGGAGAAGTCGGAGATACGGTCTTGAAGCTATCTGTCCTCGGTTTTCTGGGCCGAACTTACATACAAGCTACACCAGCACAGAGCTACCCCCAAATGCCATCCAGCATAGTCTAAACAACAACCAACACCATGTCAGAACTCCGCCAAAGACAAGTCCCCCAGCAATCTTCCTCGACATCCGACAAGCCCACGAAATCAGCATCGCCGCGACGAACCAGCCATGACGGTGGAATCAGCGTCAGCGACATCATCCGCGTGCTGCTCACGCTGGTCGTAGCATCCTGCGGACTGTCCTACTACATGACCGGCGAGTCTGTTCTCTGGGGCTACAGGCCATGGTTCACAAGATGGCCAGTCTTGGTCCAGTACATTGTAAGTCAGCCCCAGCCCCAAGTTCTTGGCTGTCTTCGTCGCCATACTCGACGCTGATGTGAACAATGAACAGAAAGGGCCCGTCTACCTAACACCGGACCAACTCGCCCTCTACAACGGCACCGACTCCTCACTCCCCATCTACGTCGCCGTCAACGGCACCATCTTCGACGTCTCCGCCAACCCGCTCGTCTACGGCCCCGGCGGCGGCTACAACTTCTTCGCGGGCCGGGATGCAACCCGGGCGTTTGTGACGGGCTGCTTCCAGGAGGACCTCACGCATGACCTTACGGGTGTGGAGGAGATGTTCATCCCCCTTGAAAACGAGGAGGAAGACAGGAAGCTGAGCAGTGGGGAGAGGAAGATCCGGCGGGAGCAGGATAGGAGGGTGGCGCTGGGTCAGGTGCGGAAGCAGGTGGCTCACTGGGAGAATTTCTTCCGTAACCACAAGAAGTACTTTGAAGCGGGGAAGGTGGTGGGATTGGAGGATTTGCCCAAGGAGAAGAGAGAGCTTTGCAAGGCGGCGAAGCAGCAGCGGCCGAAGAAGAGGGATGTGGTGGGTTGATATTATGGCAAAACTGGCGTGTATACGATCAAGCTATAGTATCTACGAAATCGGTAAAGCAAGGTTGGAACAGATTTTGTGAGATCGATTCAGTCAAATTTACTTGACACATGCAGTAGCGCGTGCTTTCACACCAGAATACATCATTCGCCCAGCCAGACTTTCCGAATTTTATAGTGATATCATTCGTAGCATAAAAAAAGGACCGCGAGAAATGTTCGTAGGAAATCGTTTACTCAGCGGTAACGGCACGGGCTGTAGGCATTCAGTTAGCATTGCCATCCAACAACCACAATCACTCTTATCAAACTGCAAGCAGTGCGGGCACATACTGTAGATGGTCATCTTGGAGTGGCCAACGACCTTCTTGATCTGTCCCTTCTCCTCAAGATCAGCGAGGGCCCTGCGGGCCAAGCTGCCGTTGATCTTCAGACGGTCGACAAGGGTGGCGACGGTGATCAGGCGGTAGGACTGGACATCCTTCTGGAGTCTCTCGGCAGTCTGCTTCTCAAGGACGACGGCGTGCTGGGCCTTGTCCTTGACTATACGGTGAAATCAAGTCAGCATTCGTTCAGTCTTCCACCCCAAGCTTCGTTGAATCCGACAAGTGACAATCTCTTCTTCCCGACGAGAAAGGAACGGATGTGGTATGTTCATTTTCAAGTGAAAAGATGATCGCTCGCTTCAACGGTGCTGGGTGATACGATGATGAAAGACGATGGGAATTGCGTACCCTTGCCCTTGGACCACTTCTTCTTTTGCTTTCCTGCGCCGGCGGCCTTCAAAATAACGTTAGTATCGCCTCACATTCTTCATAACCTTAATGGAACAAGGCGCCTCCAAAACGTACCATTTTGACTGTCTGATGCGGATGTTCGACGGAAGAGCTGCACAGAACGTCGGCCAGAAGTTTGAATACCCAAGTGCGAAATTGAGTGGGGGATGACTCAGCGTCACGTGGTGCTGAACCCTAAGCCCTCTCGCTGATGATGGCTCGGTTAGCATGGCCCCGTCTCCGTGATGTGATTGGCCAGCGGGAAGTATATCCCAGGATCGATGAATCGGGCTTCAATAGCTTAGCAGGTGATGGCTATCTTGATTCTTCTTTCCTACTTTTTCTTATGGGTATAACATATGTAGTCTGTAGACTAAAAAACTCGATCATAAGAATTCATCAGTCGTCATAATTATCCACAATAGCCCAACTGAATCCCGCATCATCTGCTCGTGTTCGAGCAATGATTATTTGAGGACTTGTTATTCACGCTATAAGCCGCTTTAAACTGCTGAGTGCCGTCCAATCCGAAATGACCAAACACGTATTCGTCGAGTGTTCCGAACCATAAAGCTAGCACTTCATCTTGACCTGAAGGCAACCATCTTATGTCGTATTTTCCACCTTCACTTCGTGAAATCGAGATTGGGATAATTGACGGGTGTCTGTCAAGCGACCAATATCGGACAGCGGGGACAAGACTATTAGATGTAGTTACAAGTAACTTGGTCCTCGAAGGATGCCATGCAACCTGTCGGACTGGATGGTCGTGAAGCAGAACTGAGACGAGACCGGGCTCTGTTTTCAAATCCCAGACCCAGACAACATTGGGCCGTGTCTGATCGACTGTACTGAGAAAAGCACCGTTGGCACTGAATGCCATAATCGATGCGCCCCGAGGTGGACCAGTCGACTCTGAAATCATGCTAAAGGCAGAAGATGCTGGCAACTCGGTGTATCCAAGACTCCCATCTGCCGTCACAGATCTCTCATGCCAGGCACTTAGCGAGGGCTGATCCATTGGGAATGCATGTGAGAGCGTCATGGAGCAAGAAAACTGTCTCAGTCATTAGGATTACTCGTAATACACGATGACAGGCCTCCAGCAAACAAGAGAGCTCAGAGGACAATGACTTACCGTCTTGGTATTTAGAATGTCTATCGTTCCATCGACTTTTCCAACGGCTAGCAGGTCCGGAGTATCGCCTTGGCTAACTGTTGGGCTCCATTCTATGCTTCTCACCCCAAGGTCAAAAACACTTTCCGATTCAGGCGAGCCGTTATAGGTTCTAAAAAGGTTTCCATCTGCTGTATATATTAAGAGTTTGGTACCCGCACTTGCCGCATCCCAGACGGCGATCCAGTTTCCATCCGGGCTCCATTTCAAGCCCTGAGCATCCGATGTCGGTAGGTTAACTCGATTAACGAGCTCATAAGACCGATATTCATGGATGGTCAACAAGTCGGACGTTTCCGGCTTCAGTAAGATTGCAAACTGTCGCGTTCGCGGTCGATAGCCGAAGCCGTTACAATGAGAAAACTTTGGAGATTTGATGACCTGGCTTCGACCACTGTCCAGCGAATGGATCGTTAACTTT
This sequence comes from Aspergillus fumigatiaffinis, assembly GCA_012656285.1. Lineage (NCBI taxonomy): Eukaryota > Fungi > Ascomycota > Eurotiomycetes > Eurotiales > Aspergillaceae > Aspergillus > Aspergillus fumigatiaffinis. Next base: position 172,813 of record JAAAPX010000055.1, on the reverse strand, counting down.
GTGTTCCACGCATGGAATACAACAATTTCGTTTTCGTCGGCTCCAAAGTCAATATTCAAAGCACCGGATTCGATATTTTCGATCTCAGCGTGCAGCTGCAGGGGATGAAGGTCCCAGACCAGAATACGGGTATCGCTAGCACAGAGGATACGTCGTCCTGTGCTCTCTTCTTGGCTGCTGATGGTATCGGACTGAGCGAGTTGTTTTGGCCGCGAAAATCTCAGAAACCTAGTCGGTGTCTCTTTGAGCTTAACAATTTCTACCTCCTTAAAGTCCGAAGACACGGGATTGAGGTGAATGATGAGGTCTTTGCCGTTGAGTTGAGCTGCAAAAGCTCCGTCATCCGATAGAAAAGCTGCCGATGAGCCTGCCATCCTGTTATGAAGCTGTCTGATTTTGTGGTATGTGCTCATTGGACTTACCTGCAACTGCTGTGGAGTCCATTATTGTTCGTTTCAAACGTATACATGCAGCCAATAAAATTGTCAAACCTGCAGCGAGTTGTCGGGAGCACATAAGACAGCTGCTACTCATACATGTCTCTTCATCAGCTACACCACTTTTTTAAAATGTTACAAGAAGAGATCCCAGTTGACTGTTTCTGTCTTTCATTGCCCGTTTCGGAGGATAAACACCGCCAAGATTCAGTCTCGGATTATATAAGCAAGTATAGATATGAACTACCGCTTGGATTGGAGATTATTTCTAACAACCTCATTCTCAGGGAACTCACAGGCCCTTGATATAGAGTTCAAGCAATGACAGAATTATCAAGTGTCAACCTTAACAACCATCCGTTGTTTACGAAACTTCTCGATTGTACTCCGTACCCATGGCAATGGCGACACTGGCGATGCTCAGTGATAAGATAAGAACCGCTCTGTTGTTTTTCCGTTCCGGATAATCGCCGCTCAGGAAAAAAAAAAAAAAAAGGCAATGTTGACTAGACTGGCCTGGAAGCCACAAACGAAGTCAGGGTCTTCTTAGATTATCTGTTCTCCTCTATCAGCCACTATAGGGACTGTGCGCTTTCTTACCCCACTGCTGGGGCCGTCATACTTTAGCCTCCGACGTCGATTCTTTGCAAAAATGGCAGTGTTAGAGACGCAGCCTGCTCCGCAAAAAGCGCCTGAGAGCGCAACTGCGGAGCCCCGGAAGAAGCTATTCGGCAGAAAGTTTTATGAGAGCATAGGAAGTCCCAAATATATTGTGGCGCCTATGGTCGACAGATCCGAATTTGTATGGCCCATGCCTCTCCTGTTCAGCGCATCCGGACTAACGATCCATCTCCCAGGCCTGGCGCATGCTGACTCGTTCGTTCATGCCACCCGATGATCCGAAACCAATTCTCGCCTACTCCCCCATGTATCATGCGCGCTTGTTTCGAGAGCAAGCGAATGTTCGTTGGCAACATTTCCAGCCTACTCGAGCCGGTCTCGACAAGAATGACAATTCCCTCTACCTTGACGGCAACCCGGCATTTGACAGACCGCTTTTCGTACAGTTTTGCGCCAATGATCCCGATGATTTTCTAGAAGCTGCCCGACACGTTGCGCCCTACTGCGACGCTGTCGATCTCAATCTTGGATGTCCCCAAGGTATTGCGCGGAAAGGCCATTACGGAGCGTTCCTCCAAGAGGATTGGGATCTGATCTACAAACTGATCAGCCGACTGCATAAGGAGCTTCCCATTCCCGTTACAGCCAAGTTCCGCATACAGGAGTCGAAGGAGAAGACATTGGAGTATGCGAAAATGATATTGTCCGCCGGAGCTAGCATAATCACACTTCACGGACGCACAAGGGAGCAAAAGGGTCACAACACAGGCTTGGCAGACTGGAGCTACATCCGATATCTGCGCGACAATTTACCGCCAGAGACGGTCATCTTCGCAAATGGGAACAATCTGAACCATGATGATCTGGAACGTTGTCTCGAGGCAACAGGCGCGGACGGTGTAATGAGCGCGGAGGGTAACCTGTCCGATCCGGCCATCTTCAGCAAACCTCCCCCGGTTGGTAGCGAAGGACGCGAATATTGGAGGGGTAGAAGTGGAAAGGGCGGATACCGCATCGACGCTATCTTCCGCCGATACTTGGACATCATCTATCAATATGTCCTGGAAGTGCCAGTTCCAGAGCGGAAACCTCTCTATCACCCTTCAGATCCCAAAGAACCCGAGCAGGTGTCACCTACAGTGCCAGGTGAAGCGGAGGCTGAGGATGGCCCTCCGAAAAAGAAGCAAAAACGGGACAAGGCGAAGAGACCGAATTCTCCCAGTCTCGGAGTGATGCAAGGACATCTCTTCCAGATCCTGCGTCCAATGGTCTCAAAGCACACGAATGTACGAGATGCGCTTGCAAGGTCCAGACCAGGTGATATGGCCGCGTTCGAGCACACTCTGTTCCTCGTCGAACAAGCAGTCAAAGAAGGCCTCGACGAATACGAACAATATCCAGAGCGTTTTGAAGTGGCTCCTAATGCAGACTTGAAAGGCTCCAAGGCAACAATCGCCGAATATGGCAGACCCTGGTGGGTTTGTCAACCTCACATTCGGCCTTTGCCGGAGGAAGCCATGGAAAATGGAGCTTTGAGGCCGAAGAAAAAGGAACTCGCAGAGGAAGATAAGGCTCAGAAAGACGGTTCGTCGGAACCGAGAATGACCTCGGACTCTAAAGTCGACCCAGTGGAGGCTGCAACCCCGGGCACAGCGACACCAGATCGACTGGTCAGTGGTTAGTCCAATGGCTTCTTAATCCTGGGGCCTCAATCCAGCACATATATATTGGCCTTCATCCGCCATGACACATGTCGTGGTCATGATATCACGGTAAATAGATTTCACGATTTTGCATAGCGTTTCTGTCATTAGCATCTCGAATAGACACTGTCGTTCAAGCCATGTCTAATCAATGCATTCCATACTCCTCAGACATAGATGTTCCATGCTATCATAGTCATGCAACTGGTATCTCAACCATAGACCAAAATGGAACTCCTTGAACTCCAATCCCAGGCCAAACAACCAATAAAAATGAAGCTAGAAGTCCAACGCAAGTTGCGGAGCCATCTTTTCAAGATCCTCGACCTATGCCAAATGTCAGTAAATCAATAAGGCATTTTCCCGCAGGTCCAATGCAATTGAGAGCGGTATCATACCTCCAAAAACCCATCTCCAATCGATATCCCCCCAGGACGATCAGCCAACCCCTCAGCCCTCTCATACGCCGCTCTAGCCAACGCCTCCCTCACAAAGACATCCACATACTTAGCCACAACCTCATTCGCATCCTTCGCAATCTTAGTCTTCTCGCTCTTGAAATGATGGTGTAATAACCTGGTGAGCAATTTCGGCGGGATAGCAGGCTCGCTCGACATCACATCATCCGCCTCATCATTATTCGTGATCTCCGCAAGAATGTAATCTGGTTCTTCAGAGGGCGATCTCTCGCGATCTTGACTGCCAGTGTCCGAGCCCTCAGATCCAGACTGCGGTTCGGAGCCTGAGTCTGAAGCCGCGGCGCTAGGTCGCGCGGGAGCTTTCCGGCGAGAAGAGGAGGCTGTTGTAACAGCGGCGGGCTTGTGTGTGCTCTTCGACGAGGATGCTGTTGCATTGACTGTGTTCTTGGCGACTTTGGAGGGAGGCTTGGCTTTGGTTGATGCTGATACTGAGGTTGAGGGCCCCGCGGTGGTGATGGTGTCCCGCGGTCGTGGGGGGTTGAAGGGGAGGCGCCGGCGCTTTTGGGTGCCTTGTCGTTCGGGAGGCATTTTTATAGAATACTTGACCACTGGATCAAGTGCTTTTTCACTGGTAGTATGCGTATGCTGCGTGTTCTAATACCTGGCTTCAGACACAGAGAAGCCGAAGACACGGGTCGCGGCCAAAACGCGAAGTCACGTGGTTCATATTATCTGTAGCCTTTCACTCTTCGCACCGTCTTGGACGCCGTCATTGGTGTTTATTTGTGGCTGTATATGTTCGAGGAACTTAAAAGCCATTACTTTTTGCAGCCTATCTATACAAGAGTTAGGTAATCGTAAGACTTTGTTGTTGGAATTTGTATGTGGTCTCATTCTCCATTAATGCTCCGTAGCATAAATATAGAACTAGGTACAGAGTACAACCCTTGCTTTATGATGCGATGCTCTCAGTGCGCACTCTTATTCAAAATACATAATGCGTCCAACTCACTCTACGCAAAATCATTCTCAACAGCAAAGCCATCATTCCCCATGAGGCCGAACCACAGTAACCTCCAGCCCAGCTCCTTCCAACACCCTCCGCGAGCGTTCCCAAGGAACCCTGAATAAACCAGCATTGAACCGGCAAGACCACAATTCTCCAACCGACCCTTCCTGAGAAGAGTGACCCGCCTGTAATTCTGCAAGTTGCCTCTTCATATCCGCCACAGCAAGCTCGGTATTCCTGATGATCACATCCGGTGGACTGACGCCCCGCCCAAAGCTGCGGGACGTGAATAGGCAAATGATCCAGTGTTTCTTGCCGTTGGCCTCAGAGTCTCTCTTCTGAGGAGGGATAATCAACGCAGTGCCCTCTGGTAGTCGTACGCCTCGCGAGCTTCTTGCATGGGACTCTTCGCTCCGCGACGCAGACTCAGGCCTGTACCTTGGGCTGGACAGGAGATTCTGGCAATGAGAACGGTAGATCTCAAAGGCAGCTGGATACTATTTTGCAAGGTAAGTTACTGGGCGACCTCAAGAAGAGATTCAACTCAGGGTGCTGGGTTACCTTGTCTTTGAAAGCCTCTGCGATGCCCTTGCCCCAAGACCCTTGGCAATTGCAGGCGTCTGTCTAGCAAATCAGTCACTGTGACGCACTGGGATTATGGATCAAGGGCTTTGCTCACGGATTAGAGCTGCACCATCTGGAGCATGGAAGAGGTCGCCCTCAATCTCTGTTATTTTGCTTTGTACTAAAGGTAGATCCATTGTGGTTGAGACTCGAGAATACGATGCGTCTTGGAAGTGAATGGTGGAAGAGACCTTAACTCGAGGTCAGTGGCGTAGGGTGTGGGGGTGAAGTGAATATAAGCAGGTATCGTCGACTATTCTTGTAATAATTAAAATTCACACCGTATTGCTTTTGCTTAAAAAGAAGCCAGAGAAGCCAAGTGATGAGTCACTAATGAAAGGTGCTAGAATGCGAGCCTAACTATGCCATTACACGCCTAGCAAGGCACAGCCTACAACGCATGAAGGATTGAGATTAGAGCCCTAATGAACTAGCTACATGTGGCTCCAGACTTCCTCGTACCGCTTCACACTGCTTTCATTTAACATCGCTAGGAATACCCAATTCCCAAGAAAAGGAAACAATATACGTCCTCACCATTACCGATCAAAGCCGCAGTAAAGAATGGACAGGTGGAATAGGCAGATTTTGATGAACATCGCCTACAGATCCGAGGCCTGAACGGCGGGGCAAACGAAGTCTCGCATGCTCTTAGACTTTCTGACTGTGTTAGATTCCCCTTCACTGGAAACATTCCTTCTTCCGGCATCGCGCCACTCTCGCCGACGCGGATCGAATCCAGGAGTCCAAGAGGAAGTAGTCGCCACAGACAAGGGTGCACTAGTGGTGCTGTTTGATTTCATCCTTCGCCTCATCGAGCGTGAGATACTTCTGAGTATCCCTGCATCCTGGTCTTCGGCGTGGCCTTCTAGCCGGGCGATTTCCCCCATCATAGTCACTCCATTTGTTGCAAAGTTCTCTTCAGATATTGGGATGTACAAAACAACACCCCTGCTCGGTGCGACATGAAGCAGGTCCTGAAGTGCTGCTTGAATAAGTATTGTGTTTCGCAGGTTGGTAATTGGCGCGATTAGATATGGCAAGGCGAAGACTTTCATCAAATAGGCGGGGAGTGCAGAGTTGCCAAAATAGAGACATGCATCTTGCTGAATAGTGACCATCATGAAGGCGTCGGGCTTCTGATAGATTTGAGCCAAACGGCTAGTCAGGTCAGAGGCAAGCTTGGAATCGTCGTAACTAATCTAGACAAGGGGGTTAGCGCAGATAACGACCATGAACCTATGATTGACACACCCTCGAGTTCGTCTTGACTTCGATCACAACGACGGAATCATTGCTGATACGAGTTCTTGGGGAGATAAGCGGGCCACGAGTGTTGAACAGGTCTTCAAAGTAGTGACTCTTCGTCTGAGGTGACTGCTCATCATCAACGCTCCTATGCGCGACATGGACTGATTGAGCATCCGGAGAAACGCCATGCTTCAAATCAGGGGCAACAGTGTCATCTTCCTCTTTATCCTCGAAGAACATGGACGGCTTGATTGCAGCTCTTTCCAATTTGTTCTTTTGTTTCAAAGTCTCTTCCGGGACCGTTTTGCTCGTTAACGCTTGGAACATTGCGGGGGATTGGAGCACCGGTACAGTCGGAGAAAGGCTAGTGGACGAAGTCGTCGAGTAGTTGTGACGCCTTCTCAGGAACGACAGATCCATCCTAGCGAATAATTGTCAGATCCATTCTTAGAGTACTGTGCGACTTGAAACTGACCTCATTGAGTTCCTTGTACGGACTCTCCACCCGCCTGAGCTCGAACTTGAGTCCATGGCTGATGATCGCTGGTAAGCTGAGGAAGAGGGAGAAGCAAAGAACTAACACACACAGAACGTCCCATTCCTTCCGGCTTCGAATCGTCTGGCTTGTCTTGGAGCATGGCTTCTTCGCACCTTCCCGCAATTGAGTGCGGGATAAGGAAGGCTCATTTACACTTTTACACGGCAGGAAGCAAACACTCAAGGACGACGAATGAAGGAAAAGGACCAAAGACTACCAGGTCCACCAGACATAGTACAATTCATAAGATGCTAAGCTATCGCCATGCAGAGTATTGATACACTGGAAGGAACTGGAAATCAGGCCTACTTGGGCGTTTTCCAAAACCCTAAGCCAGAAACCCCAGAAAATCAAAAGCAGAATTTCCACTCAGGAAGATCTTATCTGTCCTCCTTCTTTTGTCCCAGACAATTTCCCCGTCAGACTTGCGTTTGATATAGAGTATCCGATGCTGCGGAATGAACTCTTCGTCGGTCAGATCCTTCTTCCATGAGCTAAGGTTCGCCTCCAAACGTCCATTGAATCGGTCCTCGTATCCAATGGTGTAGTCGTTACTGTCAAATTTGGTGTCCCAAATGAGCCGGTTAATGACGTCTGTACCCAATCTTGTCAATCATTGCTGGCGCAAAGCGGTTTGAAAACAACAATACCTGCCGCTGGCCGTAGTCTGTTCTCCGCCGAAGTTGAACTCTTTGACGTCGACGAGGCATAGTCATGCGATCCATCAGGCTCTGCGTGAGATACTGCAGTTGGCGAGGGGCTTGAGATATCTTCAGCCTGTGCACTGGCTGCCGAATTGTTGCCAGTCTTATGTTCCCGAGATACTGCGGATAGATCAGACGCCATGGTCAACAATGAATATCTGTAAAAAATTCCAATCCCAATGTGAATGTTGATCTGTCTTTTGACACGGTTCGAGTTGGAACGGCACGCCCATCATACTTATACCCTGAATAGGGTGTCATGTTTTCACATTAAATTCACCTTGAGAAGTCGACTATCAATCTACAGTTCGTGTAACCGTAACAAACAGCGACTCCGGTACTTCCCTAGTAATACTGCAATAGCCCTCGATTCTGGCATGTCTCGTCGCCTGATATGGGGCTAGCTGGTCTGGGGTTCAACTGATGCAAAAGCGTTAGTTGCTTTCAACCAATCCCAGCTTGGTCACTGCTTTGGATGAGTCAAAAGTGTGGCGCGGCATCCTCAATCATGAGTGTGACTGCAACAAGGAAGTGACTCATTATGAGTGATACGCCAAAACTCTGTTGGCAATCACTAACTAGCATAATGGGAGATGGACGCTTTGACGCATTATCCCAAAAGCAACAGCGCCCTGGGTCGATAGACGCTTTTAGAGAGGGCAAAAAATCAAAAAGTAAAAAGAGAACTGAGCTCCGATAGGGGGAATCGAACCCCCGGCTGCCGTGTGAGAGACGGCGATGTTAGCCACTACACCATATCGGACTTCATTGGTCCAAGTGGACTATTTTTGGATCATGAGGCAGTGGATCATGAGGCAGTTTGACGACCCTGCGACGATTGCGCCAACCAAGTGCTCTCTCGACTGCGATGCCGAGGTGGAAACAAAACACCACGGTTCCTTGAAGAAACACCAGCACTATCGTGGTCCTTGCATCGTCACCTCGAGTTTGTACGATAACAGATTTCCTATCGGAAGACGTCGCCTTATTTGAATCATAGCTCTGCAACACAGACCAGCAAAGTCAAGTGCCGTCCCTCGCGTCTATATCGTCTCCTCCGCATTCGCGCTTTTCGCGTCACTCGATCAGGTCCCCCGTCTCCCAGTACTGTCGGATGGTTTCGCCTATGTCAGTATGAATGACGCGACAAACTCCTTGCTCACAGAGCATTTCAGCTATACACCCTTGGTTCGTTTTCGTCCACCGAGATCGTCTTGCGATTTGCAGTTGTGAACGCGAAATCTTGCCGTATCATGTGGCTAATTCTTCACAGTCTCTCATAGATGATATTATAAACTCAATCAACAATCTCATATACCAGGCCATCTCAAGCCTCGAGTCAGGCTTACTCGCCACTCCCCCCGAACGCTTGGGCTTTGCGCATGCAAATAATGCCTCTACGATACCCGATACGGATGAAGACGGCAACGTTGTCTACCCGGAAGCTAAACTGGAACTCGAAAATGGACTACACCAGCTGGAAACGCTTCTCGAGGCGACCGTGGACAAGGCATTCGATAAATTCGAGATCTACGTGCTGCGCAACATCTTCACCGTGCCCGACGACTTGTTGAACTACATCAGACTGAGCCATCACGAGGTATGAAATCGGTGTTCGCGACTGCGTGCCTTGCGCCGCTTGAGCATGTATTGACTTTCAACTCATGCAGAACCTTGTTCTTGATCCTTCCCCGAATGCGCCTACACCAGAAACGATCTATGCACTCCGCAAAAAGTTGAATGAGACCAAGAAATTGAACCGATCTTTGAAACGCGAGAGCGCTCAAAACGAGGCTGTAATCTCGCAGTTGCGATCCATAGTGTCGACAGTACATGCACCCGATTTCGCAAAAGACACAAATGGAGAGGGCAAGGCAGGAACACTTCTGCCAAAACAAGAAAAGGACCTTGACCTTTCGTTCTTGACGTCCAGTCCTGCTGCCCAGCAACTACGCGTTGGTGTTGATACAGGCCCGACTACCCAGTATACACCGCTTACAACGAATACGACTTTCATTCTGTCCCAACTTCCTGCACTGCAGGCGATGTTGAAGCAGCTCCGGCCCAAGCTTATTTCTCTACCGAAGTCCAGCGAAATTATGGAGAGTGACGCCAAGTTCGATGAAAGGAGGGAGTACATCGAAAGTAGAATCAAGCTGCATCTTGAGCGGACCGGACAGCTGCCGGTTGGAGCTAACGGCAGCCCGACGATTGTCGGACGGAGAATTGACATGGCGGAAGCACAAGCGCTCGAGTCTGTTACTGGTATGCTTACAAAAGATGAAAAAGAGGACTGATCAAGCTATTGTGGAGGAGAGTTGATGGTGACATCAAATCAACCCCATCTACTATCGACCATGTTACTCCATCCTACCGGCATCTCGTCCATAGATATCGGCTCTACGCACTGCAATTCGTCAGCTCTGCGCGAATTCTCCCCAACAGGCAGGTGCCGGTCCCGTTCCACACAGACTGGGTCGTCCAGCAGAAGTGTTTCGCATCGCTCTCGGCGATACTATAATCAAATATCTCAGCAAAAGAGGCTGTGTTGACTTTCGATTGATGCCTGGAGACGAGGTTCTCGGTTTAGAGCCTATGCTCGGCTGTGAACTAGCATAAGGATGCACACCTGACGCAAAGCGAACACCCAGAAGTCTGAAGTGCGTGAAGTTTGGGCTGTTTCCCTCAAAGTTAGATGTGCCGCACCGGCTAGTTAACGGTTGCATTGAATGAAGCAAAAGCTTCTGACGGGGAGCTTATTTTTACGACAAAGAACTAACTGGATGTCGAACTTCGCTTACAGAAACTTGTAACACGAATGTCTTATACTATTTCTGAGAGTCTAACAATAGGATAGTATTGTAATGTTTATGTAGTCAGACCAAAATAGTATGTTGATGCCGGGATGCCTTGAGACCGGGGTAGACCGATATCCGCTAACCCAAAGCAGCGGTCATGTGAGCACAGGACTCCTTCTCGTAGCCCGCGGCTTGGCATCATCAACTCCCTCTGCAGCCACCACCACGTTGGCCGATTCCCGTCAGTCCTACTCCGCTTTGTCGCAAGGTGTTTATTCGATGGACACCGGTATACTTGTGCTGTAGTGGCATAAGGCTCAGTGCACGGTCTTTTCATCGACTCTCCCTTGCCCGTCGTTGTCCGGTGCCGCCCTCCGCTCCCCACATGTCTCGCGCATCGGCTATACCAACGTCTATTCTCGGAGCCCGGCTTCCTTCTGTCATCCTTGAATCGGTGTCCCGATAAGTCGCGTACACTCAATACTGATTGTGCTCGCGTCGCGGCGTTTGATTATCGACGACATGGCGACGGCAATTTCGAAACCTACCTCACATACCCCCAAGATGAAGCGGCCGCCCCCGCCTTTCCTCCCAGGTGGTGTTAATGGGGTCAAGCCTCAGCAGTCATCCTCCTCTTCCTCCCCGCCCTCCACATCGAAACGTCTGCCTGGTTCTAATCAGCCGACTTCCTCACCCGCCACTAATGGTCTGGTCACGAATGGCATCAATGGCTCGGCCAATTCGACCTCCACCTCGATCAATAATTCAAACAAGGGTCTCCTGAACCGGCCCAAGAAAGATGCGCAGAAGTCGGGGGATCAGGCGTTGCGAAGCCAGAAGCAACTGGGGAAGATGCCGACAACGGAAAGGGATTCCAGGCTGGGGAAGATATGTCCTGAACCACATGGTGAGGCGCCATCAGCTCCTGCAGTGTTGGGGCTTACGGGTTGCTGTTTACTAACAATTGCGACGCCGACAGTTAAAACAACTTCCTACATCCTGAGAAAATACTCTAAATGCCCCCCTTCTCTGGTCGTACACCTTCACCCTACTCATTTCCGGTTTGAACAACAAGATGGCAGTTTTCCCTACAACTCCGAGATGAAGGTAGTCATCGAGCATATCCGTGCCGGTACTGTTCCCCATGACATGATGGAGGAGTTATTACGAGCCAACGTTCGATTCTACGAAGGTCAGGATTCACCCATATTGCATCATTGCACAATTGTGGCCGCTAACGAGGGGTCTCTCATGCAGGTTGTCTCATAGTTAAAGTGGTGGATCACAAGTCAGTATCGGCCCAAGCCAGAAAGTCGACTGCGCCATCAACGAATGGGAACAACACACCTTTCTCGATACACAACTACAATGAACACATCACTCCATCGGCTTATGTGCCATATCCGAAGCAAAACCAGTTAACCTCCGAGGCCGCTGTTACGAAGACAGATGCGGCTACCGGCAGCCAGTCAGACGAGAAGGGCAAAGAAGAGCAAAAAGGCGATTCGGACAATTCTAACAAGGAGAATGAGCTGGATGCATTACAAAAGCAGACCCCGGCGAAGCCACGCGTGTTCACGACCGTCCTTCACCCTACTCCTCGCTCGTTACAGGCGGAACTCACGTTGCTTGCTACCACGCCTGATCCTCGTGCTGCAAAACAGTCCGCCACACACTCGAGCACCCGCCCGCAGCCCTCATCTTCTACAGCCCCACAGTCTCCAGTGGTGGCTTCCAATCCACCGGACCGAGGCCATGTTGCAAAGCGACAGAAGATGCTAGTGGAACCGCAGGATCTATTGGAATGTGAATCTAAACTGACGCGAGCATTGGCACCGCCTCTTTTCTTGGATCCAGTGAATAGTCTGGAAGCAGCGCAAGATCTACTGAAATATTTGGAAAGTCCCCTTCATTGCGCTCCACCCCCGTCTCCGAAGAGAAGAAAGCGTACTGTGGCAGAGCTTGCTGCCGACGAAGCCCTCGCGGCGGAGGAGGAGCGGTTTATGCTCATCATGGACGAAAGATTGGAGCCGGCCACGTCAGGAGCTGCTGGTGGACCCAAATCCGCTGTTGACGACACCGGTGGTGGTGCGCCATTCGAACCGCGCTTCTCAAGGTTCAAGACACTTGAGAATATCCGCATGCAGCATGAGGAGAAGGCCAAGCGGGAACACGAGATCAAAGTTAAGCAAGAAATGGCCAAGCGACAGCAACAGGAACAAGAAAGAGAGAGGCGTCGGCTGTTGGAGCAGCGTCAAGCAGAGGAGCATGCCAAGGAGGAAGCTCGAAGGCAACATCTGGCCGCACAACAGGCCCAGGCACAGCTTGCTGCACAGCAGCAGAACCGACATGTCATGACACAGGCAAACGGGGTCAGCCAGGCTCCCCAATCGTCACCAGTGGTTCGCAATCAGACACCTCTCAATGCCTCGTCACCACTGGTCGGCAGTACGATGGTCACACAAGCCGGTGTTCCCATGAGCATGACATCTTCTGCGCAGGGTGCAGGAAGCCCACCGCGACCCCCGTCGGCCTTACAACACGGTCATCCGAATATGATGAGCCATCCAATGGCGCCCTCGAGGAGCCAGCAGGGTCAGAGTCGGCACGGCACTCCTCAGATGACTCAGGGAACACCGGCCATGTCTCATGCAACTCCGATCATGCGCAACGTCACGCCTACTCAGCGCATGAGCCACGGCAGCCCAAGCCAGTCGACTATGGCTCCAACACCGGTAATGAGTCAAGCCATGATGAACACCCCACAGATGGGAGGCGGTATGGGTCTTACGCCTCAACAACAGCAAATGATACTGCAGAGGCAGCAGTTACTCGCGCAACACGGACAACTCGGACCCGCTCAGTTCACACCGCAGCAGCTTGCTCAATTGCAAGCGAACGCACATGCTCAGCAAAACATTCAGTCACATCAGCAGCAAATGATGCAAGCTCAGCAGCAGAACCATCAGGCGCAGCAACAGAAGATGGGGAATCAGCAAACGTATCAAGCTTCACTGCTGCGGAACCAGTGGACCCAGATGCAGATGGCTCAGCAGCAGCAGACGCAAGGCCAGCAGCCACAGGCTCAACAAGGCCAGGTCCATCAGGGCAGCCCGCAAATGACTCCTCAACAGCAGCAGCAGATGATGATGGCGGCAGCTGCTCAGGCCAACGCTGGACACATGCCGCAGAATTTCCAGGGCGTCAATATGGCACAGCGGTACAGCCAACTCTACCAACAGCGCCTTTTACGTCTCCGACAGGAGATGTCTACTCGGTTTATGGCTCAATATGGGCCCCCAACGCAATATCCGCCCCATATTGCACAGCAGTATAGCATTGGACTCGAGCGGAGCGCCAAAGCCTGGGTGCAAGAGATTATACGGCGCGAACGTGAAGCGGCTCAGCAGCAACGTGCCTCGCAAGTGGCAGCTGTTCAGGCGCAGGTCATGCAGCAGCAGCAACAGCAGAATATGATGCACAATGCCATGGGGAAGTAGTTTGATTTCTTTCTTTTTCACTCTTTCAGCGTTTCGGAATAGGCGATGGGCGATCTAATGAGATCTCTGGGTTTGTTATCACCATGCATTTGAATATACCTTCGTGTGGTCATCTATTGGCCCGAGATGGACCTTTCAGAAGGCTACCCTTTTTTTCGTCAAATTTTTTTATTTTTTTTTATTTGCAGACTGTACAGGGACCTATGGAATATCGATAAAAAGAGCCTGGCGTTTGACTCGATACTGGTTTGACATTTTGCGGGTTGTCCTTTCCATGCGCGCTTGGTGGTTGTATCATTTGGGAAAGGGCTTTGGGGAACTGAGAACAGACTTGATACCATTTGTACAGGATTTTCCATTTGCTTGCGGGTTGCTACCAGGAGGCGCATTTGATTGATATTTGATATGCTTGATAGTGAATATATCCAATGATTGGAGATATCATCCTGCCTCCCTCGTAGAACCTCTACCGAAGCTGAGCGCAGAACGGTAGGTCTCTGCCTCTGAAGAGGTCTCGTCTGTCAGTAAATATATAATCAACTGGGCACTTGCATATCAAAGATGCCATGGGAATACAAATAGCATTCCCTAAGCATCTGTTGATACTCGATAGCAGTCTAAGACATATCTACGCTATATACGGCTCACAGCAGAAGCATTATGTTTGCTTCATCATGTCCATGATATGATATGATATGTTCCTTCCTAGAGGGTACAAATGTTCTAGATAAGAAATCTCTTTCTCATATACCATAATATATAATAGCTCTCTGCTTATCTTTCACTTCTAGTCATGATCCTGATTGAGGCATTAATATACCTCCAGGTTACAGGATACAGGTTACAGGATACAGGTTACAGGATACAGGTTACAGGATACAGGTTACAGGATACAGCTTGGAGCTGCCGGGCTATTGTCTCCTTTTCTAGAGATATTACCATAAGATTGATTCTCCTGAGAGGTGAACTGGTATAAAGAATCCCAATTCTAGTCTATAATGCATTTGAGAACCCTCGAGATTCAATAGCACGACTTCAGAGGCGAGGATCCCTGACTAGTGCACCAGGTGGCCTACAGCCTACTCACTTGGCCTCGATATGATAAAGATCAGTTTCGTAGAGCAGGACCAGGACCTGGACAGCGAGTCTGATCACCAAAACGGTCCCGCGGGAGAGACCGTGCCGCTCGAGCCTCATCATCTAAATTTCAGATAGGTTCATTTGCAGATTACGGACTCGGTGAGGCTATGGCTACATGGGACGGCTTAGCTTGCATGGAATTCATACGACTGTAGCATCAGTATTAGCGTTAGCACATAGAGCTGCTGGAGACTGCTGGAGGCAAGATATGATGGCTTCACTGGCTGGATCGTGAAATCAAATCAAGGCGTGAACGGTGGTGAACCAGGAGCCAGGTTGCAGAGCAGAGCGAAGCAAAGCAAAGCGAAACACACGACTGATTATGACATGGATACTACATTGCCAGGTCCAATGCTACGCTATACGGTTCCTCGTTGTTCTAGACAAACGCCTGGGTATCTTGCGAAATGACGATCTTCTTGGTGGCCGGGTTCTTGTGCGACAGTGCCAATGCCAAAGCCAGGGAACCGGATGCCAGTTGGCGCCTTGGCTTGGGTGTGACTGTTCACGGAGTGTTGTTGCACGGTCGGCGAGCTGATTTGATTTAGATAAATGGGTTCAGTTCGTGGTTCAGTTAGAGGTGCAAGTACAAGAGGTCGCAGTCTAAGGCAACGAACATCGGATGGTCGGAAACCTTGGATCTGCGCTTAAACAGTTGGTGCTGATCAATTTAGTGAGGCGGGTAGGCCAAACGGAAGAGTAGTTTATCTGCACATTCCAATGCACCGCTCGGGTCCTCAGTACTTTTGAAACCTCTTATATCAAGTTCTCAACTGATCCTGAGACTTTTTATACCCAGAGAGCTAGGAGACACTTGGAGAGGAGCAGTTGGCTAGTCGGCAGGGGTCATTGACATGTTCAAAGTCATAAGGTACTGGCATACTGCTATGGTCAACTGAACAACTGAACAGTATCCAGTCGCATAGGCTGCAGCCTCGAACATGGATTGGCTCATGGCCACGGTGAAGGATCAACAGCCTCGAACCCATATCCGAGACCGAGGTTGATGTACAGTGCATAAGTCCTTCCCGATCCATCCGGACCAAAGAGCCAATAGTCTCGGGATGGTCGTACAAACTGCAGGTCGACCGAGACGGTAATGGACCGATAAAATGACGTAATTGAGGAATGGATGGGATCGATAAGCGTCAGCCAGCAGGCCATAATGCCATTATTATTCTCGGCCCTCCGAGTTCCCCAGAATGCTTCAGGGCCGTTGGAGACAGGGATTTGCGGGCGTTGAAGGCACGAGTGGGCAGAAATCATTAGTGCGGATCACCATTTGGGAACCTGTTTTGGGGGGTCAAAAAGCACTGCAGAGAGACAAAATGACCTGAGAAAAATAATTTTGTTTATGCAATGCAATGCAACTCAAAAATGAACGAGATTTATTGATTGTTGTGTGCTCATGCTATTGGTGGAAGAGAAGAAGCTGGCTTAAATTCATTGATTGGACGCTTTGATCAGGCCAGAAGGAAAAAGCAAACACGCAAGGGGTTCGCACAAGATGGCTGGAACTTTGACCTTTTTGAGATTGGACATTCCAACCCACTCGCATAGGGCAAGATCGCACCCAAGAAACTATAGGCCGTGCCCTGCATGAGCAGGTGATGAGACCGACATAGAACGAAGCACGGGAGACTGAACGGCAGGTGAGACAGACATGAACCTTGCTGCTGTACCCTTCCATGGTCGTAGATCATGATTTGAATCGTGCCTTGGAAGGTTGGAACTTCGAAGAGAATATTCTCAGCGTTACGACTCTCGTCTTTTTTGGCCAAGGACCAGACGCAGGGCCCATGCAGATCCGGGACAGCCAGTTTCGGCTTACTGAGATTGGGATCTTTTGAACCTTTTGGATGTACCTGCAGCGCGCTGACTCTCATCCTGCTCAATGCAGAAACTCGTGACTTGGAATGCAGGAGGATTTTCAGGCGAATCAATCCGTCAATAAAGAGTCAAAGACCTCCTAGAAGTCGAAAACGAAAACCTCCTGGAACACTCTTCCAAGGCCCCGTTGTTGGGCGTTCATGCATGGCACGCCAATCTATCTCTTCTCGTAAATCTATTGATTTGTACAGCAGGGAGAAATTGTCCGACGGTCGCTAGGTGGGTGCAATTCTGTGGCTTGACCGACACTGTAGAGAGCCCCATTTCCCAAAAAAGAAAGACTAGCTTCGCACAAGCCAATACAAGCCCTATAAGCTTAGTGGCGGTCAAGGGCGCAGATGCACTGACTGCTGATCCCGTTGTGTCAGAGGATCCCTTGTGTCAGAGCGTCCCCAGATGATCTCCATGGTAATCAATATGGTTTGATGGTTTTCGATAACCAAGTACAGTATCAACGAGGCTGGTTTGCAACGCCGCAGAGTTGACCGCCTTTCAGAGGCGCAAGAGACACTCATTGCTCGCATCTCGACTGTTGACAACAGCACGGGCGCTTATCTCCAAGTCTGTCTGATCAATATCAAACTTGACATGATTTCCTCTACCCAACCAACAAAGGCGCATAACTATGCTGATCAGGTTTGAGAATTCGATAAGATGTACGACAGAACGTGTGTTACCTCCCCTTCCCCGCCATTCAATATATTGAATGAATCGAGGGGGAGGTAGGACCAGGAATAGGTTTCACCATCGCGCTGGCGGGCCTCCTGAATGTGTGTAACGAATTCCCTCACCGCAGGAACCCTTGGGATGATGTGTTGATAATCAAATCTCCGGTCATCTCCTTACAGCAGACAGGCCCGTGCTGCAGGGGTTTGCAGCTTCGGCTGTTGGGAAAGATTCGAAAAGCGTAAAGGCAGATATCTCTTGCGATCGTCAACGTCCACAACCGCCGTTGCGATTATTGATACCATGTAGTGGCTCTGTAGAGTACATATTCTTGTCCTGAGTAGTAGCCTGGAAATGACACTTCTTTGTCGTTCCTGAGGCAGTCTGCGGCAAGCATGATGATTGTCATTCCTTTGCCCTACCATAGTCAGTGAATGTCTCAAAAACCAATAACTAGAAGATAAAGTTGAAACTATGGTACGCACTCAGCATTGAGTTTGAATAGAGAGCCGCACTAGTCGAAAATCCGGGGTTACGGTCGATCCAAAGCGATCGGACGTGATGGTAATCTTCCTAAGGAGGTTGCCGACGATTCGATCGCCATGGCTTAGAGGAATTTGCTCTTGATCCAGCATTGTGACTATCGTAGTCAGTGAGCTCATCTAGAAAAGTTAATCCTTTCAAAACATCCACAGCTACAGATCGTGCCCTGTGCTGAGGACAACCGGCCTATTCCGGCTGGAGGGAACATTAGTGAGTAGCAATTGTGGTCCATGGCTAGCTTGGACGGGATCATCACAGCCACGAATGGATTGCTGCATGTCAGAATCGCAAGTCTGACTCGCAAGGAAATAAGGACAGCTTGGAGCGGGACATGCGCCCGGAATCAACACAGGGTCCTTTCAAGCGGCAGCTCCAGACTCGATGCGCGAAAACAGCTTCGTACAGCTATGGGTATTGCGAAGGCCTAGTCTGCCTGAGCTTCAATGACGCCTGGACTGAACTCCGTAGTTCCTCAATAGTTGCGCATCGATTGTCAGTTCCACCGTGAACAAAACAGTTCCAAAGAGCAAGAGGGTCTTGTTATTGTGGCTGATCGAGTGCGACTGAAGCTTACTGGAGCCACTGTGGCGAAGGTGGTGGCTTGGTACTCTCCATTTTCCCTTTCTGATTCACACCAAATTATTTACTGATGGACGTACCTCTCTAGCGCTGAGTAACTTAATGATGCTAACATCAACTGATTGCAAGAATGCCTGATACTTTCCCACCTTCAGCAGCAATACCTGTCCATGTCTCATTCGCGAGCGCAGAGCTGAGCAGCCAAGAGTGAACACATACTTTCATCCGATTGAAATGCGGGTGACCTAATCAGGACAATGCACTTCAACCTTAGCGGATGGGAACTACGCACACAATGAGTATGACTACGAGGTATGGAGTACCACTCAAAGTTCCAATCTGACAGGACGAACGGTCCAGCCAGATAGGGGGGTTGTCAAAACGGCCACACAGACGCTGGCCTTGGGTCACACAGGTACAAACTCTGTCATTTTAGCTGCCTGGGGACCAACTCAAGGCTCAAGTCTCTGTGTCCCCGGGGTTCGTTTTCGGAAACAGAAAGAAAATAGCAGAAGAGGCGCTTGTCTGTCATAGCGATGGAGAGGACAGCCAATCCTCGGATTTTACAGAGCCACAACGACGCGCTAAAGTCGTGATTGTCACGTCAGGATTCACAATCAAAGCCGTGATGATTACTGCTCGGGATTGAGATCTGATTGAAGCCGATCGGGTGATTCCAGTCGTTTTGCGATTCTCCATCTCCCATCCCCCGGCGAATGTGACTGGGAACACCTGGCCGCATGAGAAACAGCTCCTGCTCGGTCGCAGATCTCTCGATCATCCAATGAATAACTATCTACATCAGATCGGTATCTCACGAGCCGATGGCTGAGCGATTTGGCGAGCTGGGAAATATTTCCCTGACCCCATAGAATGCGCACGATGCAAAGAAGCTTATACTCAGTGACGAAAAAGAAGTAAACGTTCAATCAAGTGGCAACCAGAATAATCATGCAATATATCGATATGGCGCCATCCACACCCGCCGACCTGGCTAATATCAGTTGACTTGTCGCGTTCGAGGCCGCAATTGAATAGAACCGTCTTCTGACTCGTGACAGATCAGAAAACCAGCACAGCCACGATTGACCGAAAAATAGTTCATGATGTCTACCGACGCGGTTTGTACTCCATCTGTACTATGGTGACCGTTGAGAATGAGGCCAGCTGGAGAGAATCCCAGCCACTCATGCTGGAGCGACCGTCCCAGTGTTGGGGATTAGAGGCCAAGAAGTGCTTAATCTCTTTCAGGTCACTGTACAAAGGATAGTTTCCAGACGGATGAGCATAATCATAGGTTACTGTCCTGTACAAAAGACTCACTGCCAGTTGAGAATGGGAGTGGCTGACTGTCGGATCGCTTTAGCCTATCACCTCGAGCGGATTTATCCCCCACATTCCACAGAGACAGACCCTGATAGGCCAGCTCTGTCCGAAGCGTTCCTGGATGAAGGGCCCGAGAGTGGCTGCTGGCATTTGCTGGTAAGAGAAGCCCGGATGGCTTGCAAATTGTGATAGGTGCGGCTGGTCAGCCGGCGATGGATCATGGATGGGGACTGATTTTCAACCTGCAGAAAGCCTCAGTCTAGTGGCTGGCAACTCTGTCGATCCATTGTTGGGCGCAGGCTTAGGTTGGCGGATGATGTGCGTCTGATTAGTGACCTCAGGCCAGGCATCTCCATTATTGCAGTTGAGAAGTGAAACAGAATGCTCATTCACGTAACCAAGTCTCGAGTGGCTTTGGCCAAGAGGATGCGAATTCATACTTGGGACAATCGTTATCTTGGCTATGGAGCCATTCTCCTCATTCCTGATCTGAACGTTCTCTTGCTTCATACAGCTAGACTTCTCCGTGGCGTACAGGGCTGAAACCCTCGTACCCCGAAATGCCGGTGACAGGCCTGTTAACTTCATTAGTGGTAGGTGACTAATTGATCCAAAATTTCCTGGATTCTTGTCGACTAGTTCAAGCTCTCAGTGTGGCCTGTCTAGTTTCCAGGGCGTTTTTTTATTTGCCCCCCCGGTCATTTATTAAAAATTGAGGTTGCATGAACTCATGACGGTTCATCCGTTTGAGATCGGAACATCTCACGATAACAGAGTCATGGAGATCTTATCGGTGATGATGATGGTGATGATGAACGACCTACAGCACCATCACGATGTGATGACATTTCGTCGGACTCACGACCAGTGGAAGGGAAGGAAAAGGTTCGCCATGTTGAGGGGAAAAAGCAACGTATCGAGGATCGTCGACGATCTGCAGTCGGGGCTAGGTTCGCACAGACCGCGATTGGGATTGTCAGCAAACACTAGGGTACAATGAAATCGTTAGGTCTCATTATTATTTGTGGGTTTGATGTTCCTAATATTACCTGTCTCAGTCACTACCGTATAAACTATTACTACTACTTGTTATGTGCCTGGAAGTATGCAGGTTAGGCTTTACCTGTCCTGGTACCTGTAGTTGTATGTACTTTTTGCGGTAGGTAGAAGTACCAGGACGAGGTACTACTGCTGGTGAGCATACAGAACCTTGGAACAGCGAACAAGGAACTCCAATAGAATCAAATATCTGCCTCCTATACTCCGACTTATCCGTAAAGGTACCTGTTTATTTGAGTTTCAATTTCTACGACTGCCTTCATACAGCTTCCCTTACAGACACAGACTCCCTGCCTCCCCCAGATGTAGACTGTATACGGTGTGTACCTAGTGCCTTAGTATAGACCATAGTTACATCCGGAATTCCTCCTGATAAGCTGGAAAATGGCGACAATCCAATGGTAGTAAGAACACAATCCGGTTTAACAAATGCCCACCACGCATTAGAATTCCGATGCAGATGGTCTAGATGGTGGCGCAAGTACCAGCGGTCGATCGTTTGATCAATATGGGCTTTAGCCTATTCTGTGGCGCTGGGGTTCCAGATGTACAGTACGGAGTACCTGAACAGTGTCTCGCCATCGGCAGTTGAACCTGCCATTCCATTCGACTCGACTCAACCAAATGCTATCGTAAAACAGTATCTTTTTCGCCTCTTCATGACGATCCTGTTTTAGTCTGATCACGTATGTTGCTTCAGCGGCAATGAAACCGTGACGAAACTCGGGATGGTCTGGAATGGTATGATGAAAGTGGTGGTACCTATGGGCGGACATAGTCCTAGACCAAACCAATCAATGATTACTTTTATCTGGATTCTGGAGGCGTAAGCATCACCCCGAGGCATGTCTCATCGCTCCAGCGAAGCCTTTTCCACTTTAGGATCCAGCAGGGCTGCCGATCGTTCAGGGTCCCAGCAAGTAGTAGATACCGTAATGCATTGTAGCTTGACACGGCGATTTACAGGCTAGAGAACAGTAATTTCTAATTACTTTCGATTAGCACGTATGAGTTGGGAGATTAGGACTCGGACTTTGTGGATAGTACTTGCAACTTCCAAGGAGGCTTTTATTGATCGAAGAAGATCGCCGTGGATCATGGAGCCCTAGGGCACGGTAGTACTCCGTAGGTCTTATAGGGATCAGTGCTGTTTTACCTTCGATAGCCTCGCTAAACCCCAAAACGACAAGTGCAGTACGTATATCTGTCTGGGGAAAAGCAGTAGGACTGACTCAGGCCATAAAGTCTAATGCTAAGCGGCTTTTGACTTGAGTACCTTACCTCTAAGCCAGTGGACGGGGGGCACTACTACTAGCCTACTGCCCATCATGACGGATGAACTAAATTAGTGATGAACAGACATCCTCTAAGGACTTAGTTCCATAACAGTAGTACCTATCCTATCAAGCGTAGGATGCGCTCTGACGTCCCAACATTCCAGACAGCTCTCTCTTTCCATTCAACTGGCAACTTAAAATCCCGGACTTCAATTCCCGGAGAACTGATGAATGAAGCACAGTCTGGGAGTAAGAGGACGCTAGATAATATTGGATCTAAATCAATCATGCACAGGGAATTCCAGCACGAAATTATCCAATCTCATGCCGATCCACTCACTTGATTGGGAAGATTGGAGGGCCAATGCTCTCTTTTCTCAGATCATTATTGTTCATAGGTGGGTTGCAGAAAAGAAATTATGGAAATAAATAGTTGATCAAAAGAGAAAGAAAAGAATACTCCGAAGACAAGAAACCTAACCCAGAAAATGATAATCACATTCAGATAAAGGACTAATATCTAAAATAAAGATTAAAAGAGGCAAAAAAGAAAAGAAATAAAAAAAGGAAAATCAGGAAAAGCAAAGTGAGGGATAAATAGGGCGGCAGCAGGTTCACTAGGAGCAGCAATCGATGATTTCCTGCATAGAAAGGTAATATTACCTACAAGCACAAAGCAGCAACAAAGCTCTTTCTTCTTTTTCTTTTTTGATTGCTGCTACTGCTAGCTGCCCCAGGCCAAATTCAGTAAACGTACCTCGCCTCGAGGTATATTGACTACCTACCTTTAACTATCGAGCTGATTATCTGAATTCCTCCTCCACTCCTCCCCACCCTCCATCTTCTTTTCCCTCCAGGAACCTTGAAACAGGTTCTCGGAATATAGAATTCTAATTTATGTTTATTTTCTGAATCAGACCTTAAATCGTCCTAAGACATTTTCCTGCTCTCCAGTGGCTTTCTTGTCCTCCTCCTCCAAGTTCGAACCAACCCCATCCAGTCCCCTTGCTGGTCCCCTTCTGAACCACCATTTCCCTATATCTACACCCCTCTTCTTCATCTGAGACCTTTTGTTTCTCCCCCTCCATCCCACAAGGACTCAATCTCCTGCTTATCGCGTCTAAGGGCGGCCTCTTCTCCAACCCCATCACTTCTTTGTCTGTCGCGCCTCGATCACCTTTTGAACCCTTTGTCTTTTGATTCAGAGACAATCGCGCCTCTTCGGAAACGGCCTGCCTCTAGTCGGGACACCTGCTCTTCCTCTGCGACGGTTGTGTCCTCGGATTCGCCCGTCGTTACTCTAGGAACTCCATAGGCCTAGTCGGCAGCATTCCTGGCCTTGCTTGGGCCGCTGAAGGGCACGCGACGCGACTCTCTTCGACTGCTCTTGTCTCTTCTTGCCGGTCCATTGGGGAATAGCAATGGCGTACGGATGTAAGTCTGATCCTTGAATCTGCCGTCTTCCAGCCTGTCTATATGACCGGCCCGTTTGTTTATTTCTGCCCTCCATTCCCCGTCCTCGAACTTCCCTTCTCTTCTCCCATCGCACACTCCTTCGTCTTTCTGTCTCTGCCTGCTTCCTACGCTGGCCATCCTTCATTCTTTCTTTTTGCTCACAGCAACACTGTCTCTCGTTGGCCTCACAGCCTGATACCGGACACACAGTCTCTACTTGCCTTCACTTTTGTTGCCCATATCCACATTCCTTCTACTATCACACCGGTCATATACAATAGACCTATACTGAGACATTCTCTTTGATTACACACTCTTTTCATCTCGCACACCTAATAACACTAAACCGTGTTCTTTGACAGGTGAAAGCGAGTCACGCCCCAGAGCCATTGAACTCGAAGATACGGAGGATATGAGATCCCAGAGTAATATGTCTGATCGCCTGGGCGTTGAAGTCGACTGCCACTCACTCGGTTCCAACGAATGTCCGTCTATGGGCTCCAGCTTCTCGCCTTTGGAATCACCCACACCTACCCCTACGAGCATCTACAGCCAAGGTTCACTTGCCTCACCGAGCTGGCCAGAGAACGGGTCATACCCCGGCCACGCTTACGACAGAGGTACCGGATCGACACCCATACGCGGCCACTTCCGTCTCGCCAGTATGCCCTCGCACGAGAACATGGGTCTGCCACCGTACAGCAGCCTGGATGGACAGGATCGCATGGCGGTGACAGATTTCTTGCCCTCGTATGACGAGAACGCGGATCAGTTCTGGCTCCCTTCGGATGTTCCCAAGACCTACGATCACCATGTCCATGGACTCCCATGCCCGCCGGCTATGCACCAATATCCGCCCATGCTTCGCAGCAACTACCGCCACCACCCCGCTCCATATCTCCCTGAATCGGCCACCAACCCGTGCCTGTCGCGCCCCATCTTCCATCATCAACCCGAGCGCCTGCCACCATCGTTGTCCATGAGCCACATGATGCCCTGGATGGGCCATACGGAGTCGATTGCGCCGGAGACCATTGCTCCGTCCCAAGTCGCACCGGTAACCCCTCCTCCATCCTACACGGATTTCTCCAACTCTATCAACACATTCAAGACACACTCGCCGGCTACGCCCATCCGCTCGTGCTCTCTGGGCACTGTCTCTGGAGCGGACACACCCCTGAGCCGTCTCTCTGGCGGCGCTGGTGAATACATGGATGAATACCACCAGTCGCCTGTCTACCGAGATGCGTCAGGCGTTCGTCTGCAGCGGCAGCCATCCCGCAAGATGGCGCGGAAGCAGTCTTCCAAGCAGAGCCTCTCACTAGAGAACCTGCCATCCATCATCAAGCAGGTGCAATTCAAGTGCAAAGAACCTGGCTGCAAGGGTCGCTTCAAGCGACAGGAACACCTCAAGCGCCACATGAAGAGCCACTCCAAGGAGAAGCCTCATGTCTGCTGGGTTCCCGGCTGCCATCGAGCCTTTTCACGCAGTGACAACCTCAATGCCCATTACACCAAGACCCACAGCAAACGCGGAGGCCGCAACCGCTATGTGGCCACCTTGGATGAGACCAGTCCCGACTACAACCCGGACTACCGGGGGCCACTTACTGCTGACGGTCGCCCCATGCCCGGTGGGACGCTGGACGAGTCCATGCCTTCCCGCGAGATCAGCATGGAATGGGATGAGTAAAAAGATAAAAAAAGAAAAAAAGAAAAGAAAAAAGAACAAAAAATACAATCCTTCAAAACGAAACGGAAGCTACAGACAGACTACGAAGAGATTAATGGGTGGATCGGAACCATGATACCCTTGTGACGCAGTCGACACAAAGAATTTCCTTGAGTATTTTAGATGGGCACAGACATATAGGGTCCAAGAGACCCCGGTCGGCGCTTCGCGGCGTTATTTTTCCTTTTCTTCATTTTTTTCCCCTTTCCTGTTGTATAACACGCGTCCTGGGTTCGATTTCCTCGCTTGGATGATGCATATTTATCACTATGTGTTTCTATCTCTATAATATGTCCTGTGGAGAGGCACGTCTGTCTTTTCTTGCACTGTTCTGTTTCTTTACTACAAATCCAGGCTGGGGTAATTACAGCATGACTTGGACGAGATCAGGAACGGGGCATACTGTGTGTTGGGACTGAGTGACTGGTTTGTTTGTGATCTGACTGATCTATTGAATGGCAACGTACGATATGAGATAATAATACTAGACATGGCTTACTGCTCGTTTCCAAAAATAAGCCCAGAACTCGACCATCAAAACTTTTGTCTCCATCCTCGAGTATCCTTTCTGGTCTTGAGAAGATATGGATGGTACATGATACGGAGGAGATACCTACGCCAGGCCTTAGCGTATCTTCACAATTCGATCAGTCTGAAACCCTTTTCCTCATGCAATGATTCGCCAACGCGTACCGTGGGTCTTAGACTATTTTAGACCGTCAGTACCTAACTAAGTTAAGACTGCGAAGACGATCCGATGGACAAGGACAAGTCGCAGGGAAAGCCCAGCCAGGGGACCAAGCGGGCAGCACGGAAACATCGTCGAAGCTTGGAAGGTGGACACATCACATTCGCATGCGGGGCATGCATTTTGCTGTTTAGAGGCCAATGGTCAATGGTCAATGGTCAGCTGAGATTTAGTCCTGTAGGATTTTGCTTTTCAATCTGCATGCTTGTAGTCTATTTTCGTGCCATTCCTGTGTAATCCAACTCATTCATGGAACATGATTATGAACGTTGCGATGTGCCATAAGCACCTAGATCCATATAAGCCATTGGAATTAGTACCCAGCTGGGCCCAGCTCTCTCTCCACATTCCAGTAACGGCAATGCTCCTATTGGCGGCATCTACTGCCTGAAGATCTCCCGACAGCGGAATGTACTTCCTGGTCCATGCTCACCTAGTACCTAGTAGTGTACCTAGCCTAGGTAGGAAGTACTTATGGTGGGCTGTGGCTGTGGTAGTCAGCCAGCATACCTTGGAGCTATCTCAGACCCCGACTTCAGTACACTCTAGTACTGGTATGGGTATGCAGCATGCAGCCCAGTTATCTTTGTGCTACTACTACTCTCCCACTAGTGCTACTGGCTACTGTTCAACCGCTCAACCGCTCATACTGTGGAGTGGATATGGAGTGGATATGGGTAGTGGATACTGCGTACCGTACCGCCTCAGTAAATATGGACTATCTATGGAGAACTAAGTCCAGCCAGTAAATGATAATGCTGAATGCTGATCGGAATTACTTGGCCGCAAAGGCTATACCACTAGCGAAATTCCATATTCCAGAAACCGGGAACGGAGCTGAGCTTAATGTTAAGATAGTTGGTCAAGGCTAAGACTAAGACTAAGAGACATAGGATGGGTCCGTGGGCTGGACTAGACTAAGGCACCTTAGCTTATTCCGTACGGAGCAGCATCATTGCATGCTTCCCCACTTGGGTCGAGATGGGATGTGGATGTGTATGTTCAAAGTGGGCAGGCATGGCATGCACATGCTTCTTTTGAGTGTTTCAAAAGCTGACCGCTCGTTCGAATCCGCCAGAACTATTGATTTAGCCGGCAAGATGCGGTGACTTGATGTGATCCAGTACGTGAACCTCCTCGGCACGAACTCTCTCAGAGCCCAGGGTTATACGATTATACCTCAGATCTCATCCAAGTGTTATAAACAAACCATTCCGAGTTTGGGTTGGATGGACATCACATCTGCGAGACTGCGATCGACATGCCTGCTAGGGTAGATTTATTAGTTAACTAAAGTAGCTAAAGTAGTTCTGCTCCACAGCAGTCACTAAGGGTTAGGTATTGGCAGCTCATCTTCTCCGTCGCGAAGACCATTTCGCGCATGAATATGTCTGATGACATATTCGAGGCTACTGACAGTGTCAAAAAGGAGAGCAGCAATTGAAACCCATACTTGAGACAGATTCAATCGCGCCTCGGCAATGGATTACGGATAACACAAAATTGCGCTCTCATGCTTTCTGGCAGCAATAATGGCAGGATATATCACCTCAACAGACCAACTTACCATGTCCTCAGCTGACAATGTGGCACAATGTCCTGCCTGATCGCCGAACTCCACTAGCACATCATGTTCGACGTTACCAAATATCGCAGCGATGGCTTGGACTAAGAAGCTTGTTGACCATGGCAGAGGCATCAAAGATCGGCCACGCTGAAGAACGGCATAGTGTACGTGATATCATATGCTGAACACCGGACTATTGGCTCAGAACCTGGATTGGAAAGTGTACTCCGTACTGAGATGAGACGGGCTCAATATCAGATGGCGGTCAGTATTGAGATCCGTGGTGGATTTGTGTATTGGTCTTAAAATGTGATATTCTGCAGTCTGTAATAGACCCATGATATATCTGGAGCATGGAATACTTGGAAGGATTTGATTGACATTCGAAGCGGATGTGGTTGAGATTTTGCTTTTGTGATGAGTTTCGTCAGCCATCAAACCACTAGGCCAAAAAGGTGTCTAGACGGCCATTTCTAGCATCGTAGAAATGATAGGCCCTATTCTGGTTGACAAGTTTACAGCTAGATAGGGGCTAGTATAATTATAGTTAGTTAGTTAACTTAGTTATTCTTTACTTAGTCATACGCATAAGAAATCACATGACCCCACTAGAGGCACTAGTTTAAAGGCCACCACACAACATCCGCTTCCCAGTTTTTCATCAACATTGAGTGAGCTCAGATTTGAGCACTCAAGTTTACCTACACGGAACACAAAGTATTGTTTCCAGATCTATCAAATTATCACATCAGATGAAGTAGCTGCCTGTGAGCTCTAATGTCGGGCTCGTGGACTATTCCATCAACTCTCTTTCCCAGACTATGATGACTTCCCTTCTTTGGCACGAGGCAGCGAAAACTGCAGTGGGTGACCAATTATCATATCAAGCTCAACAGTCTGAGTCTGGATGAATCCGTTTATTACTGTACTTTTGCCAAATAATACCGCGACCCTGCTTCCTTGATGATACAGGCCATAGCTCGCACAACCCTGACAAAATCAAATCAACTAAGATCTAATCCGAGAAACAGAGTCCCCTCCAGAGGCGTCTCATAGTAGGCTTGTATCTCGACAAACCCGGCACGTTTATATAGAGTTGCTGCGCCCCAGTCATGGACGGCAGCGTATCCAGTCTTATTTCACGATACCCCAATTCCTTGGCCCTCTGGATGATTGCATCCACGAGAGCCTTTCCGAGACCCATCCCCCGTGCTTCAGTTGCCACATACAGTCGCTTCATCTCACAGCAAGACCGGACTTCATTTTGTGGTTGCGCGGCTTCGTGTCCTTTCTTAACGAGTGGACGAACGGCCACGCAGCCAAGGGCAGTTTTGGGACCAATTCCGTAAGCTAGCAGCAACGCTCCATGCGGAGAGCCGTACTGGCTAGGTAGGTTCTGTAGTTCGGATTCGAAGCTCTGGAAGGTGAGGTCGATCCCCAGCGATTCAGCGTAAGCCCTGAATAAGGTCCTAGCTGTCGCAAAGTCTTCGGCAGTTTGAGCTGGGACGATCTGGAAGCTGCTATAGGGAGCCATGAGCACAGGAAAATGGAGTAGGTTGAGATATCCTGCAAATACTGGGCTCGAGAATGATAGTCTGAGAGAGCTTTGCTGGCTACTGCTCTGTCATGCTATCCGGACGAGACGCGAGTTGATATGTTGCTGAGCCGGTATCGGATCGCCCCATGACTCAGTTAGATGGCCAAGTTGGCAGGGTAGATAATCCACGGCATAGGTGCGGATATTGTCGCAGCCAGCCAGAGGATGTAGGTAGGGTAGACAATCATCTACGGATAGAAGTAAGCTGTATGATTGATGATGATGATGCCTAGATGGGAAGGACAAACATGCTTGCTGGCCTCAGGCGCCCAGGCTAGCACCGCTCGCATTCAAGTCGATCCGACTCGGTTCTGTAAACAATCTGACCTCAATTATAACCCACCAACGCTTTTCAACTTCGCTACCCTTATTATCTCAATGTCTGAAGCGTCCAAATCAATTTGGCTAGAATGTTGCTATGTCGTCGTCGAATTTCATACTCAGCGACCGCAGTTTAGTTGGCATCGGTTATTTCATGAAAATACTTCGATCTAGTCGCTGAATGGATCATTAAAGCAGATTGTACTCCTCTACGCTAGGCCCGACCGATAGTTAACCTGCAGTCTTCTTCTGAGAGCTGCTTGCTTCGTTTACTCCAATTTTTCTCATACATGAGTGCTCCCTGGGAGTCTGGGACTTTCATCTCGAGTGACTTGCACGAAGTACGAGCAGTCGATGCAACGTTCTGAACCTCTGATACACAGCGGTGGAGTCGAACAAATCCAGATCAGCAACCATCAACATTATCAAAATATCCTGGCCACTCCTTAACGGTTCCTGATTCTACCCCGATGGCCTCCCGTCGGCTAATCAACAGTCCGGCAACTGCAAATTCGCACCAGATCATACGATTGGACGGACTCTATCTGATCGGCTCTCCGCCTCGACAAGGATGACAGCAAAATCAAGAATAAACGGAGCTCGACGGCGACGTCCGATTGCTTGTCGCTGCGTTGATCTGTGTTCCTGAATCCGAGGTAATCTCCGCCGTCAAATCAGCGGCGTGTTATCAGTACATGTGCTGCTATCAACGCTTGGCAATACGAAGCGATGCTCCATAGTGCCAGTTCTGTCGTATCTGAGGCGAGCGTCTTCAACCTGGAAAAACTGCCTATATAAGGCGAGGTCTTCCATCTTTGACCTCTGCTCGTTCTCGCCCCTAACTTCTTCCATCGTGTCAACCTTTCCACCGTGCTAAGATGCCCGCAACCCACTTCCCCTCGATGGGCAAACTCGCCCTGGGTGCAATGCACCTTGCCTCTGGTTTTCATAACCACAATCTTCAGAGCTGCCCAGGGAATATCCCAGTGAGTTGCAGCAACACGACCGCGGTGCCTGACTCTTGCTGCTTCAACCATCCCGGAGGATCTCTCCTCTTGACTCAATTTTGGGACACCAATCCAGCTACGGGTCCTTCAGACTCCTGGACTGTTCACGGACTTTGGTATGCCTCAGCAGAATGAAAATAATGCAATAGGGTCACTAACAATTGACCCAGGCCCGACAACTGTGACGGCACGTACGAGCAGTTCTGTGATTCTTCTCGCGAGTATTCGAACATCACGGAGATCCTCCAGGCGCAGGGTCGGACCGAGTTGCTGTCCTACATGCAAACCTACTGGAAGGACTACCAAGGCGATGACGAGAGCTTCTGGGAGCACGAGTGGAACAAACACGGTTCGTTTGTGCCGATCTGACAATTCCGACCCGACACTAACGACGATACAGGCACTTGCATCAACACCATCGAGCCCAACTGCTACAGCGACTACAAGCCCCAGGAAGAAGTCGGTGATTATTTCCAGAAGACTGTCGATCTTTTCAAGGGCCTCAATACGTACAAGGTATGCATCAGACATTGAGGTACTATTATACAGAGGTTAACGGGCCAAGGCTCTTGCCGCTGCCGGCATCACTCCCAGTTCGTCCAAGACATACAAATTGAGCGACATCCTGTCCGCTCTGTCTGCAATCACCGGCCATGAGCCCTCGGTCGGCTGCAGTAAGGGCGAGCTGAATGAAGCTTGGTACTTCTTCAACGTCAAGGGCAATCTCATCAATGGCAAATACGTGCCTACTGATCCGCGTATGTTGTCCGTTCATCTCAGTTCCATAGACGACAGCTAACCTAAAATAACTATAGTCTCATCTTCTACCTGCCCCTCCTCTGGCATTAAATACTTGCCCAAGCCTGCCAGCGGCGGCCATAATGCCACACGTCCATCTTGGAAGTTTGGGGGTAAGGAGGGAAAGCACGTCGTTCGTCATGACTGAGCTTTCTGTTGAATGGAGCGAAATGGAGCAGATGTATGAAGTCAAAAGTCCTTAAAGATCTCGCAACGATAGGAATATCCGAGTACCGCGGATCCTCATATCGCAGCCAGTTTGTACATAACCTGAAAGTAACGATGCGGTTAGAACGCCCACGGCTTCGGGTCGGGTGTGCCAGATCCGAACAGCTCTACCTGCTGTTGTATCTTGCACAATTCCCACATAGTATGTGGCTTGGCGCACTATTGTGTTCCCGTATGTAGGACGCGCCTTCAAAGCGTCGACAGGTAGATACCCGCTTGTCATGTCGTATGTGCTCGTAGCAACATAGGTTCCAAGAGGACTGTAACCCTCCCAAGCGCCCTTGCTGCGGTATTCATCCGTAGCAATCGGGTTCTGAGGCGAAGCAGAATGGCGCGCCAGTTGTGGGTAGCATCGCATCTTGAACCCACCAGAGGGCAAATGATGAGGAATCTGATACTTCCCAACTGCCATTGCCGCGACACCCTTGCACATACAAGTCGTAAGATGGCTGGTGTAAGAGTGCAGACACTCAAACGTCTCACAATCCTTTCAACCGCGCATTTCTTCGTTCCTCCTCCCGCTTGGCAACAACGCGATCCAAGAAATCCATGCGGCCAAGGAACCCTTCCTTGGCTTTGCTGTGTACCTTGAGCTCGTCCTTGATGCCGGCCTGGTCCACATACGCAGCCCAGTCCAGCCGAGACTTTTCCACGGTGTTGATCTTCGGTCCGCTAGCGTTCTCTGTCTGACCAGTGATCTCGGCAGTAGGTTGCTTCTCCCAGCTCTTCTTGATCGTCCCGGTGGGGTTAGGATCAAAGCGCGAGATCTTGCGGAGGGGTCTGCGCAACTTGAGCGCGTCCTTTGCGTTCGCGGCGTGTTGGACATCGGCGTCTGTGACGGTCTCAGCGCTCTCGCCGTGAGCGAGGAAAAGCTTCGCTTCGGCCGAGTCTTTCGGGACGATTTTCTCTTCGGTGATGACTTCGCCGGCGAACTTGTATGTCCGTTTGATCTTTACCATCTCCTCCGTATACTGAGGTTTCGAATGGGGCGAGGTGACTTGTTTCTCGGCGGTCTCGGTATCCTTGTTTTCGTCGTTCACAGGGGTGGCATCCTTTGCTGGGGTCTGTGAAGGGGGAATGCCTCCACCAGAATCGGGGGCATTCATCTGCGCCCATATTGCATCAACGTCAACCGTAGCACCGTCAATCTTGGCCAGTGGTTTTCGCTCTTCCTGCCTGTCAAGAAGGGAATGTCAGTTATCTGGAAGTAGAGAACAAGTCCGTGCAAAAGGTCAATTCACATTCGCATCCTCATTGCTCGCGTTCGTACAAAGCCCCCTGGGCCACCTTCATCATCGTCATCGAAATCCACGTCGTCCTCGTCCTCAGCGCTGGCTGTGCCTTGTAACTTCTTCACTTTTTGCTTGCCCTCCTTTCTCGCCTTTACTTTCTGAATCATGGCCTCATCGCCGGAGTCGAGTTCTTTGTCTTCGGGGGCTGCCTTGTTAGGCCCTGTTTTGCGCCTTTTCGCTGCTGGTTCTGTCGCCTCATCATCGCTATCAGACCCGGTCAAGTCGGCATCTTCTTGATCGGCGTCGAGCTGGAAATCTTCATCTTCGGCAGAGTCGTATTGCTCGTTATCAAAGTCCAAGTCGGCCACAGTGGCCGCAGGTTCGGAAGCCATCTTGTTCTCTATTCTGGCCTCTTGGAAGAGATCGAGATGAAAGCGACGGAGGCGCGAAGCAGAAATGCACCAGCGGATTCTGCCAGGGCGGTGTGTGCGATAAATGACTAACCAGTTGGCGGACAGTAACACGACCAATCAGGGATCTGTCTTTGAAGGAGAGGCCGAGGATGTTTCTTCAGCTGTGATTCCAAATCATCTTCCAACGCGTACTCTCCTACTAAATAAAATGTGTCGTTGGCCGTAACCATTTCAACCAGAAGATGATCAGACTAGACGGGCAACGATGGAAGCCAGCAATGATGCACGCGAATGGGAGAAGGAACGACATGAACAACAAGGCCTACAGTTTCAGAATGACTTTGTCGGTTGGGACTTCAGAGAGAGTCCGCAGTCTGGTCCGTCAATGACTAGATCAGCAAAATCATCCACAGAGCATGAGTATGCGTCGAAGTGTCCGATTTTAGGTAGCTCACGGCTCTTTTATTTGGACTTGTCAGAGGTATTGACTTTAGACAGTTGATCACCTGGATCCTCTTGACGTGGACATACTGAATCAGCGACATGCCTTTGATCTACCTTCGCAGGCTGTCTGTGATGCTCTCGTGGACGTGTTCTTCAGGTGGATCGCACCAGTGTTGCCAGTGATCAGTCGACACGACTTCATGCGTCGATATCGTAACCCTCAGGACCCTCCGTCAATCCTCTTACTTCAAGCCGTACTCATGGTAGCGTCAAGGTTCCACTATAATGCCCAGAGCTCTGGGAATGGCGTGATCTCTCCGCGGATCTTCTACAAGAAAGTGAAAGCTTTGTATGATGCTGGGTACGAGAGAGATCCTACCACAGTCCTCCAGGCTGTAGTCTTACTGGGCGTATACTGGGATGGCCCTGATGGTAGGGTATTGCCCCGCGCGTTGATCTGTATTTTTTTGTTGACGAGCTATAGATCTCACGGAAAGTGGGATATTCTACTGGAGTCGTTTGGGAATAGCTTTGGCCCAGGAACACGGGCTTCACCAGAGGTAAAAGTCACCCGGTACCATACTCTTGAGATCTACTTCCAACTCAGTTTGCAGTGAGAATTACGTGACACTGTCTGCAACGAAGAGAAGGGTCTGGAAGCGGATATGGTGGACACTTTACACGCGCGATCGCTCGGTGGCTGCAGCATTCGGTCGTCCTCTTCACATCAATTCCGAAGATTGCACGGTGGAACCTTTGAAAGAAAGCGACTTTATCGAGTATGATGAGCAAAACGATTGCTCAACAGATCGTGCACCAGCCCTTTTCTTCATGCAGTACGTGAAACTCTGCCAACTAATGGACCTTGGTCTGTGCTTGAAGCTGTCTTCCAGGTCGACGGAGGACAGTCGGATGAAGGGGGCTGCGCAATGTGAGCTTGGTCTGAATGACTGGCTCGTCTCTTGTCCGTCTGAGCTTCAGTGGAGACAGTCTCGTCATAGTTTTTGGTCAGCGATATTGTATTCAACCTTCTAGTGAGTTGAACAGGGAAGCACTAGAAAGACTATGAGCTGATCTTCGAGCAGTACCATTGTGTGCCAGTTACATCTTCTGCAATCTCCCGACTCGTCAAAGGAGGCACAAAGCTCGGCTTTTCATGCCGCCACGAGTATCGTGTCCATCCTGGAAACCCTGCAGTCCAAGGGCGAGCTGAAGTACACACCATCATTCATGTAAGTCTGGACTTTTCTAATGTTTCACTATCGGTGAGCTTACCTATTAGAATATGCCACGCCGTTGTATCTTTCGTCACACTAAGAAGCCAAATGGAAGCCTCAGTACCGTCCCTCCTGCATGCCATCCGACAGAATCTGGAAGCCAACCTAGACATGCTCCAAGTACTTTCGCATACATGGCCCATTGCGGCAATCTTTGTAGAACTTTTTCGCACTATGACTGGTCCAGAACAGTTTGAGCGAAAGTTATCAGTCGCAGCAGAGAATTGCCGGAAACGTGCACGTGGGGAGGAGAACGGCGATTCCACTCTCTTAAGGTCCTCGGCGCGTTTCAAAAGGCCTAAGGTACAGCAGGTGATTCTACCACAAACTAGGGTCGTTCTTCAGATCCTGCAGAGGGAAACTCAGAAGCAATTTAACTCGCAAGGCACACTCCACAACGAGTTGAATTCAACGGTCGAGAGTATGCGATCTGGCGACCATCCAGATCAGAACCGTTCTCTACCTGTGACCGAGGTTGATCCGCTGCTTGAGGACTGTAACGCTTCAGCCATATTACAGAGCTTACGGAGAATAATCGACGCTGGTAATACCACTCCCGATGATTCTCGATCAGACGACGTATCATGATTCTCTTTCAAGTACACCGCAGACGCTTTATCAAGTGCAACGTCACGTCAGCCATGAGAACGAGTACATAACTCCTTATCCACAGATTTTACTTCAAATCGTCGTGGAGCATCCAACCATGTTTGAGGTGCGATTATAGGCGTCGTGGATTCTACTGGACGCTCTCTGTGAGACTTGAAGAGACTACAAACAGCGGAGCTTCATTAAAATCTCTCGGCCAAGGCCTATAACCAAGCCGCTCAACCGCGTGAAGTAGGCTGAATCTATAGGAGCCGAGATCTAACGTGTATGGATTATCATCTACTAAAGACTGATGATCCGCGATCTTCAGGAAGGAGCGTACATTGATGTTCTGGCAATACTGCCTGTCAATATGCAGAGGGCATTGTTTCGCGGATGAGTGTCCATCGTAAAGAGACAGGGAACCAACGCAGTCTTGATGTTTGACTCAATCTTGGAGCTGCCAGCTGTGTGTTTCGCTAAATCGCTTTCTCTCAATTTTCTGTGGCATTCAGCATTGTTGTATAATGCCTTTAAGATACTGCAGGGTCCAAGTCCGTACCACAGAGAGTAGGAACCTCTTCTTCAGAATAAGCACAGGCATCCATCAAGAGATAGTTCTGGTGGCCTTAGACTTGTCTTGGCCACTGTTGATAATTAATCAATAAATCACCAGACCCCAACGGGCCGACCCGCGCTCGGTGGTTTCGGAGTTGAGCACTCACAACCTACCGAGGATGTGGAGGGCAACGACCATTTCGTCGTGTGTCATAGACTATTTGAACATGACATGTCCTCATTTCTAATCTCAACTTCATTTGTAGGCGACAGAGATATACAAAATGACATCAAACAAACCAGTCGCTCTCGTCGTGGGTGCTTCCCGCGGTATCGGCAGGCAGATTGCCATAGACCTAGCCAAGAATGGCTACAAAGGTATGCTCGAATCACAAGCCCATCTTCAAGCAAGACACTGACACTATTCCAGTCGTCGTGGCGGCAAAGACCACCTCCAACGCCTATGCAACTGTCCCCTTCCCGCCGGATCCAAACTCCTCGCAATCAACCATCAACACCGTCGAGCGAGAGATCAAAGAATCCGGTGGCGAAGCGTTCGCCCTTCCAGTAGACGTCCGCGACGTGAAGCAGGTCGAGAACCTCGTTCACGAGGCGGTTCGCGTGGCAGGCCGCCTCGATGTCCTGGTCTACAACTCCGGGGCGATCTGGTGGTCCTCCGTGGCGAATACGCCCACCAAGCGGTTCCAGCTCATGCAGAGAGTGAACCCAGAGGGTCTCTATGCGAGTGTGCAGGCGGCATTGCCATATTTTGAGAAGAATGGGTGGAAGGGACGGATTATTGTTGTCTCGCCGCCGATCTACTCGCGGTTCTTTCGGGGGAAGACTGCTTACGCAATGGGTATATTTTTTATCTTCCCTGCTCTCATCGCGCCGGAAATGTGTGGCTAATATTGGCACAGGCAAGGTGGGAATGAGCGTCCTGACCAAGGGCCTGGCCATGGATTTTGTTAGACAGGGGGCGAAGGATATGGCCATCACCAGTATTTGGCCTGCAGTGGTACGTTTCTTAACCATTCTGTTATTTCATGTACTCACTCTCTTTTCCAGTCCATCGAATCAGCCGCTACGGAAGCGACCACGAATGAAGATCCCAGCCGGAAAGCTGATCTCAGGAAAGCTGTGAGTAGACCCCTTCGCGCGTGGAATATATCGCTAAGCCGGACAGACGATCTTCTCCGACGCTATTCTGGGTATTTTGAACAGCCCTACAGACATCGTGAATGGTCAATTGGTTCTCGATGAGGACTTTTTGCGCGACCATTGCGGTGTTTCTGACTTCTCCAAGTACGCTGTTGTTCCTGGATCTCAGCCACGGCGGATTATGCCTAAGGAGTTGCCCGTCCTTGAGGTGACGGAGCAGGATGATGAGGGTATGCGGGTGGATAGCACGAAGTTGAGAAAGGCCAAGCTGTGATTCCATATTAGTGTAGCATACAACTTATTCTATGTTCAGCAAATAGCAAATTCATATGGCGTTCGTACCGTTCAACATATGAAAAGCACTCCAACACTTTGAAAGACACCTGGTCCACCCCTACACTACTTGCAAAGGTCATATAGGCAGTGAAATGGTAAATACAATCTACAGATTGGATTCCAGCCTTCAATAACATTCCAAGGAAAGCCTTCCATCAAGCTCAGAGATCAAGCTCCATATACAATATCCAGGGACAATGTTCCCGTCAATCCATCACAACTTCGCCTTCCCCTCAACCTTCAATCTCAAATCCTCATGCGGCAACTCCAAGAAATCCCACATGAAATGAAAGCGATCGCTCCCAAAGAACGGCTCCGATTTCCCCTGGCCATTAGTCACCCAGTACCACGGACAGCCAAACGCCCCCAGCTCTTTGACAACCCTCTCTGTCGTCGCCGTAAGCTCGTTCTTGATCTCGGGGCTCGCCGCCGCAGCCAGAATCTCCTCAACCTCAGCGTCCGAGAATGCCTTCGCTAATGCCTTGGCTAGATTCTCCGGCTTGGAGATATCCAACTGACCATTCCACATCGTCTCGAAGCAGGCGAGGAACGCCGGGACGAGTTTGTGCGCGTGCTGGCGCTTGATGTACGTGAGTGCTCGTTGGGGCTGTGTCACAGTATTAGTTTCTCTTCCTTTCCTTTCAATAGCAGAGGGCATGGCATGTACCAGAAGCGAGAGGATAGGGAAGAACGCGGGTACTTCAAAGTCATGCCCGAAGTACTTTTGGGCGCGTTTGCCGTCGTATGTCGAGTAGGCGGCTTTGGCGGGGAGAGTCCAGGGGGGTTTGTTTCCTTTGCTGGTCAGAATACTTTGCAAGAGTACGTAGCAGGAAATGTGGGAATAAGCGTACCGCTTCCTACGTTGATGCCTCCCAGGAAGACGGGGATGTATCTGGCCATGTGAGTGTGTTTGCGGAGAGTTGAGAGGGGAAGGCCTCATACTCAATTTCTACGCCTAGCGAGGCGAGCGCGTCTGCATTTTGTTGGAGATACGTAAAGGCGTAGAAGCTGTAGGGTGATACTATTTGGATTGTTAGCATCGATGACGCGCCGTGTAGGTTGATAAGAGACGGGGACGAACCGCAGTCAAGGTAACATTCGATTTTCTTGCCCATAGTGTATGATGCTGTTGTTTCTGCTAAACTGACAAATTCAGATGATGCAATTTGATTATTGCATTCATGATTCCTTTTTAGTTGTGATTAAATTCATTTAAATCATAATGAGCATGTGGGGAGCCGAGGATGATGGCTTTGCCCCAGGGCCCAGACGATTATATCCGACCCGCCGTCGGCTTCTTGAATGTTGATTATGCGTTCCGCAAATTGGAAGAACGGGCGAAAATCAATATAATATTAAGTAAATATTGTAGGAAACCCAACCCTCTCAATCAATCATGGCTTACCAGACCGACAAAAAAAGATACCCAAGAAGTACTGCACAGCAGAACGACAACTTGCTCAAGTTAACTTGAGCATATCACATTCACACCCTGTTTGAATCCTTCGTCAGAACAGTCTCCTTCTCCACTTGGACTCCAAAAATCCTCTGCCTGGACACGTTCCGCTCAAGCCAGACTCCAAACACACAGACCGCACCCCCGACAACCTCGAGCCCAATCAACAGAGCCAGAAGCACAAATCCTGCCTTTGTCTGCCGACAATCTCGCTCGAAATGCGTCGGTGCATGCAATGAAGCAGTCTCGCTCGAGGTGACGCTCCGCATGGCCTTCCACTTGCATGTCCACGAATGCAGTGTCTCATTGTGCGAAAATCCACCCGGATACGTGGCTTGCGGGAGATAGATCGCGAATGCCAGTCCGACTGCCGCGGCGATGAGGCCCGCGACTGCCGTTCCCGAGGCGAGGATGTTGAGACGTCGGATGTGGGAATGGGGCTGGGTATGTCAGTATGTCTTCAGGGCTACTCGTTAGCAAGACGACTCACAGAAGGTATGAGGACGGCGACGATATAGATGACATTGAGGACTGCGATGACGCAGCCACTGGACAGAATAGCGATTGTTGGTCGGAGATCAAAGTTCAATGGCCACAGGGCCAGTCCTGCTTCTTCGTACCCGGAGGTGCTGCGGTAGTGCTGGAAGGGTACGGCTTCGCAGCCGATGATTGCAAGTGCAGAGCCCAAGCAGACCACGGACAGAGCGAGTTGGGCCCAGCGGAGATGGTGGTTTCTTTTGAGAAAGGTTGATTCTTCGTGGTCCGAGGCGCAGGAGACGGTGTATGAGGCTGCGGCTGAGCCTGGATGGGACAATCCGGCATCCATTTTGAGAATTGGGAAGCAAAAGAATGGATTGTATCACTTAAGTAAACAGCAATAAATGAGCGAAAATGCAAGGAGTCTTGCCAGAAGACTGAAGTGAAAGTATTGAGCAAAGAACGAGGCAATGTCCACCAGGGAGGCTACAACGTTGAGGAAACCTGAGGAATCAGCGCACATTTAAACATTATCACCCTCCATAAAATAATACAATTCTTCAAACTCACTGACGAACTTGGGCCCGAGCCCACCCTCTTTTCCGTCGAAACGTCCTGCCATTAGCAGCTGTGTTACTGTAGCCGCCGGGCTGATGCAAACGATCCTCATTCGTCGGACCCTGGCCTATAACAGTAAATGCTGCAGAACTTCCATGAAGGACCAGTCTGAAGTGAAATAACAGTAGAGTCAATGTTAAACTCTTTTCCCCCTGGCGCGTAGAGATGTCGGAAACTGAGTGACGGTTGTTAGGATTGGATGTTGGAGAGCGCTGACCATGAGCGCCACTGATTCTGGACTCCAGGTAGATAGCCCGGCGCTTCCCCAGTATCACATTGCGCGAAAGCAGTCCCCAGATTTATGAAGAAATATATCTATCTGTGACTACAAGGTCAAGGGGTAGGGGTTGGTGAAAATAATGACATTGTTCAATATGCACACTAGAATTACGGTCATGTAGAAATTCATCAGGAAGGGGGAATCAATCACAATCATCATCAAACAGTAGATAAGTGCCCAAAAGCAACATTCGAATGGATCTTCTCAGCTTTTTCGTGATGCGTAAATCAGTCGTGGCCAGACACTCTTCGTCGCCAGTCTTCACCAGTGCGATGGACATCGACCACGTCAATT
Organism: Aspergillus fumigatiaffinis; assembly: GCA_012656285.1. Taxonomy (NCBI): domain Eukaryota; kingdom Fungi; phylum Ascomycota; class Eurotiomycetes; order Eurotiales; family Aspergillaceae; genus Aspergillus; species Aspergillus fumigatiaffinis. Next base: position 132,142 of record JAAAPX010000055.1, on the reverse strand, counting down.
CGCTTGCCAATACCCGTCATCCCCTCCTTCTGCCACCACTTCTCACCCTTCTCGGCAAGTACCGATTCATCTTCACTGTCGATTAGGCCGCCTCGGCCGCCTTCGTCTCCAACTACCACCACGACCTGTCTAACCCAGCCAGAAATGTGTTGCACCGCATCGCCTTGTTTGCCTGTCAAGGACTCCTGGACGTAGACAATGTCAGGTGAAAGATGGCGCACAAGGTGCACGTATCCCGTCGCAGTGCTAAACGGCATGATGGTGTTCTCCTTGTCGACAATGGCCTGCGCCTGCGTGTATAAAGTGCGGAACAGCGGTGTGGTGCCTTCCTGCTCATCAGCTGGGCGAGGTTCGAGAGTGGACAGGTCGCCGCTAGGCGCTTCACCAGGCGACCTGGCCTCCTCAGGAGCAATGTTAGAATAAGATGATGTGACGGAGAGAGTAGGATTGGATGAGCCGCCTTGGTTGGGTGCATGCTTCAGGCCAGGCGCATAAATAAGAACGAAGATCTTTGCGGTCTCAGAGTCGACATGTTCAGGGAGGTGAGAAAGAATAGACTGTTCATAGCTTGTCAGCGTAATCCGTGACAACGAGCAAACAAGAACCTACCGCGTGCTCAGTGAAGTCCTCAGGGTCGTGATTCGCCAACTCAGAGGAGACCACAATCGCTACTGTCTTCTTCTTTTTCTTGTCGAGAGCAGGAGGGCCGCTCACCGCGCTGCGAGTGGGAAGCGCTCCGCTCATCGCTGGAGGTGCCGCGGCAGGTTGAGCTTCTCCCTGAGTAGCCCGCGACCGAACCTCTTCAGACCATCGCGAGTGATCCTCAAAGTCACCGCGATCCTCCTCCCGTATTGATGTGAGAGCGCTGCCCATGAATGCGCCCGCCGCAGCCATACCCGCCACGACCCGTCTACTGGCCCCATCGAAGATCTGCTGAGGGCTCGGTGTGCGTCGCAAAGCACCCTGCATACGAGCCATCACACCAACATCGTCACCATGGATATCTGCGCCGGTCGACCTGGCATATCCGCCGTCAATACCGGCTGGGGTGCCCTCCGCGCCCGGTGGGGGGTACCAGTCATCCCTCGAGTCGTCCAGGGGGTATTCGCCTTCGTCATTATTATCGTCATCATCACTGCGTTCGCTCCAAATCCACGCAGCTATGCCAATTGTTGCGATGCCGACCGTCAAAGCCAGAGGTACCCAGTACCCCATGACGGTCCGTCGCCCCGAGGAGCTGAAGCCAGTACCAGCTCCAACCCGTCGCCGACGAGCATCCTGGGAATATGGGAAAGACATTGCGGGCACTGAGAGATGATAGATGGCGGGCGCATAGAAGTCAATCCAATGGCGATAGTGTATAATGATCACATCTCAAGGTTGCATGAGAGGAAAAAGGGTGGTTGGTTAACGGAGCCAGCAGGGAGAAAGAGAGAGCCCAAGGCTGGGCCTCGGACGAGCCGACAAACATGTGGCTGGTGATGTCCTGGTTACCGCGGTGTTTGTCCCGCTTATTACCAGAATCTGACAGAATTACAGTACGGGGGGGTACCTTACCTAAGGTACCTGACTAATGCAGTAAATTGCTAAGTTAAGTTATGTTTGCATTGACTGTTTTGTTTGCTTCATGTTTATCAACACGTGACAAGCTCTGTTATCGTGAATTAGGGCATCAAGGTGTTTGGCTGATTTGCATCGACATAGAGCTATCGGCACGTGACGGCGGGATTTTGTTTGACAAAAGATGGGTACAATCTTCCCATGCATATCAGGTTGAGTCAGAGAGCGGACGGAAAACAGCACCGTCGCTGGGTTATACGACTCGATATATATGATACCCTGAATACTCAGACACGATATCAGGTTGTACGCGCTTGAGGTCAACCATATCGTATAAGATAATACGACGAGTCATCCTCCCCTCTTCCCCGCGGTGATCCTTTCAACCCGATTATTGCACCATTCTATAACAATCCCACAATCGGAACGACTCAGTCAGTCATAGGCGCTTGCAAAGTAAGAGTCTCGCAATGCCGCACTCAATTCCTGTGCCCCCGACGGGCTTCCAGGCCCTCATTTTGTGCGGACCTGGCGTCTCGCTCAACACATTCACCTCCAATCCTGAAGAATTTCCCAAGGCATTGTTACCTATCGCGAACCGTCCTATGGTGTGGTATCCTCTAGATTGGTGTTATCGAATGGGCATAACAAGTGAGTAATTGCAAATCTGCGTTGAGCGATACGAACATGCGCCTGCCCTAATGTCGAGCAATGGGACTCTATTCTAACCGAACTGAAGATATCACTCTTATCACACCCCCCGCCAGTCAAGCTCCATTAGAAGCTGCTCTCTCACAAAATCCTCACCTCACATCTCTTCCGGCACCTTCACCTTCCGTTCTCGCTCCCGCAGACCTCACCTTGACGACTGGTACCGCGGAGCTGCTGCGTCTCCCCGAAGTCCAGTCATGCATCAAGTCCGACTTTCTCCTCCTCCCCTGTGACCTCATTTGCGATTTACCAGGAGAATCCCTGATTGAGGCCTGGATGGTCACCCAAAGCGCCCTGGGTGGCTCTACTATCAGCGGCGGCTGGAACTCCAATGGACCCAAGAGCATTGGAATGGGTGGTGAACAAGGCGGCCGCCGCGGTGGTCTCGGAGTTTACTATCAGACTAGAGGACGGGAAGAGAGCGTCAAGGGTGAGGTGACAGATTTTGTGGCTACCACACCGTTAGAACAGGAGGAGGCACCCGCAGTCTCTCATAATTCGGACGGCCCTGTTTCGATCCGGTATGGGCTGTCAAAGCTAGTGCTCTCGATACCTATGGATACACTAAAAGAACGAATGGAAGAGCAAAAAGGGCTTCTTATCCGTCATTCGTTGGTGAAGAAGCACGCGCAGGTGAAGATGTTGACGACCTACCGCGACGCCCACATCTACGTATTTCCTTACTGGGTCAAGGAGATGGCTGTGCTGAATGAAAAGTTCGAGAGTGTCGGAGAGGACCTTGTCGGTTGGTGGGCCAAGGCTGAGTGGCAGAAGGGTCTAGCGGAGAAGCTTCGACTGCGCGAGATTTTCGAGCCAGAGGGACGTGGAGCCGCAGAGAGTGGCAGTCTAGACGGCGAGTATATCGAAGAGGAAATTGATCTCAAAGCGATGAGCACCACCAAAGCAGGAGCCGGCACATCACGCGACGCTTTGTCAGACGATCCCTCAGAGACCGTGCAATTCGCGTCTCGGGTGAAGAGATCCGGTACTGATTTGAGCACCGCGCCGCCGGAGCCATCCAAGGGCAAGCTCACCGTGCCCCCGATGCTGGCATATGTTCACTCCTCGCTGCCGTCTGCACCGCTAGTCAGGCGTGTGGATACATCGGCTCTGCTTCTGTCCGTGTCCCTCCGTCTTGCCAAACTCGAGTCGATCGAGGAGGTCGGCCGCATAGCCGCGTCTCCGTTCGCTCATAACCAAAAGGTCGCCTACCCGGCCGGCGTCGCTCAGCGGTGCACGGTCACCAAGGCCGACTGTCTTCTCGCCGATAATGTCACGGTGGAGGAAAAGTGTGTCATCAAGGAATCCGTCATTGGCGCCAACTGTCACATCGCCAGCGGTGCCCGGTTGACGCGCTGTCTCATCATGGATGGTGCCGTGATCGGTGAACGCTGTCAACTGACTGGCTGCATTGTGGGCCGGCGGAGTCAGATCGGCCGCGAGAGTGTGCTCAAGGACTGCGAGATCCAAGATGGAAACATCGTTCCCGAGGAGACAGATGCGAAGAACGAAAAGTTTATGGTCTTTGAAGGTTTGGATGACGAGGATGGCGAAGGAATGGAAGTTTCCGAAGAGTTCAGCGACGGCAACGACGACCTAGGGTTTTGATTGACTTGGGCACGGCCCTTTGATGTTACGAAAATCGATGTCTTGATGTCCAATGACGGCATAGAGGCTGATCTTGATGATACCGCTACGTTATAGAAAAGAATTGATTGAGCTAGTCTGATCTCCCGGGTATTCTCAACTCCTAGGCCGCTGTTGCAAAAGACAATGGTATCATAGCCTCCCAACGCCGTAAAAGGAAAACAAATCACCTATGCGCCGCGCATGGCTACATTAGTACGTTCAACGAGCACACAGCGTCACTCCTCTCTCTTGTCCCTCCTGCGCTGGTGTTCTCCCCGCGCCAGCGGCGACTTCCCAATCGACACCATCGCCTGCCTTTTCTTCCCGTTCCTCCGCTGCGTAATCCGCCTCACGAGCATAGCACGCGGCATCTCATGCGTCTTCCGCGGCACATGCACAGAGGACGGATCCACTGACTCCCCTCGCTGGTTTCTTCCACTCCCCGCAAAAGCGCAGGACGAGCCATGACCCAGTCCCATCGGCATCGTGACAGGGACAGGCGTGTATGGCACTACATCCGTCACGACCTGCATCTGATCGCGACCTCCATTCCAGTTCCGGTTTCCGTCGTTGTCGCCGTCGTGGGCAGCGAATTCGCTCGCCCGTCCAGCTGCCAGCAGTTGCTGAGGTGCAACCGTAGGCGTAGGCGCTTGCTCGGGTTCAGTCTTCGGCACGGAACCGGACCTGGAACCAGTCGAATAGTAATAGAATCCCGCTGAGGGGTGCACATTGTGCCCCTCCCAGTTCAACCCGTCCCAGCTTGCTATCGCCGTCGCCGTCGGCGTGGACATATTCGACTCTACGTGCGCGTCGTGCACCTCTGGATCTAAACTCGGAGCTGGAGTGAGGTCACACCGGTCATCCAGGTCTAGGTCCAGGTATAGGCTTAGGTCGAGAGCCTGAACTGCTAGCCGGGACTCCTCCGCCAAGGCGTCTAGGTAACCGTCGCTTTGGTCATAGGCTGCTTTTTCAGGACCGGGCTGGTCGAAGCGCTTGTGGTCGCCGCGGGCGAAGAATCTGGCTACCATGTCTAGGAAGCCTGGTTGCGCGACGGAGACGTTGAGGATGGAGGCGAGGGTCTGTGCTGTTAGGAGGCTCTGGTGGGTGGTGAGGGTTTGTTTGCTTGGGGGGTATGCTTGTCTGCAGAGGGGGCAGGGTTCTCCGAGGAGGGCAGTTGATGTTGGTTCTGTAGTGTGCGATGGGAGGCCCTGGAAGGGACAGGTGAGGGTCATGGGGATGAGGTGGTCACAGTTGTGCCAGAAGATTGAGATGTGGCACATCTTGCTGAGGAGATCCGTTGGAGAGGTGCTGAGCTGCCGACGAGGACTTGGGAGCTGAAGGGGGCTTGCCGGTAGTAGTTGTATGCTCTTTGATGATCGTGAGGTGGTCTTGAGATCATTGTGTGCTGCATGGTTGTTGAGGGGTGTTATGAAGAAGATAAAGGGAGGTCTTTGGCAGCTGGTAGAAAGGAGGTCGCTTGGAGTGATGTGTTGCTGAGGATAAAGGAAGAGTGAAGTGTATCATGCTCTGTTGTGGTGGTCTCTATAGTTGAGCTTGCTTTGTCTCTGTCTGTTTCAGGTTCCATCATGGTTATTGTTCAGCGGTAATGACAATGAAATTGATGAAGCATCTGGTCTGAGAGAGACCAGTGTCAAGTCTTTGTCTCCTGCTTATTGATCACTCGACATCTGCATTGTCAGCTTGTCTGCCAGTAGCTTAGCGGCATAGAGATGGACAGTACAATCATATCTGAGTCAAGCAGTCTGCGTGACATGACCTAAAGGGTGATGTTGATCATGCTATGATGCTTTTGCTTAAGCATTCCACTTGCCTCAGTGCGATCCATATCTAATCTTATGGACCATTTTATCCAATCTCACGGTCTTCCCCTGTAGCTACAAACTTCGATGGACAAATATTGGGATATCTCATCGCTACTGCACCATTATCAGATATACTGTACCAAAGCTGTGAGACCTCCCGGCCTGATGTAGTAAAGATGACCCTAAAGGTAATACAAACATCTACCTTCGTGAGAGTGCTGCCCACCAACACTAAGCACAATCAGGGTAGAGTGTCCTGGTCAAGCTTTCAGCATGACAACGCCTTCAAGCAAACTTACGCACATGCTAGCTCGTTTAGAAATCAAGCCAGCAGATCGAGTCTCTCTATTACATCACTTCCATGCTGACAGGAGGACATTCTAGAACCTCGCAGGAATCAGTCTAGACTGGAATATCGGGATAGCGAGGGCAGATCACTACGTATGACTACTCTCAGCATACAGATAGAGGATCAATCTGCTGACAATAGACTCGATCGACTCGGAAGGACAAAAAGTTTGATGCTGATGATGCTATTCTCTGAATATGTATTGATGCCCACATCGCTGTTTCCCCTCTCTATTTTTAGAATAATGCATGTCTTATGTCGTACCAGAGTACGGGTATATTAGAGACGTACGCAATCTGAGACCTCGCTTCATGTGAATATTCTGTGGGTTTAATACTACAGAAAATGCTTCTGATGCTGACAAGACTCGATTTTCGTACGTCACTTTGTCAGGAACACTGAAGTCTCCATCTACAGAAACAATAGGCCACGAGTTGCTCCTGGTTAGTTGCAATGACAGACAATGACGACGCAGACTAAGGTACGTACTAGGATACATACCTTAATACTCGGTGGCAGCAACCCCGCTTGGTCAACTTTCCCATTGCAGCCTCCTGCAGACGAGACCAACCTAGAATCCGGATAATCAATCGCTTAGTTCCGTGTTGCCTGGGGCTACTACTCTAACAGTTGAATTAGGTGTATTTATCGCTGGATACGGGAGGGTATCCCCACTAATGAGACTGAGAGAAATGTGCATTAAGATTGAGCATGATCCTAGCTGGCTAGTGCGGGACGTAGCAATTGGGTATCTACCACTTCAACCGTGGTGTACCATCGATACTGCTTACTATCTTTCTAAAGGTCATCTGACAAGACGGAAGCAGTATGGTATTTGGTTAATTGATGGGCGAAAGTACAAGTGTTTGTTATTGATTGTTGCTCACCCTGGATAAACACGGTCAATCTTATCTCGGCGCCGAGGGGTCTATAGCGATGGTTTCATATTGAGTTCTTGACAGGTGCGTATACAAGGTTTCCTTGACAGGTGTCTTGGAGCATAATATAACCAAATTGGATTGTGTCATTTATATTGGCCTTAATCATCGAACTAAAGAGATCATTTCTGGCAAGTTATTAGCTAGAAATGAAATCCAGCAGGTTGCCTGGATGCCTGGGGCTCGATCGGGACTCGGAATCTGCGGCGCATGTTCCTTGATTTGGATGAATACACTTCGGATAGAATTAGATAGATGTTGTCGACTCTAGGAATGCCTCGAATCTTCCACGACCTGATCATGCGGCATTGTCAGTGTGTTATTTCCACTGATGAAAGATGGTAGATAGAGCATTGTATATTGGAACATTGGTTGAAGAGAAGAATAGACCTTGGGCCCATAGCAAACTAACTAGTTAAGTATGACAGCGTCATCGCGGTTACTCCACAGTTTGTTTCCCCGGATATTATACGCCTCTTCAAATCCCTCAAAGAGTCAAGACTCTAGTGCTGCACCCCGTGCTCCCACCTTACTGGGATTATGACCCATCTCTTCGTACCCCCGGTCTTAATAGTCAGGATTCTCTACTAAGCAAAATTTTAGAGTTTGTCATTGCGCACTCACCGCTGGCCTACAAACCATCACCACAGGTATCTAGGTAGATGTCTTAATGGTTCTCTGTAAGTTAGTAGCGTCCCAACTACCGAGTTCGCCGAGTTGGATGAGGGGAAGGCACAGGCCATTGGATGGTACCGCTTACCGTCGTAGGTAGTCTATGGCTGATAGACTCTCCAAGCAAGGTACCCAGGGCTACCTTATTGACACTTGCCACTGACCTCGGCCCTATCATGTGTCTGACGTTCCTGGATCGAGCTGTGAATGATGCAAGGAACATGGACGCGTTGTTTCTTGCTTGTCCATAAGCCAGGTGTAAGCATAGCATCACCAGTACCATATATGTATGATCATAATGATATCAATTTAGTTGTGAGTTATTTCTATCATTCTGTGGTCTTCTTTTCTTTCTAGTTATTAAGATACTATGTAACTAGATACCAGACTAACGTACCTAGTTTTGACTTCGGACTGGCGTTGAACCGCCATAGCCGCATCGGGCAAGTTTACCATCACTTGGCACGAGAAATGGCCTCCTTCTCATTTTCGTGTCCGCATCGCAGTGGTTGTTTAGTTTGGTCATTAGTCACGCAAGAATTGAAAGGTCTTTGATGATTTGGATGCCATCATTGTTGCATGTTGACGAAAAAGGCGATTGAGGTTTGGCTATTAAGCATGCCAATGTATATTTGCATCCCTTCCCCGCCAAAATATACCACGAGCAGACTGCTTCCGTGGCTTCTTGGGCTTAATAAGGACCTCGAAAGGCAAACCGCAGACTTCTCTCTGCAGCTAAGGGCAATTGACCATTTTTGCGTTCAAGAAGAATAATATCAGATATTCATGCCCAGTGTGTTGCTGATTGACTGTCTACCACGCAAGTACAAAACTTTGCAACATAGCATGCAAATAGAGCTGGGATATTCAAACACCTAGTGAGCCCATGAGGGAATTGAATTGACCATGGCATTGTACTTCTGGCACATGATTGACCGTTGGACCTGAACTTACCCCACAAACATGGAAGAACTAGTAGTGATGATCTCGATATTATTGATTGCCAATGCTCCAAAATAGACATGTCATAGATTAAATAATGACCGCAACACTGAGTTTAAGCTTTTCAAACCAATCAAGGTAATTCATAATGTGGCGTTAAAAGACCAAGTCTACAACATTCGAGAACTTACCTGGCGACAACCAAGCAGTTGGAATCAAATCATGATACATCAAGCACAGCACACTATATGTGGATACTGGATACAGTATGGATGATTGACACCGCTCAATTCTGAAACTGGTTGACTGACATGATCGCCCGCCGCACGGGATACTTACTCGCAAAAGCACGAATAAAAATGCGTGACGCGCCCGTCGATCGCGCGGGAACTCCTTACGTGGATCTGCGGCCATATTTGTAACTTGCTGTATGTGGAGGGGGATTGCGTGGGTCTTTAGCAAAATATCAACTTAGCGGACCTAGCGGTGGGTAGCTTGGTCTGGAGATAAGGATTATCGGGGTGAGGTGTTCTGGTTGATCATAATCAGACACTTTCGATGATAGTTGAATTTTATTCATCTGGTCTATGCTTGTGCTATGAGCGTTAGTACTCTGTAACAGAAACTATGGAGTGGTAATCTACTTATGAGACAGGGGTAGGTGCGCTTTGGTCTGAAACATGATCCAGTCAAGCATAGTTTAAAAGTTTTCATCGGTTTATTCTTATCAAATGTCTCAGATACTTCGGAGCATTGATTCATGATCCGCAAAAAATTTGATGGGATTGAAGGCTCGAATCATATCGGCAATACTGCGCACTAGACTACCCGTTCCGTTGTATGAGACATAAGTTTCTTCTCCAGAGGCCAGAGTACACTTGCGGGAGATGGTATATGCGTCTTTGCATATGGAGTACAGACAAACATGTTATGTCGTTATCTAAGCAAGCACAAGGCCATTATTGTCGTTCCCCGGTTCAGTGTGGATCAAGTCAAGACATGCCGTGTTAGTGATGGCGCTATCTGCATATGGATGCAGGTGAGTTTCAACATTCCTCATATTAATATTATTCGCGATGACTTGCCCATCAAGCATCTTACTAGAACTGATGATAAGATGTTTTGTACTCCGTACGATCTTGACGATCAGGGTGAACGGCAGATCTGAAACTGGATGGATCTGAATCTGATGGTTGAGAGGACAGTGCCAGCCCAACAGGTCAGAAATCAGATCTGGTCTGGCATACTTGCATCACACATGCAGTGATACGAGTTCGAAGTGGGGAGTATGCTTCTGCTAGCTGTCAGCTCTCAGCTCCTCAGCCTCATCAATAGCCTTCCTGAGACTCGAGATCCATCCGATTGATTCATGTTCATCGGGCTCCAAACTTTCCCAGCTTCTGTCAACAATCAGTAATCTTGGAATCAACAGCAGCATATCGCCTTTGTAGTGATTGGAAAATTATGTACGGAGACCTCCAGTGCACTTCTAGTCCGTATCAAGATGACTGACATCATTGAGCACATTCTCTGGTAACTTCTCCCTGCCAATAATGTGATTAGCTTGTGAACGTTGCCATGGACCATGGTACGAAATCGACTCTGTTCAAACTTACAGATGCCTTTTCTGCGGACCCCTGATTCAGCCCGGTCGGCTATTAAGTCCTTGGAAGGAATATGTAGATGTGGATAACCATTAGGTTTGGCGGGACATCCGGATCCATGGATACTGTACACGGAAATTCCCAAGGATGCAAGACATTGAAACTGCTCGGGTCTGGGAGTACCATGGAGAAAGTTGCATCAGTCTTGGTCACACCTCATGAGTGTTGAATTTCACAAATCGTGATAAATTGCCTATACCGGAAGGCAAGACAAGGACTGTTGATGATTTGGTGAGAGGTTGAGGCATGGGCTGGCTCAAAATCTGGGGAAGCCTAACAAAGGAGGTCACAGGCGTATTATTAAAGGAAAATACGGAATACTCGGTACTGCCACACCGACTCGGCATCCTTCCACTGATGCTGCTTGCATTTGACAAAATTTCTCCCAGTCATTCTGCTTTGTATGGCATCTGCCTGTTTGCTTGACAAGGCTACCTCTGCAACTATCTCCAGGTCCTATCACCGAGATTCCGTCCTCTGGCTGACTCACGTAGGGTCGGTACAGTAATAGCATTACAGCTAAGAGATTTAGCGACTGTGTGGTTGCGAATCGGCTTTCAACTTGCTAGCACGATCGGATTTCGCAAGGAGACTAGCGGGCTGCTAGGACATTCATATTCCCAGACTTATGCAACTAGCACGTTGTTTTATTTTGTGCCGCATTAGTACTGTACTAAGGATGAAAGGTGGAAAGGGGGTCTGTATGCAGCAGATAGAGCACAGGTTTTAGCTGCGACGTAAGTTAGAAAGAGGGCTTCACTCCTATCTATGACTTGCGAAAGTGGTCATATGCAATGACAGAGATATACTTGAAGAGATCAAATTAAGTCATGAACGAAATCTGAGGAATGATCTTCATGTTAAACAATGTCTTAATGTTCATGTGTCGCAATTGTTCGTTTTAATATCCACTCATTCCACGGGTGAAGCGGTTGGCGTCGCAGGGGCTAAGCTGGCCCGCTTTGAGCACTAGGCAAGGTATTGGTTACTGGTCAGTACTGGCCAGTCAGGTAAGGTACAGTACGGGTCATTAGTACCGCAGCTACCTGTGTATCTAGTAGTTTCCAGGCCTTTTCCGAAGTCCTGAAAGACGTATCAAGTGATCATACACACCAATTTCGGTACATTGATACAAGGCTCCAAACTAGGTACACTGTCTTACCTCTCCCCTTTTTTAGCAGAAGTGTTCCAGTGGAAAGAACACGGTTGGCTGATGCAGACGAGATCCAGGAGAATTAACCTGCATTTCCAAATGAAATATACTAAAATTGTATCCGAATGATAGTAAAATAGCCTCAATAGTCACATCGTACATACATAGTCCGCCATCTCGACCTTACAGTAGTATTCTGGTTGTTCTCATTCTGGCATGACTTGCAGCAGCGGCGATAACAATCATGCGAGAATATGATGGTGCCTTTTCAATGAACGGTCATTATCCCTATCGTTGATTTTTCCATTTTTCTTGAGGAGCCATTTCCATTCTTATTTACCATCTTCTCGATAATTCAATTCCTCTTCCTCGTGGAATTCCCCTCAACATCGTGATCTTACTAGGAGAAAAGTGTTCAGAAAATCCTATCATCTCGTCTCCGCCTGTCAGTAGTAGTAGAAACTAGAAAGTGAGTGCTCCCCCTAAGCTAGTAATAGTGGCACGTCCCATCCGCAAATCCTCACTCTCCTCTCCTCCCGCCCCATTATTATTATTATTATTATCTCCTGAACTTCCTTTCTGTTCCTTTCCTTCCTCAACCCCAATCCTCTTCTCGTTCTTCCCTTCCTCCTCTCCCTCTTTTGATCTCCCTCTTCTTTTCTTGTCCCTGACCAGGTCCTCTCTCGTCTTCTCCTAGCAGAGATTACCCAGGCCCAATCTTCTGTTCGATTCAGGAGATACGGTGCCCGTTCCAGGGATCCTCCTTTCTCCCGACCCCCTCTTATCAGCCTTCCCTAAAACCTTCAGTTGTTTTTGTTTTCGGCCTCGCTTCGATTGTTCCACCCTATCTCCATCGTACATGGCTCGACTGCTTTAGATCACGTCCACCTCCCTGGAGCCTTGTGTTCCTTGCGTCTCACCGCGTCGCCAGATTTTCCCTTTCCGCTTCTCGTCTCGTCCGAGCTTTTCGTTTCTACATACAGCATAAGCGTTGTTTTTTTCTTTCAAATTTTGTATCAGTATAATCCATTTCGATTTCTATTCAGAGGTACTGCAACCCTGGTCGATTTTGTGGGTGAACAAGAGAGTGAAACTTTGGCAACCCATTGGTTTCATCAGCCCGCTGTTGGACTCATCCCGATCGTCGTGCAGCAGAAAACTGATACACGTGTTGCAGAATCCTTCTGTTGTTGTCCTCCCTGCCTTCCCTCTGAACGCCCTCGAGTCGTCTTTGGCATCACAATCGTGTCTTGCACCGTGTATTACTGCGAATTTTGGCGTCCATCGGCTCGTCGTGTCCTAGCGTTGTCGCCGAAATCGACAGGCTCCTGAGAAACGGTGGAGGAGAACATCATGGCTGCGTTGGTGCAAACGATTCCTCAACAAAGTAGCACGGTTTCTGTGCTTCAGACTCGCCCCTCATCCTCTTCTGGCTCCTTTGCCCCATCTCCTCAGCCTTCGCAGCAGCAAAATTCTCGCAGTTCCACGATGTCCTGGAACTCGTACAATACTGTGAGCGGATCTCAGGGCTATCGGGCGGGCCACCAGGTTGTGGCCCCCTATGCTTTTACTGGCACGCCTAGCCTACCCAATTCCAACTTCAACACCATGCAGAATCGTCAGTCGTGGACGCCCCATTTAAGGACAGAGAACCGAACTTCCTCTGCTCCTTCGGTCCCCCAGGGGACTCCAGTCCATCCTCATGCCGTTGGCTCCAACCCCCGTTTCTCCCATCATCCTGCAGCTGGTTCTGTATCTACTTCGTCCTCCAACTCTTCCGTCCAATCTTACCGCTCCAAAGACGACTCTGCGATCCCTTCGAGACAGTCACGCAGCGACCCGCCTCTTCGCCCTCTATCGACCGCCAACCTGCCATCGCCTTCCTCGTCATTCATGAACATATCCTCTCCTACCGTTGCTCGACCGTCCCCCGACCGTTATAGGCGTGGAAGCAGACGTTTAGATAACGCAGCGGGAGCCCAGTCGACAGCAACAGCTTCTAGCCTGCCAGGAGAGGATCAACTTGCGTCGAAGAATGCCTTGCAGGAACCTTCCCGCAAACCGGGACACGCTCGAGTTTCCAGTGTGGATGACACAGCGCGCCCCGAGAAGCCACAAGCAGAGCTTGCCAAGCGATATAGGCGTCGGAGTTGGGGGAATATTGATAATGCTGGCTTGATTAATCTTCAGCTTCACCTGCCATCATCTCCGACACCGATCCTGAATGTGCACGATTACTTTGACCCCAACCATCGACCGCAATCCGCCCAGTCTCATCGAGATGCCTCGGGCAGCAATCACTCAGCTAACTCATCTACGTCCTCTGTAAGCTACACTCCCCTCGACTGTGAAATTGTTGTGCTGACATGCACCAAGGTACGCGAGGCAGGATTGACGGAGGCTGCACCCTCAAATAAGAGTACGAACAAGTTGGACGACACCAAGCGATCAACAAAGCCCTCACCGTTGTCGCAACCGGTCTCTGCAGAACCTACGCCTACCGGCTCTCAGTCACCAAATGAGAAGCAGTCGCCCATTCCGACTGAGAGCGTTGCTTCGCAACGACTGGCTGATATCACTAAGAACGAGCTCAAACGGCCCGGAAAGTCTCGGTTGAGGAGAGCCTTCTCTTTCGGGAGCGCTTCAGAGCTCCTCAAGGCGTCTTCGCAGAATAGCCCGGCGAAGAGAGAGGCTATTGCTGCGGAGAAGTCCCGAAGAGAACTACTGAAAGAAGAGTTAGGACCTGAGCAGGCCGCGATCGCTGAACAGCAGGAGGCTAGCGGGTTGGGTGAGAGCATTTACTCGCATCACCAAGGCCGGTTCTTCAATAGCTCCACAGATAATCTGTCGGTGTCATCCACAGCGTCATCAGCTTCGATAATGCTGCGGAAGATGGGCAAGGGCATGAAGAGGTCCACTAGGTCACTCGTCGGGCTGTTCCGTCCCAAGTCCGTCGTGAGCATCTCGTCGAACGATGGCGGAAATGTGGAGCCAATGGCACCCAAATTGTCAGTGGTCAACGTCGAAGCGGAGAGGAAGAGCGTGACTGCCAACGCAGATCCCCAGGACCTACCTCGCGGAGGCACTGTGTTTCCTAAGATGGAAAGTAGCACTCAAAATCCTTCAGCTCAGGAAGATGTCGGGCCCGAGAGATCCCAATCGCGTAAGAGCATTGTGGGTGGTGACAGGGAACGGGCAGAGGTTCTGGCGGCGGTCAGGAAGGGCATCCTCAAGAGTGAGTAGAGCCGCCGTGCCCTCGTATTATATGTGTTGCTTTTCAGTTCGTTGACGATCTTGCGTTCCAGAGACCAATTCGGACCCCGCAGTTACAACCCGTTCCAACAGAGCCGCTGAGGGTTCACAGACACTGGTTGGCAGTGACTCGCCACATTCCAGTGCTCCCAGTACACCTGAGGACCCGTCTCGAGCTGGTAACCGACGGTCCGAGGCCGTTAGGATAGCTGGCGAAGACTACTTCTTATCGGATGGGCGAATTCCCGAGAGTCGAAGCTCACCTGCTACGCCGCAACCCGTGGCGACAAAGACTCTTGTCTTCAGTCCTCGCATTCAGTTCCATGAGACGTGGCCCAGTGGAGAGTACGATCGTCGAGGAGACATTGCAACCTGCAACCGCTTGACACCACTTCTCGCTCAACAGATCAAAGAAGAACTCAACAATTTCAAGATGGTGAGTCCTGGCAGACACCTCCATTCAAGCAGTAGATGTACCGACCTGTATTCTAACGTCCAATCATAGGAAATGGAAGTTCACGAGACCTCGAAGATTTACACTCATTTTCTGTGAGGCTCTCGCCCACGACGACATTGTCTGGCATGTCTCATATTGCACATCAGCCGTCATAACTAGACCTACGAGTGGTGTGGCTTTTTGCAACTAGCATTTTAAACCTCAAGCACTGCATGCGTTTTGTTCTTCTTTAGACCGATGCATGATGGTCGAGCGTTCGCAAAACCTGCCGCACTTGCACTATTCCGTCTTCGATTATTCATCGTCTCGCGTATCTCCTTGTTCTGCGTTTGTGGGTGTTATGGCGACAACATTCTAGGTACTTCATCATTTTTTCTCTAGCTCGGCTTTTCTCAGATGCACGAAGATCCTTGCATTGGACCAAAGAGACGATCGAGTGTTTAGACATTTACAGCCAGACTCATACATCAAACTCTCCTCGATCATCTGGGATTGATCCGATTTACAACGCTGGATTTCGGTCCATGATCTACTATGCTAGATCTGCTTTCCACTCGAAACGCTTTGCGCCTACTGCTCCTGTCTAGTTCCCTCTGTCTACGGTCAACCTCGCATCGGACTCGTTCTGCCTTTTCGACCTTTTTTCTTTCTTGAAAGCGTGAAAGTTGGACAGCATCATCTCTTTGATTAATACCACGTTTCCAATCTCGCTCTCAGCATAAGCCTTTCCCCCCCCCCAATGGTATGTCTGTTGTACAGCATCCTGGAGCTGTTATCCTCTCATGTCTCGCCAACTGAATGTCCGAAGGGAGCCTGCCCTTCATTCTTTGTTCCTGTATTTTTGCATTTGGTCCTGTGTGTATTCATTCACTTGCGTGTCGCTCGCACGCCTCCCCCTCTCCTTTCCTTGTTTCTTAGGAGCATAAGTGTTTGTCGGTAATAACTCTGGTTGGATGGTATGGGTATGCAATGTTCTCATTTCTTTTTTCTCTTCTTACAATCTTGTGGCGTGTTTGAACCTTCTGCATCATGATGTCCTTGTTTTCTGTTCTCTAATCTTTCCGCCTTTCGAGTACACGGAAGAAGAGAGGACCTTAATCGCCATGCGAAGCGATAGTGCCAAGATCTCAATACTGATTCATTTGAGCGATGCTCCAGAGGGCAATAACAAGTAATTTGTCGTACAGCAAGTTATTTGAGCTTGCTAGGTGGTCAACGTACTTCCCATCACGGCTGCGGAAGGCTGTGAGCAGAAGCCCCAAGCCTGCGCGATATATCACTGCTGGCAGTCGACCCTATCTATGCGTAGTTTGTCTTGCGAAGCCGAGAATCATGTCTGGCAGTTCTGGTAATTCATGAAGCTCTTCACTAGCGATAAAATCAAGCAGCTCTTCATGACAAGCAAGTCCCCGAGCCACCACTCACAGATTTCTGTAGCTTCATCTATCATGCGAGGTCATACCATTGACACCCTGGTTAGTTTCGCGAATTGTGCTATCTATATAGCTATCTACAATTAAGGCAGGTATAAACATCTTGATCCTTGTCTAGATGAGCGTACTACGCAAATGCTGTGTTCTGATCCTGGCGTCTGGGTATGCCTTCTCTAGCGTTCAATTGTTTGCGTGCTACCCATAGTCTTGGATTCTTGACAGCATACGTTGATATATGTTTGGGGGCCGTCGATCATTGAACTCTAGAGTGATGTGAAGGTGATGACGCTCTTGGGCTCTGCAGAGCACTTTCGTCGGATGCACTACTAGGGATGTGAGTGAGCTGAATATCGGAGGGAGTATCACCCTGCGGCATGAATAGAATTTTTGGCCTCTGCTGATTTGAGCATGGTCTTTTCATATCTGTCGGTTTACTTATCTGGCTTCAAGTCTCAGATTGAACTTCAATCCTGTGGACTGGGCATAATCGCTAGAACGGTCACGCGGGTGCAATCCAGAACTCATCGATAACCATTGTTGACTGATAACTTGGGGAGACTTGGCACCGCTGTCTGTTCTATATTGTTTACTATGATATGAACTCGGACATGGTATATCGGCATTCCGAAGAAAAGGTTGTTTCTTTGAGAGGCTCGGCATCAAATTAGTGATTTGAACTGGCCTTGGCTTGTCGTTCGAGACTTGTGATAGTCGTTCATTGCTGTTCGACCTACCCCCAGAAAGAATATCAGCTTCAGGTTCATCATATGAGGGCCTTAGTGAAAGTACGTATATTGGCACTGCTAATCTTGTGCCCGTCTTCTCTTAGAGAGAAAGTGTTAGACGTTGGCAACTCTTACTAAGGCCGCCACAGATGATTCAGGACAACGAGGATCAAACCTTCTGGTTAGCGTTCATACGATGGACAGAATCCCGTAGGGGGTAAAAGCTGCGTTGTAGTCCATTTGGCGATCTGGTCATCACGAAGCATTGGGACCAAGCAGTTGGCACTGAGATCTTTTTGCCTCAGGTACATGAGCTCAATAGATCACCCCCGTGAATCAATCTCTAGCTGTAGCAACTGCCTGAACTTCAGCTGCATGGACTTTCCATGCTCAGGATGTTTCTCTCGGTGTCTCTACTGTAAAGTAACAGCAGGTATCCGCAGGTGTCCCGCGAGTTAGGAAGCACAGAATTTCCCTTGTCAAGCGTCTGATTGAAGACTTGAGCAGGAGACACACGGAAATGATGATCAATTTTCTCAAAGGATCGGGTGTCTTCAGAAAGGAGCTCGGCGTCGTATCAGAGCAGCAATAGTTTACTTGTCTGGGCAGGTTCCTCGGCTACGGGATGGAACAGAGAAGGCTTGGGTGAATCCCGAGCTCCCGAAAATCAACCGGAATCATCCTTTTTAAAGCTAGAACGACGAGCGACGGGGGGATATTAAACCGGTAGAAGATGACGAAGGGTTAATGAGTTCTCCGGATGGATTCTGTGTGGTGTCACCTGTCAACGAGGAGAATGAACTAAGTGTGTGGCCAAGGGGGGAAGTGATCTATCATCCCATGTGTCTTTCGGCCCGTGCGATGTTTGGACTTGGTCGGGTGAGCCGACTTACGCTTACCTAATGCTCCATCCCACCCCATGCTCAAACACTCTCACTTACCTGGACACTCTGCGTTCATCCCCATCAATTCACCATCTGCGTTTCAGTAAAATATAAATCATACTACCTACTGAGATGAGCAAACTACCTCGTCTATTCTTCCCCTTTTTCTGCCTCTTTCACGCAGATGATGACTTTTTCGGGTCCTTTTGCCCGCTAAACCCGATGACCCCCACGAGCCTCCCACGCGGCAACCCCCACGCGGAGTGGAATCATTTTGTCGAGAAAAGAGCTCAACCACCCAGTCATGCTTTGATTGCACGACGCTAACTGTCTCCGAGTCTGTCCAAATGGTCCAATACTTCATCTCCAGTCCCTGTAACTCCACATATCCCCATCCCTCTTCCCCGCAGGATGGCAAATTTTATGGTGTTGACCAGGTACTACAGTTTCATCCGGTTGAGCTAAACGCTACGTACCGACATTTCTCTTCATCCCACGGCTCTGTTCCTCGGTTTTGATTTGCAATCCACACTACTAGTGTTCGGTTCCTCCCCAGCTCTGCAACTTCTGCTTCTCCCCGCCTCCGACTTCCCCATTGGTAGAATCCCCGTCTCAACCGTGTTGGCCTTCCGGGGACCCCATTGACTCGGACCCCGTCCGCATCTTAGTCCTCCGTATGGTTGGTCATCCCGGGATTGGGAGTTGAAAATCGGGAAACTTGTTTGCTCCACGCGTGGTGCCCCAGGTTCTCCCACAAAAGGGAGCAGGGATCCTGATTTTTGATCCCCTTCATCCTGCAGTTATCATCGCTTCTTCCTCCCCTTCCTCTGAAATATCGTCCTTTCTTCTCTTTCCTGTTGACACCCTCTTCTCCCTTGTTCCGTTCTACTTCCTGCACATACTTGAGCCGAAAAATCATGTCTCCCAGAAACTCCTACGATCCCGAGGACGGGATCGATAAGAGCTACGTCGACAATGTAGAAGTCGTGGCCAACGCTGACAGACCCAATCCGAGCAAAGAGGCTCCTGCATATGTCGCTGGCCTTAGTCCAGAGGAGCGCCGGAAGGCCGAAAAGGCTCTCGTTCGCAAGATTGATATTCGTCTTCTTCCTATGCTTGTTATCATGTACATTCTCAACTATCTGGATCGGAACAACATTGTAAGTTGCGTTTCTTGGGTTACTTGCGCGAAGACACTGACGCCTTCCAGGCAGCTGCTCGGCTTGCTGGTCTTGAAGAGGATCTGGGCATGAAGAAAAACAGCAACCAATACCAAACTGCCGTCAGTATTCTGTTTGTTGGTTATTTGCTGATGCAGAGTAAGTGTCATCAATAGACTGAGCGGGTACCATAAACTGACCGTTGTAGTTCCATCCAACATGATGTTGAACAAGTTCGGAAAGCCCGCCATCTACCTCCCCTGTTCGATGATTCTTTGGGGTATCATCTCTACGGCCACGGCTGGTGCTCAGAACTTTGCTGGACTGGTTGTGACTCGGTTCTTCCTTGGTTTCGTTGAGGCTGCTTATTTCGTACGTCTTTCTGACAACAATGGTACCATGTCCGTGATCCCCTTGCTGACTGTTGTTGTAGCCTGGTTGCCTTTACTTTCTGAGTGCCTGGTACACTCGTAAGGAGCTGGGATTCCGCACTGCCGCCCTCTACTCTGGCTCTCTGATCTCCGGTGCTTTCTCTGGTCTCATTGCTGCTGGTATCACCGATGGTATGGAGGGTGTTAAGGGTCTTCGAGCCTGGTATGGTTCTCTATTTCTTTTGCACGGTCGAGTACAGTTGTGCAGTCTTGCTGACTTCTCTAGGCGGTGGCTCTTTATCATTGAGGGAGCTATTACTATAGTGGTTGCGTTCTTTGCCATGTGGATCCTGCCCAACTTCCCTCGTACCACTACATGGCTTTCGGAAGAGGAAAAGCAACTCGCTACATGGCGTCTCGAGGAAGACATCGGCGAAGACGACTGGGTTGATTCCGAACAACAGTCGCTCCTTCATGGCGCGAAACTCGCCTTTACCGACTTGAAGACCTGGATTCTTGTAAGTCGCTAGTCTTTACCCCTAACTCGCAACAGCACTGACTGACCGCGGCGTTACCATGTAGATGCTACACATCTTGTGTATCGTTTCCTCCGCCTCCGTGACTAACTTCTTCCCAACTGTTGTGGAAACGCTCAATTACGGCCGGATCGAGACCCTCCTCCTTACCGCTCCTCCTTACTGCCTGGCAGTCATCAGCGCCTTCTTCAATGCCTGGCACTCGGACCGTACAGGCGAGAAATACTTCCATATCACAGCTCCTCTGTATATCTCGGTGGCCGCATTCATCATCGCCGCGACCACCACCGGTGTAGCTCCCCGCTACCTCTCGATGATGCTGATGGTCCCCTCCCTGTACGCCGGTTACGTCGTGGCCCTGGGCTGGATCTCGAGCACCCTTCCTCGTCCTGCATCCAAGCGTGCCGCCGCACTGGCTGCCATCAACATGGTCAGCAATGCCAGCAGTATCTACGCCAGTTACATGTACCCTGACCATGATGCGCCTCGCTTCAGTACGTCCCAATACTTTCCTATCATTTGATGATCATTTCTTTCTGACCACTTTAATAGTTACCGCCATGAGTGTCAACTGCGTTACCGCATTTATTGCTATTCTCTCTGCCACTCTCCTCCGAATCATCCTTGTCCGGCTGAACAAGAAGCTTGACCGGGGTGATGCCCTCAATGATGGCGGTGTTCCTGGACAGGCCAGTTCCAGAGGTTTCCGCTTCTTGATTTAGACATTGTGTATATACTTCAAGTTACGACGTATTTTTATGATTACATGCTGTATTTTTCGTGATCAGAGATGACTCGGTTGGACATGACACGGCCAGGATACAATTTATTTCAATTATATGATTCAACGGCCAACAGCCCTAATCTGCATAACACAGATAATTAACTACCCTAGTCATGGTATACTCTTCAAGACACACAGCAAACTAGGCAAACTTCAACCGCTCCTCGGTCCAACCCGGCCTCAAGCCTTTTCCGAATCCAGCAACACTCAACGAGCTATCCGCCACGTAATTCACCTTCCAGTCCACCTGGATACTCGCCCCCTCTTCCGTCTGCGCCCAGACCGCCAACCCGATCGTGTTATCACCCTGGTAGTCCAGAATACCCGGCGGAACGGGGAACACCACCTGGTTACCAATGTGGGGATTGTACCGACCATACTGGTACCCATTAACGAACAGCTGCGCACGGTATCCCTTAGCCGCAGCCGAGGGCGTCGAGAGCACGAAGGAGATGGAGACGTCTAGGCCGGTAGGGATATCGAGGGGGACGACGGTGCGGAAGAAGCGGACGGTGGCGCCGGTGAAGCTCAGTGCCGTGGTTGAGGTGGTTGAGTTCTCGGTCGTCCAGGCGCTGTCGTCGAAGCCGGGGAGGTGCCAGCCCATCCGTTCTGCGAAGAGGCCGTCCTCGTTGAAGACGCCGCGGATGGGATCAAGGTTCGATTCGCCGCCTGCGGTGCCGGCGAGGCGCCAGCGGGTGAATTCGGGGCCAGGGGACGAGGTGTCGTTGGAGAGGAGGCGGGCCTCGAGGATGCCGCGCGGGTTGAGGGCGCCAGTTGTTTGGTCGTGGCCTGTGTCGTCGTGGACGATGAGGAGGACGTTTTCGGTGGGGTTGAGGATTGAGGATGGGAAGGTGAGGGTTTTGTTTGCTTGGGAGGTTGTTGCGGTGCCGAGGTGGGAGTCGAGGAAGTGGCCGTTCAGCCAGGCGGACCACCCGCTGCGGAGGGAGATTGTTAGATTTGATAAATCAAAAGGGTTCAGAGGGGATTGGATGGGGAGGGTGACGTACAAGGCGCTTCCTCCTTGGATGTTGAGGAAGACTCCGGAAGCAGAGCCGTTGAAGTAGCCGCGCCAGAGGCGGACGCCGTTGTGGAATCCTGTATGCGGGTTAAACCAGTGCTGGTATAGGGAGACAGGGGTTGACATACCGTATTCGTCTGCGTATAGGACTGGAAGGGTTGCAGGTGGACTGGGGTTAGATGTGGTCATGTGGTTCGCCTCTGCGGAACGCATTAGATTTCGTCAGGTCTGATCGATTAGATTCAACTTACCAATCCAGGCTGGGCCAGAATCGTCGTAGGAAGGAAGCCGCTCCGGCAAGCTGTCGTTGGATCTCCAGGAGGTAAGAGCAGGCAACTTGATGGTTGGGGGTGCAGCGAGAGTCGCTTTGAGACTGCCATATGAAGTCCGAGAGGTCTTCACTTCTTTCCCGTTCCAAGTAATCTCCCTCACGCTGTGAGGCGCAAAGATTTCCAGTGTCGTTTTCTCAACCGAGTCTCCTCGGAGCGCCAATGTGGACTTGGACACGCTGGCGGAGCGAACAAGGTACGGGCCGTGGACGAGGACTGTGGCCATTAGTATGAAATGACAATGTACTACGCATGAAGTGAACTCACCAGTTTCGGTCTCTTGCACGATAGGATCATCTGTCAATGCAGGAGCCCAGAAGCGGTAGGCGGCGGCCTTGTCGAGCAGAACCACGCGCACACCATTATCGAGCCGCAAGACGCTCAATCCTTTGGCCTGAGAGAAGTTCACGACGAGATAATTCTTCTCACGCTTGAATTGGATTCCCGAGCAGCCATCGCCATTTTCAACCTCTCCGGACTTGGCTCCCTTGATCGCAAACTCGCCAGATTCCCCAGTAGGAACCCAGAGCACGAGGGTGGGCCTGTTTTCAAAAACGGCGTAGGTCAAGACCTCCGCAGTTGAATAGAGAAGAGTACGTTTGCCGAGGGCGAAGTCAGTCACGATGATCTTGGATTGATGTCCATTCAGCTGGATCACACCCTCGTTCTTGGGGACAGTCAAGGCACCGACAGAAGTGTTGACATGAAGTTTGAACGCTTGATTGCCACCAACAGTGGTGTCATTGTGGAACGTGACGTAGAACCCGGCGTTGGTCTGAGGATTTCTCAACTCGAATGCACGGACGGCTGTGTTCGTGGTATATTGTGTTCCGTTTCCGATCGCCTCGGTCATTGTGAGGTCCTTTGCGGCACGGGTGAACAATGCCAGTAGCTTGGTCTCGGAATACTTGGCTCCAATCGAGCGGTCTTCGGAGATGGGAGCGGAGTAGTCGTAGCTGGTTGCCGTCACAGGAGCAGCAATCGCACCCCAGTTGGTTCCTCCGTACAGCATGTACAAACTCATGGCAGTCACTCGCTGGCCAATGTTCCATCGGTAGAACAGGTTAGCAAACTCAGCGCCGGTGTCCTGAGGACATCCACCTTCAGGACCGGCCCAGGGATTGTAGGAACCGCCCTGGAACTCGGGCATGAATGAGGGAAGAGTGGGCTGAACTTCTTGGAAGTAGTCATAATAATCAATCACCTTGTAAGGAACATACGCCCCATTGGTGGAGGTACATTGGCTCACGTCGCATGTCCAGCACTTCAGAAGTCAGAAAAGATCCGATGAAAAGAATTGGATGGTAACTCACCGACGGATAGGAATCCACACCAGCCACGTCGACATTGCCTCCAGCATTGGACCAGTCCGATCCCCAAGATTTCGAGTTCATGTTGGGATCATTGCTTGTCAATGGCACAGTGATACCATTCTCACGAGCAGACGCTTCCAAAAGCTCCATGTAAGCAACCGCGGTCTTATTGGGATTGCGATCCTTGGGGTTTCCGATCCACTGCTGACCGTACTCATTCTCAATCTGGTAGACGAGCGTGTTGTGGCCGTCCGTGACCTGGTACTTGCTAGTGATTTGCGACATGTTGGCAAAGTACGGCGTCCACGCGGCCGTATACCGCGGGTCATCATTGCGCAGCGAGCCATACTCGCCAGTCGTCAGCCACAGAGGGAAGCCGCCCGCGCTGGCTTCAGCGTTGACGTAGGGTCCCGGGCGCACAATCATATACATGCCGAGCTCCTTTGCAAGCTCAAAGATGGGCGTGATATCGTGGGCGCCGGTCGAGAAATCGACCGTGTGGTTGTTCGGCGCATGGTAGGCCCAGCTAGAGTAGAACGCAAACGCAGTGAAGCCGGTAGCTTTCACCTTCTCGAGAACATCCCTCCACAACTCGGGGACTGGAATACGCCAGTAATGGAATTCGCCGGAAAAGATGAAGATCCTCTGCCCGTTGACGTGGAAGCTGTAGTGGTCCCATTGGACTACCTCGCTCAAGCCATTATCGTGAAGAGGCCATTCAGTCTCTGACTGGTTCTGAGCAGCTGTCGAGAACCACAGATTTGAAAGAAGAAGAAGGAGGAGTTGGTAGATGTGCGCCATGACCGAACCCCAGCGACACCACGCTGCTGACTAGTTCCAAGGACAGGTGCTGCAATGTTCCAACGTCGACAAACGGGATGGCGAGCACAGGCTATTAAAGACTTTAAATGGCTGGTCCTCACATTTCCAAGCCAATTCACCATCCACAAATCTCCAAGCCACCGACATTATTGATTAGAGAGCCACCCAATTGCCAGTTGAAATCAAGCCGAGGCGTCATAAAAAGCGTCCAAGAGAACCAAGAGGCCATCCCGCCGGAAAATGAAAATGCTCAGTAAGGTCCGATACGCTAGGTCCTTGTCGGAGACGGTACTCCACAACGTTTTCAGTCCGCACTCGAGCAAGGATCACTAATTAGGCACAATGTGGTATCGGGATCATAACCAGGATGGCCGATGTGGGGAATTGTAAACAAGATCAATATCTGCGGGGAACCCGCACGATGGCTGGACGTGTATTTTTCCTCCACTCAACAGTCTTGACGCGGGAGTTTTGCCGTGGACGGACTACTTCTACTGGGGTAGATTAAACTTGGGATATATTATTTTAGAAAATCTGTACGGACACACCCCCTGGATGTAATTCTTTAGACCAACATCATGTGACACCCTAAATTGTATGAGAATTAGGGTCTGGGCTTATCACTGCGCTATGAATAAGGGCTCATAAAATAGCCTTAAATATAACCCCTACTACGCTGTAGCCCCTAGGAAAACAACAAGGTACCTTAGGCTTTGAAACATTAGATAATTAGATTCTACTACTCCGTATGAAGAATTTAGTTTCTCCTATTATTGGGTTATTTTTACTATGTGTGGGCTGCTAATGGCCACCTTACACCATGACCATAACTATGAGTATAACCGCGACCTGTAGCTAACTTACTAACTCTAATGCTTATAATTTAGGGCTTCATGTGATGCTAATCTAACTAATTACATGCCGAGGGGTGTGTCTGTGAAGATTTTCTTATTTTATTGCTAAATGAATCTATAATAATCAAGTGAACTAACCTTGTTCTTTTCAGCCAGATAGCCTCAAGCCCTCAACGCCCGGATCAAAAATTCAAAGGAGCATATGTACATAACAAAACATACAAAACAACAAAGAGTTTCGTAAGAATTGACACAGATAAGACGGCGACAACAGGATTGGAGATACACCACGTTATCTGCATGGTCTATGTCTCTGTGCTTTTACGCCGCGGCGGACCCGAATAGACACAGCGGATGCTAGCAGAGAGGCAGCAGCAGGAACCGATCGCTCGACGGTGAGAACCCAGCCGGATCTAATCTCGTCGACTGCACGACGGGAACGACGGGGATGTAGGGACCCTCAGTCACTCTCGATAGGGCGAGTCCCTGAGCATCACGGACCTCAAGTTGGAGGGTAAGGGAGAGATTCGTTCTTTTTTATTGGGATAAATGATTGATGGATCAGGGCATGTTTAAGCGGTCTTGTCCAATACCCCAAACGGATTAGTGCCCTGGACGTCAGAAACATCAGGGAACTTCTCCAATTCCTCCTTCGTCTGAGGTTTGGCACCCTTCTTGGGAGGAACAGTCGAGAAACCTTCCTCGGACTCCTCCTTTGTGCCACGCTTCTTTTGGTTGGCACCAGAGCGCGTCCGGATCGGTGACTTGTCGGTGATCTGCGACTGTGCCTTCTTGCCGTTGGTCCTTTGGGTCTGGGCCTTCTGAACTGCCTCGTCTTCCGTGCTGATCTCCCCGTTCATCTCCACGGACTTCTGAATTTCACGGCTGACACCCTTGAGAGCATCTAGCCCAGCTTTTTCGGCAGCATGCATGTGAGTGGGATGAGGCTGGCTCGGCTCCTTGCGGTGCAGGTATGACCGGACGAAGAAGCGCACGAACAGATATGTCAGAGGCAAGAGGTACATAACGTTGAGCCAAATAGCGAAAGCCTGACCGGTTGTATCAATGCAGGTGGTCATGGGGCCAATAGGTGTGCGCTGAGCAGCCGAGCTGCTGGGGACATCGGCATACGAGTAACCAACGTTCTCAGCAGCACCCTCTGCGCCAGCAGCACGCAATCCCAGCTTCTTAAGCCAGGGGCCGAGGCCTACAGCCGAGGCAGTCGCAGCCGCAGCCTCAATAACGGACGTAGCAGAAGCAGCCGCAGCGCTTGCAGTCGAAAGCTTGCCGGGAAGAGTGTAGCTGACGAAGAGATACGAAGCGGCCCAGGTGGTTCCAACGACGAACTGCGTGATCTGCATGGTGGTCAAAGAGCGCTTGATAACACCGGGGACTCGAATATGAAGTGCGGTCAGAGTGTAGTACGTGTACTGGAGAGGATGGTCAGCCAATGTATCCGATGAATACGATTTCAAAAGCGATTGCCTACCATCAGAGCATGGATACCAGAGTTGATCAGGGTGAAGATAAGGATGGGAGGAGCCATGTAGCGGATACCGGCCCACATGCACATCATCGCACCAGCATGGTGGTAGGTCTGTAAAGTCGAGCTCTTCTTGCCCTTCGCCAGAATGATAGCAGTATCCAACACCTCATAGAACTTGGATAGATAGAAGATCCAGCCCAGGTACGCCAATCCTTGGTTCCACATACGGCCAATGTCCGTCGGGTCCGGGACACCACCCGCAGCCAACTGGTATTCGGGGTTCGGCAGTTTCCACTGATCGGTGACGGGGTCGTAGATGGCAGCATTGCCGTAGCCACGGGGGCCATTGATCTTGCAAAGAGAATCAAGCACACCTACGACGCCGTGCGGGTCCTCGCGGTGAGGCCACGAGTTGCGGAAAGCCTGGAACATGCCGACGAACGTCCATGCGGAATAGATGGCCAAGAAGACATTGTGGAGGATGACGAAAAGCTTGAAGAGCCGCGTTTGGCTGAAACCCCAGGGCTTGTACCCGCGACTCTTGTTGATGCGGTTGATGATGACGACGGTCACTGCGTAGACGCTGGCAATAGTAATGGGCACGCGAACGTCCAGGAGCTGTTTGTACAACTCAGGGGGAACGTTGAACGGCTGGTTCCATGTCGGCTCAGAGATCAGAGGAGCAGGAAGAGGCTCAGGAAGCTCGTTAGGAGGGAATTTGAAGAGCGTGGCGGACGGCAAACCGAAGCGCACGACAGCAGGGCCCGCCTCGGTGTCGACGTTGAAGTCGATCATGATCGAATACTTCCTGAGGGCGATTTCACAGGTGAAGCAAGAATTGACGACAGAGGACTAGACTTTCAAGATAACAAGTTTTGTGGCCCTTTTTAAAAAGAGGAAGATAAGACCAAGAAATAAGGAATGGGTGGGAAAAGAAACTAAAAAAAGTTCAACGTCGCAGAAGTACCTCCCAAAGCAGAAAAGGGTAATGAAGTAATTCCACCTCCTCCCCAAGGTTCGATCAAATCGCGCAGAGGTAGATGCGGATAGATAAATCCTTAGAGATGTGAACTGTCAACTCAAAAGCAAGTATCAAATGAGTCTCTACAAATCGCGTCAATGGCAGAAAATTATTGAAGCGTCATTAGTATCTCCAAGAGTGGAGCCGTGATGCATTTGTTGGGAATTTGGCTGCTCTGGGCGTCGATGAAACCTCGGCCCAACACAATTGATGGCAACAGTCAACTTCCCTAGCAAGCTTGTGAAGAAGATCTTCTTCTATACACCAAGAACAAAAGGGCCTTACGGATAGTTATATAGAAGCGCATTGGCCAAACCATGATGATGATGCTATAGCTTATTGCTCAGACCCAGGCAGTGTGTACCTCTGGTAGATACCTGTTGGATGGTTTCTTGCCACTGCCGTCATCCTCACGCGATGTGCTGAACAATGATGCAAGGCATGAAGACTCGACGAGCATATTCTAGGAATAATTCTACATCTTCTATACTTCAATAATAGAGTACATCTACTTAGATGCAAAGCTACACAAGCACGACCCTCGTACCTCCATCCCTGCTGACCTATATAGACTGTAGTAGGACCGCGAACTTTTTTAAATGATCCGCGTCGCAAAAATGATGCGCAATACCAGCCAAGCAGCCAATCAGAAATTTTAGTTTTTGGCGGTTTGGCGTCCCGCATTAGTCAGCAATCGGGCCGTGAATACCCCGGATTTGGCATGGCGCGAGATTTGCAGGCCTTAGGCCTTAACCCCAAGGCCACCAGGGCCTAGGCATCAAGGCAACATCAAGGTGTCAGAGCGCCTGGAACATCGTTCACATGAAGCATTTAAGGATTCACCCCAACAAAGGGAAAATGGCCCGTAGTTATAAACTTTAGAGATATAGAATGAACCGAGGCATGGGGCGCATCTTTGATTCAACATTTCTACCCCTGAACAAAACTAGACTCACTGCAGGATTGCACTAATGCAAGTTATGCGACCAACAAAGGTGCAGATAGGGAACGCCTATCAACCTATCAAACGCCATGCCGGTTGACCGATTCTATTCCAGGATCTTCAGCTCGCCTTCAAAGCGCCTAAGTACCACTCTTTCTTGAGATGGTGGGACGCATAACACTGATCTGATTCTGATGGTGTTCCATTTGCTGTCTAGTGTTCAAAACTGCCTCTCCCTGAACCACAGTACGACAGGGCAGATCCTGTGAGTTGTGATTTTCGTTGTTGAAGACGGTAACAAGCCACATCCGCCACAGCCGTCATGATCGATGGTATTTATCCGTAGAATAGGCAGTCAGCCGGAAGACAATACTACTAGGGTCCCCTATTCAGGTCAATTGGCCGAGAGTCATGGGAGTAAATGTAGTTTTTTCACTTTCGTTGCAAGCCCCACTACCGCGCATTGCATGTCTGTTCCAGCCTAGCGTTGGAGCAGTCGGTGGGTGCATGTCCAAAAATATAAATGTACTTGATCTATTGTACAGTGAAACGAACGTGATGGACAATCCAATAAGGATAAACGCAGTAGATACAATTGACTGGACATCAGTTGACCTAACCTCCGCTCAGACGGGTTTGGTACTCAGCGGGAGCGGCGGAGGCGCAGGTGACGATGGAGAAGGGGCGTTGACAGGTGTTGATCGCATCGCTGCTTTCTTGGGAGGTGGCGGTGGTGGGGCCTTTCGCTGGTTCAATGCGTCTATTTCTACTGAGTCGGATGAAGGCTGGCTTCGATTAGGGTGCGGGGGTGTTGGAGGAGGCCGGAATTGCTTGGATGAGATGGACGTGTTTGCCGACCTTTTCTCATCGACAAAGTTGTTGAAGCGCTGTGTGATCTTATATTTGTCATTCAAGCCCTGGACTCGTTCTTTGCCCGCTTGGAGCTTATCATTATGCCGCTCGCGCAAGTTGTTCACTGTAGATGTTGCCGATGACTCGGGCTGTGTTGTGCTTCCCCGGACCGGCGGGGAGGGGGCTTGCGACGGAGCTTGAGATGAACTTGTCCTCATTTGCGAGAAGCGAGCTTGAAGCTCATTAACTGAGGCTTGGCCGACTACTCCACCGGTTGTGTTGCTGGGGCTGCTTCTATCTTGTCCAATGCCAAGTGCAGGAACTGACACTCCAGCATTGGATAGACGGGAAACAGCACTTTGGTTCAAGAGCCCCTCAGAAGCCGGTTCTGATGGGGAATATGCCGGGGGAGGGGTTGCTGGGTGCGATTGTGGAGTAGAGTTCATGCGAGGAGTAATCCGAGGCGGTACGCTGGGCACTGGCCTAGAACTCGCAGAGGACACGGAACTTGCCGGCGAATGCATTCTTCGGGCTGGAGGAGGCGGAAGATTATCCGCGTTTATACCTGTCGTATTCACTCGGTAGGGTAGCGGTGGACCAACTGGTCTTTGGGGTTCGGCTTCCTCAGCTCGATTCTGCTCCTGCTGCCGGGCCTGCGCGTGCTGGATCTCTTCCTGAGATAGAGGCGCCCCTAGTCCCCTGCGATCCGGCGTCGTTTGATTCGGAACCGCACCAGGTCCATGGACCGCAATGTGTTTCGGTGGTGGCCCGAAAGCGGATGGGTCCTTGAGTGATGACAGGGGCCGGGAGACGTGCTGCTCCTGCTCACTGTCCCTATCCTTTCCCTTTCCCATCCATCCTGCCTATACCGAAGCAAGCGTCAGCAAAATGTCAAATACTGAATTTGCCCAAAGATCGGAAAAGTACGAACCACTTGATTGATGCCTTTGAAGTCTCCCCGCCAGCTTTCTTTTCCTCCAGACTTACCCTTAGGGTGCCAGCCCTCTTTCAAAGTATCTCTTAAGCCACTCATAGTGAGCTCAAACGTATCCCAATATATAAAGATAATGGAATGAATACAAGCACAACCGTGTTATGTCGCCGATCCAACTAGGATCGGTGACGCAGCATCTGGCGTCGTCCCCGCCCCGCATGTCAGTTATCTCCGATCTCCGCTGGGCACGTGACTATCCTCTATTCTTCTCGCTTCATGATCTTCGTTGTTTCCTTCGTGATCATGCTCAGTTATACGAGGTAAAACTTCATGTCATTGGCAAGGCCAAATGGGATCCAATGTTGTTTCAGCTGACATAGAGTTCAAACCCTTGCGTGACAGTGACAATGACTGAGCGTCTTGTCCTACTGCCAAAGCATTTGGCCCCCAACGACACGCATTTCTCGTCTTAAACTGCCTAAGCTAACTCGCCGATCAAAGCAGTGGACAACTCGGGTCGCTATGTCTTCGTGCTTGCTGATCTGGCCCACATAATGCGACCGCGAAGTCTGTATTCATTTTGAACAAGAGTACTCCATACTGCGTACTCAACTGAGCGAGGCGCCTATACAACCGCCGTGGACATCATGGAGCCTTATCAATAGGCAGTGATGCTTGCATCATGCCGCGCGCCAGGTTTACTGGACATCGAGACTCCTGAGCAGTCAATCAGCGATGAGTTTAGTCCCGTCGTGTTACGAATACATGGTGTGTAGCGGCTCGTGTTCAGAGGCAGGCGGCTGCCTCACCTTCCGCTGATTGGCCGCTGATCGGTGCCCTTTCATTGTCCGGGTCTATACTTGGTAACCGCTTGAAGCTGCTGCGCCATGTCAGCGCTCCCTTTGGCGACCGTTTTTTCTTTCTTTTCTGTTGTCGGTCTCGTAAAAAAATGATCTACTTCTCCTTGCTCTGCCCCTCTTCGTCAGTTTGACGTTCGAAGTTGTCACCTGGAGGCAAGAATACGGGAGAGATTCAAAGTGCATGCTTATTCAACTTCTTACAGCCTGTTGAACTTCTAGCAATAAGCAACTTTGGTGGTCGAACAGGTTTTGAATGTGAGGACTGGCTTCTAGTCTGCATTGTGGTACGAGTCTGGCGACCCTGGAGGGACAATTGCATCGTCTCAATAACTGGTTATGCGACGTTGAATCATCCGAGGGAGTGCTGCTTGTCTTATTTTATCCCGGAATCGTGAGACGACCACAGATAGGTATAACAGAATGATTGATCCTGAAAGGCCGAATTCCCTGGACAGCGCCAATGAGCACAGTATACAGCCGCTATCTCCTGGAGAGGAGCAGCCATCGCCATTGTACGGCGAGTCTGTCTCTACGTCTTCGCACACATCTCTGCTCTGGTCGGATTCGACGGCTACCATTGTGCGAACAACCGACACGATACATGAACCGACATCCCTCACATCATCAATCACAAACGTTCTCGCGACGGCGACCACAGTAATCCCCTCAATCTCATCGTCAAGTGGGACTTCTCCCCAACCGGGAGACAGCAGCTCGGGAAGCAGCAACACGAAGACAATCGCTATAGCTGTTCCAGTATCTGTAGTTGGCGCTGCATTGCTCCTCGGGGCGTTATTCCTTATTTTGAGACGCCGCCGTCGGAAAACCCGACAAGAGAATCCATCAGGCCTCCAAGTTGATATGGCTCAAGCAACTCGAACAAACCTGCTGTCGCTGAACGGTACTCCTTGGAACGTCGGACACGCAAGATCCCATGAAATCCTCTTCGACGGCCCCTATCCTTCTCAGGCCGCCTCAAATGATCACATTCCACCAAGCCAGCCATATAATCATCAAATAAACGCAACGCCCAGATCTCAACCACCTACATTGTCCGTTCCTACTTCTCTAGCTGGAATCACAGAGCATAGACAACTAGAAGGCGGATCAGGGTTACCGGAAACCAGCCCAGTCACAGCTGGATGGCGAGCCGGAAGCGAAGATCGTCCCCGCTCGCCGTTTGATCATCCGTTGGATGATGCCATGTCCGAGGTTTCGGGTCTGAGCGATAGGCGGGGAGCGACGCATAGTCGTGATCTGGATGATATTTCATCCGTATCTTCTATCGGTGACGACGAACCCGCGACGCGCAGATAACACGTGAAATGTAATGGGTTATGCCTGAGTTTATTGCACGATTTTAATAATACGCGAATTCTTGACGTCTGCGACGTTTTTTTTGAAGGTTGGCTGGGTAGTACCCTTGATTCTGTTGAATGACGCTATCTGGCGATACTTGTCGGTACCTACAAATTGAGTAAGAGAATGAGATTTGGAATGAGAGATTATCATATCTTTTGATGCCTTCATGTGGTATCTAGAATTTTGTCTATCCCCTTTTTAAGGCTCATATATACACGTTCGGACGAAGCGACTATCGTCCACCTCCGAAATCCGGCTTGTAAGCCACGACCTTGCCCTTCATTAGCTCTCTCAGCGCCATTGTGGCATACTGGCTCGATCCGAGCTGGAACTTGAGGATCACGGCGATCTTGTCAGCAGAATCAGCATTAGACCCAGGAGCCGCTTCCTTGCCGTTGAGCCTGTCCAGATCTGTTTGCACGAACTGCTCGTCGTCCTGAGAATACAGTTTCACATCGACTGAGTAGTCCGCGCCCATCCGGCTAAGGACCTTGCGGTAGCCGCCGCTAAGACTGATATCCTTCCACTTGCGGCGCATGTCGAAGGGATCGAGACCACCGCCTTGCTCGCTGTCCATGAAGCGCTTGTAGAAGTTGGTCATCTCGTTGGCGGGGTAGACCACGTCGAACCCAGGGAGCGGCAGGACGACGTCGAAAATGGAGTACTTGCCGCTGGCGGCTTCCTCGGCGGTTAGGGCGCGCGCGCGCTCGAACATGTCTTCGGCCGAGTAGGCGCTGTCGTGTGCCGCGGGCTTGACGACAACCTCGCCGTCGGCGTCGACCTCGGCTTCAGGGCCGGTTGCTTCGACCTTTTCGCGGTGCTCGTGGATAAGGACGAGGTCGCCTTCTACTACTTTGTCGCCGTAAAGCCGCCAGCGCTCACCGACAGCGTAGTTCCAGACAAGTGACTGGTAAGCGTGCACGTACATCAGACGTAGGTTTCGGGGAATGGTTTGCAAAGCTCCGAGATAATCGTTCTGGGAGCGGCCCAGATGGCGGATCAGGTTGTTTTCTGCTGAGAATTTCCGGGGCAGTTTCTCCACGGCCTCGGTGACTTTGCCAGTAGTCTGGAAGATGTGGATCGCTTCCGCACGAGCCTTGTCATCTGAGCTAATCGTGGAGGTCGAGTTGCCTTCCTGGGCTGCTGCAAGGATATGAGGACTGTAATGCAGGATTGCATCACAGGCGCCCTTGAAGTCACCCTGGAGCATCTTCACACCGACCATATCCGTGCGGGTCGCAAAGGTTCCGAAGCGTTGCAGGCCGTAGTAATTGAAGTAACCGCGCTCACGGAGGTTTCGCAATGCAGAGCCCACAAACTCCTTGGCCTTGGCGACGGCGTCTTCGCGATTTTGAAGGTCCACACCAGGAATAACGCATTCCCGCAGAGTGATGACGAACTCATTACCCTTCAGATCACCCAGCTCGAGGCCATGGCGGCAATACTCGTAGTCTCCCACGGCCGAGTTGCGAAGGGCAGAGTTGAGCTTTGCGAGCCGGTCGGCAAAGACCCGGCTTACACATGCTCGCTGCACGGTCACACCACGTCGGTCCTTAGTACCGGCAAACTGGAAGCTTCTGGGAGCCATTTTCATTGAACGCGCCAGGAAAGATATAACTTCCATCGTATCTTTGTTCTCCTTGTATATCGTAAAATGCAGATAGGAGCCTCCCAGCTCCTCGAAGTTGAGCCGGCCTCGTTCGCGCCCTGAACCACGTCCACCTTGGGGATTGCGCTTGTTCCGATTGGGAGCAGCCGAAATATTCATCATGCCTTCGCTGTCCGTCTGCGATTCGAGCTGCGAATTGAAAATGCGACGGATTGCTTGGTGGATCTTGATGCGCTGGTCGCGATCTGTGACAACGACGGTGTTCACCCGACCCAACTCGTTCGGTCTCGCTCTGGGGTTTGACAGAGCACGGGTATGTAGAGCTAAAATCCGTTCGGTAGCCTCGCTGCCAAAGAATGACTCCAATAATGCCATGTCTTCCTCTGAGATCTGGAACTCGGCAGCGGCCTCCTCTTTAGCGGCGGGCGCATCTTTCTCTCCCGCGGCTGCTGACTCTGCAGTATTATCCGCTACAGGAGCCTCCGACTTGGTCTCAGTATCATTGTTCTTGGTTCCATCTGCAGGCGAAGCAGGAGGATTCAAATTCCGAAGATGCAAAACTTCACCGGTCGGAAGAATCTCATTGACGAGGAAATCGGTGTATCTGAGACAATAGAGGGTTAACTTGATTTACAGCATCTCAGATTTCAGTTGTACCTCTTCTTCAGAACCCCGGAAAAGCCCACGTTGTCTGCACTGACAAATTCGGTGATTCCGACCTCAGCTTCCTTCAATGCTTGAGCATCACCATCGGAGATCTCCAGAGCCGGCACGGCGGAAGGAGGCAGCACAGCATCGTCCGAAACGGGGGTATCCTCAGTCTTGAGCCGCTTGCGCGGCGACTCGACAATATCTGTGCCCTCCATTGTTGAGATACGTGTATCGCTGCACGAAGATACTGGATCTAGAGCTGCAGTCAGTTGTCGGAGAACTGCTTCAATCTCCGCAGCTGCCCTTTACCAAAAGCGGCATAGACTAGGGTTAGCCCTACTACCTATTTGGGACTTTCTGATAGCAACTGCATACTGTATCTCGATGTATACTTATTTCTTTTACAGAGTACTCAATGTCTGCTCTGTTATATTTCTGAAAAAGACATTACCATTCCTTACTGCAAGCATCAAATTGTTAACACAATGAGGATTGTTGGATCGTCTATATAAGCGCTGAGCATCATGTAGCATCCTCGAGTATAAAGACACATAGTAACTTCTCCATCGAACATCCTAGAGGCCATTCTGAATATCGCTCAAGTAGGGAACTGAGCCCATCAAGTGCAGTTAGGTCAAGGGCATAGGAAAGATATTATTTCAGGTGTCCAGACCGTGTCAAAGAAACACAATGGACAAAGACCAAAATGCTACAGACAAGGACAAAGGACCTCTGAGGCTCAAAAGGTCTCCTTGTAGGATCCCGGTCCCACAGTTTGACCCAATTTCGAAACAAATAAATTTTAAGAGACCAGGACAAACAAAGAACAATATGTTCGATAACTGTCGGCATGAACCCACTAGTGGAAGACACAGTAGGCTTTCATGATATCAAGACCCGTGGAACCCCCTACGGAGACATCGAGATGTCCTTTCCATTATATGGTCTACGACAAGGGCTTCTTCATGTTATAAAGACACTCGGAAAGTACCCTTTGGCGAGAATGAAACTCAACCAGTGGACAAGGGGATTCAGATCAACAGTTTCATAGAACCGATTCCTTGTCTCTGCTAACGTATCATATGCCGAAGAAAATGAAGTATCGTCTATCTGGCATGATTTGCATGACAATGGTTCTTCGAGAATGAGAGACATGTTGGAAAGACTCTCTTTGTTGACTATGAGACTCTTGAGGCCTAAGAAGGAAGTTCAATGCAGAAACGCCATGGAGTTGAGACACTTTACACTCTGCTCCAGGCCCATTGCTGATAACTCCAACTATAAAGTCGCTTTCGTTTCTCGCCAGTCGAATGATCATCCAACTATCGAACTACGCTGTTCTCTCCATTTCCCTTTTCACCTACGTTGTCTCGATTTCCAAAACTTTGAACGCAAGTCACCTATTGTACGCAAACTCCCCTAACCGGCTAACCCTTCTTCAAGACGTTGAGTATTATATCCAAACCAATTTTACAAATCTAACAGCATGGGTATCCCGCAGTGGAGCGAGCAGGACGAGCGCCAGGCACGCATGCAAGATGCCGGCCTGTACATCGACTGGCCGAACCCCTACAACCTCGAACCGGGCCTCTACATCATCGCCCACATGGAGTATGCCACACAGCCCAGTGAAATGATGGATGTCATTGACGACGCACACAGCACCGTCACAGACCGCCTCGAGTCACAGCAGTTCCGCAACCCGAGACGTCCCATTCCGGGCCGCAAGAGCCTGTTCATCCACTATGAGCTGATCAACCAGGATGACGGGACCACGAACCCCTTCCCGACAGAGGTAGACCTCTTCGAGGAGGTTCAGAGACACCTCATGCACATGTTCGATCAGCTTGAGTTCGGGGAGAAGTTCGATCTCCCGTATAAACTTGGTCCGGTGCGTGTGTTCTGGTGTGACATGGTTGAGTGGGACCCTGAGCTTCCCACTGTTACTGTTGAAGTGTTCGAGGAGACAGACTCTGACTCGCAGGAGACTGGGCCCCCCACTGTCACTGTTGAAGTGTATGAGGAGGCAGACTCCGATTCGCAGGAGGTGCAAGACAACGATACGCTGCCTGAAACTGCGCAGCAGTGATCCCTTCTGGCTTGGTCTCTTTAACTGAATGTTGAATTGGTGCACTGAGCTGACTGGAAAAGAATAGAATCAGAGAGACAACGAACCACGACTTAGCGCATACTGTTTAGAGTCCGGATTGTTTGGAGTTTCGCCCGGAAAGGTATGTCTTTTTTGCTTAGTCTGCAATTTAATCTTGAAGTTGCATGCAGCGCTGGTCGAATGTATCTTTTCATCGCAGGAATACAGATGGATATAACTAATACCTGTTCACAGTTCCCTATGACAAGGAAATAATTCACTGTAATGGTCTGCAATGGCAACAACCTTAACTATTATTATTAAACATATTAACTGCGACGATGGTGAATTGTCACATCCTGTTCCGTCTATGCGTATTCTATATCGTACTCTATGCATGTTAGGATACATAAGATCGTTCATTTCTCATATCATCATGAGGGTCATTGCTGAAAATCGGGTGTCGCCGGTCAAAGAAGCCCTCTATCAGGGTTCATGTCGTATGACCGTTATGACAGGTGAAATAAATCTTTGGGTCTCGAGAGCCTTCAATCGATCCAGATCACATCGTCAGCAGGATTTGTCGATCTCTCACCATCATCACGACTGCGCAGGGGCAAAGAATCCGTAGGCTGAGCGTTCGCACCCTCCCACGCAGCTTTTATGGCTTGCACCATATCCCAAACCGCTTCTCTGGCTTCTTGCCGTGCTTTTCCCGCGTCGAGAAGGGATTCGTAAGGCGTATGTGTGTGCCTGATGTGTGCTTCCACAGCCAAATTGGCCTTTTGTTCGTCTGTTTTCCTTGTCGTTCTTCCTACTCGTCCAGAGCACTTCAGGAAAGCGTGATCAACAATAGTCTCCAGGGACTCAGCTGGCATGAGTGGAAACTTGTTGCGCAGGATTTGCCGAGCTCGAGACAGGTCCTTTTCGTCTCGTGTCTTGACAGCATGAGCACGCAAATCGGCAGTCGCTGCAGCAGACTTGAGAACAGCGGCGTAGACATCTTTTGGTACGCGGAGTCCAATATTTCTTTTTCCCGCATTGTCCTGTGATGCGTTAGATGATGGAAGCAGAAGGCGCGGGCAATCCTTACATAGACGACATAGACTATCCGACACGACTCTTTGGTCTGTGTTCGACAGTGCCGCGTAATATAAACATCGCCCTTTGGCACAAAGACATAGTTGTCCCGCAAAGGTTCCCTATCTAAGCAATTCTGTTGGGACGAAGCGTCAGCTGAACTAGAGGTGCAAGCTAAGCTAGGACCCGGCCGTCGGATCTATAGCGCCACAGTGATAGGATGAAAAGAAAGCAACAATCATACCTCTTCGAGAGGTTCCGTCGAAGCAGTAAGTCTAACAAACTTCGAATATTTTAACGACTGTTGACTACCACGATTTCTTGCGGGGTTGGCATCAGGGTTGCTCGTAGTAGCGAAAAGTCCGCCCTGATTGCGCGCTTTCGAAGAGGTCTTTCTTCGTACTTCGGCTAAAATAGATTGAGGCGATTTAGGTGAAGCGAATCCATTCTTGACGCGAGTCTTTCGGCGCCGAGCATGTTTCCGGGGCCCTTTCCTGCGGCCTGATGGAAGCGACATTGCGGGTCCACTGGTAATGTGAGAATTTAAGAGACTGAAAGTGAGATAGGATTAAGTAGGTGGTTTCCAAAAACGTTCGCAAAACCCTCGAAGCATCTGACTCATGGCACGGTTCATTCACCGACCAGCTGTCTTGTCAACAAAGAAAAGAAAACGGGAAGGCATTGAGCCCATACATGGAATCAGGTACAAGTAAACTGAGGACTGATGTACCAGTCAAGGTACCCTGAGGATTCTCATGGCCAATAACGAAAAGGTAATCGAAGCATCAATAACGAATGGGAGACTCTTTTGAAATACTTGCTGCCCATCGGGTTCCTCATTCAGGCAATTGCCGAGAAGATAAATATTGGCGGGGTGCAAAGTGTGGCTGGAGATGTGGCAATGCAAAGATGGTCTGCCTTACTTTTCAGGTAATTCTTTCAAGGAGCTACGCTCAACTAAGGTATCTACCTCCTCATCATACCTACAACTAATAACAACACAACTTCTGTCTATAGGTACTCTGTGTCCTGCAGTGGCCAGTCTGTCCGAATCTCACTTGATATCGAAGTCTACATTAGTCAAATGGTTTCGCATTTCTCCAGGATTCCATCCCTGACATGTAGAAGGCGATTTGCTTTGTGCCTGTCGGTGTCGCGAAATGTCATCGGCTGCTAATCTTCGATTAGCTTGCCATGTTTCATGATAATGGGGAAGTCAAAGTAGCTTGTGTTATGCCAGTGCTCGTCTGTTCATTGAGCTGCTAAAGGGTGCTCGAAGGACCGCTGGCATTGATCTTCATATGAATGTCTCATTCGCCAGATGTTCGTCATCTAGCAAATGCGCTTACACGCCGGATCGTGGCAGGATGGTGAGTGTTGCCGCGACCATATAGTACTTCTGCTTTCCAAGGTTCCATTCTGCCACCACTGTTAGGATCTGATGTGCTGTAGACCCCTAGCGACCATGGCACTGGAATCATCGGTATAGCGGATGGGGCTACTGTCTCAGCAATCATCAAGAAACAACCACTGGCCTCCTGAAATCGTCGATCATCTATACAATTATACGTAATAGCAGCTTGAGCCAGTTCAGAAACTGCAAAAGTCAAATAGACGATCGATGATCTCTTGTCAGGGCTTTCGGACGCCGATCCGTCTTGTGGGCATGGCGCCTGGGTTCAGAACAGGTCTTCTCCAGCTAGACCATTAGTCATATATAAAACTGGTTTGGGGTGCGGTATTCGAAGACTTGAGATCACTCATGTGATTCTCTGAAGGTGATCTTCAAATCCAAGACCATTTGATTCCTTCGAGACATTGTCAATCACAAGGTGAATCTGTCAGTACTTAAGAATTGCCGAGATAAGTCTAGGTTATTGCCTTGGGCTCCTCGGGCACGACCTTGGTTGTTGATTCAGGTTGAAAACTGGGAAGTGGGAAGAACAAGTTAGCTGCCTTCCGGGGCCAGGCTCGGAGATTTCTTCACTATGGTGGAGTACCGAGTACAGAGAATTATATATCTACTCCGTACTTCATAAAAGATCTCTTGACGCTCTCTAGTCTTGCGAAAGATCGAGGATTTACTCCGTACTAACTGTCCCACTCTGCATGCGCTGCTTAACTGTTATCGTAGGATTACTCTATGTGATCAGGGGCCATGTCGTCATTGATTGTACCCATTTCATCTCAATTGCCAACACCAACGTCCCGTGTGACCGTGTCCACTTTTCGGCCATGTGGGCCAGATCAAGGCTGGAGGCTGGAGCTGAAAAGAACAAGCTAGCCACGATAGCCTCACCCATCTGGCCATTGGAATGTCACTAATAAGCGGCCCAGCTCCTTAGCGAGTCTTACCCCGGCGAGCAGCTAATCGCAACTGGGTAACGGCGTACAGGGCTCGATCTCGACTTTCCCCGAATTTGGTCCGATCAGCAGGATGGTAAGGGGGAAAGCCTTGGAGGGGCAACGCATGCAGTATTCCTAAGTCAACGGCTCCTGGTTGAACTCACATGTAGATAACTGTCCAAATCAGTAATAGTAATGATCGCGAATCTCTGACGGAAATAGGCCTTCAAGCCAACATGACGACGTCCAATGGATTCAGCCGAAGGGGAGCTGCCCCTGCAGGTGAAAAGGACAACTGGAGATCGTGATGGGGATGAAGGTGGGGCGCAGCTGAGACCCACTCTTGTCAAAGGTTTCTTGTCATCGGAGTAAGTGTCTTGTTCCTTGCCCTTAGTTGCATCGACGACGTGGCTAAAGAGGATGGGACATCCAGAAAAGTCCGCAATATCAACAATCAAAAGCTCAGCCAGCCTGCCTCTTTTACTGTTGCTTCTGTTCAGCTCATCGGATCCGTGTGACATCTGAGCGTTGGACAATCAAAGGATGACAGCCGTTCTCCAATTGGTGGGAAGGTTCTGTCGCTGACGGAGTACTCCGCAAGGCACAACACGATAGCGTTCCAATTCAGGGATAGCGTTCCCTTGTTGCCTCGCACAGCTGACGGAAATTGTCCTTGAATCTTCATTCGATAACAACGCTTAGTGATTAAAAGCACCTTGTCCGATTATGCGTGATATCTCACCATGCCGGTAAGTTGTTCTATACGCCATATGAGAATCGAAACAATTCACTCTCCTTTTCGTTTCGGGCCAGGATAAGAACATGGCATGATAAGACATTGATGACCTCATATCATGTGAGTTTCAACCTTAATTTGAGAGCTCACATGACGCTAGTCCAGA
The DNA here is from genome assembly GCA_012656285.1 of Aspergillus fumigatiaffinis. NCBI lineage: Eukaryota > Fungi > Ascomycota > Eurotiomycetes > Eurotiales > Aspergillaceae > Aspergillus > Aspergillus fumigatiaffinis. The sequence continues at coordinate 90,628 of JAAAPX010000055.1, read as the reverse complement.
AAGGGTTATATTGACTCGGAGGTTTGGCGATTTTGAGACAGCTCTCAAGTTATTGTTTTCGACCTTACTTGCAACGCAGATCCGTCAATCTATTATCTCTGGTTGTCTTTGACCATCTGCAGAGTGTGCATGATAGTATCTTGAAGGCTCAGCGACTCAAATATCCCGTGGGAGAGGTTGCCAGGCGGCCAAACATCTACTTCACTCCATGTTGCAAACAAAATTGTCACGAGTCTCGAGCATGCGACTAATTGCAGACAACCAAGGTATCCTTTGGGGAAGTAGACTGTTCGTACGATAAATCTATTGCGCGGCTTTCAGCTGTGAATCTGCCAGTTCGTCATAAAGATGACCACTGCAGGAGGGGGTCCCGAACTCGTACAAACGAACACCAGTGAAGGCCCGCTCGTAGCCATAGCATGCATCTCTGGCTGCACATGAACGTTCCAATGCTGAATGATATCTTCGTCAAGGACCAGGGTGTCTTTATAATGCTAGTTCGAACTTCGTTAAGTCCATGTATTGGAAAGTCCTGAAATCGCGAGAAACAACACTATACATGATCAGTGGTGATGCAGTAAGTCATATTGGTGGGCTGGGAGATAACCTACCTTCCTTTATTCATGCGCTTCCGCACGTTAGAGTTGTGATGACGACGTCTACATCCAAGAACAACTTTTGACTCGGTAGCTTCTGTGGCCACAAGGCTGCCTTGGTGCCTTGGGCATGTGCGACCCGGTCGGAGTTGCACATCAACCTGGCTCAGCAAACAGCTTTCACAACGATCAATTGAGTATTGACCAGGTTCACATCTCGAATAGACAGGAATACTAGAGACTTTGATGGGTTGACAGATTAAGAACTTGCCGATTTGTAGCGCAATCATCCACATATACAGATACATCCATATCCGAGATTATCTCACCAAAAAACTATATTCTGCACTAAGTAGGACAAGACACCATCGGCGAAGTGGAGGAGAATCGGGCTGGAGCTTCCGTTTGGTTTGGTTAATTTATTGTTCATTATTTGCAGTCCCAGTCTGATCCAGAGAACGGTATTTCCGTTAAGTGATCGCAAAAAAGAAGTGCGTAGCGGTGGATCTGCGGATGGAAAAAAGGAAAAAATTACATACAGTGTCTAAATTATTACAAACAGAGGAAAAGAAAAACACACGATTTCCTCCCCTCTTGGATTTCCTTCACATTCAATCTCGAAGCTTTTTCTCTTCTCTCTCTTCCACTCTCTCCAATCCCCTCTTCTCCCTCCTTTTCTCTACACCTTCTAGACCAAGGTCAAAGGGTCAAGCCATAGATAAAGGGCAAGCAACGCTAAAGACATACCTCCGCTTCTCCCTTTGTTCTAGGGCAGCTCCAACCTTCCCTCGAGCCTCTGGATCCCTTCGACTGCCCTCCCTTGTCCTGTCATAGCTCCGATATCTTTTTCCTTTCCACTCTTCTCCCTCGCTATTAAATCTGTTATGTACTCTTTGAGAATACAAGATATGTACTAGATAATCTGTACATCTTGTCCTAATTTCTCCTTGTTTCACTCTAGAGGGGGCTCACATTCTTTCTACGTCCGTCGTCCGGCCCGGTTGCCTGCTTGGCTTCAATGACACTGAAGTGCACATTACTCGTCCGCTCATTATCGATTCCCACCGAACCCCTCTCTTTTCGGACATTCCTCAGCGCCCGAGGTATCTGGACGACCTCTGATTAGGTTGCCTGGCAGCTCGAATTGAATGGTTGCTGGGATCACTGGGTTGCTGACATGAGTTGGGATAACCCTGTCCACAGGTATGGCTCTCGAAGTCTTCTATGCATATACCATTGTCTCCTTACAAACTGTGAATTCTCTGCTGGCACTGGCGGGGTGAATTCGCATTTTGCGTGCCACTCGTCAATCGCTGCTTTACTACGAGCTGGCCTATTTTTTTTGCCTATTCTTCACTGCTTGATAGATACAATAAGAACTTGCTCGGCGAAACCGCCTGACTCTCTATGCTATGGACTCCGTTCCAGAGTGGTTTCGTGAGAAGATGATACTGACAGAGCCTTCGATCATGTTTAGCTTCAGCTATCCAAACGGCGAACCTCAGACCCCGACGAGGACTCCTACAACTACAGTGTTCGGCGATTCCGCTTTTCAGACCCCCAAGCTCGAATCTAGTTTTTTCGACCCTCGAGTTACCTGGGACACATCAGATCCTTATGCGTCGAGTCCGGAGTTCCTTCGAACACCCCAGCGATTCGGCTTGAGCACCCCTTCAAACCAACTACGACTGCCAGACACGGTCCCCGGTCGAACTGGAGGGGTGGATGCTTTGCAGGGCTTCGAACAGGAGACTGATACGGCCAAAAGGATACGTTCCACAAAACCTAATGGTGGCTCAGGCGAGGACGGTCCTCGGACCGTAGACTCTGCAAAGTCTGCTGCTTCAATGCAAACTCCGCCCCCAAGCAGTGCATCGAGGAGGAAAATAACCGGGTTGGACAATGTCATCGACACAAACAGAAAGCACTCTCCGCATGGTGGTCATCTGGAGACCCCTAGCCGCTTACTAGGTGCTTCGCCCAGGTTTTTTGCGGGTCTTCAGTCCTCTCCAGACCCTTTCGACCTGGCTGCGATTGATCCGTCTGCCTCGCCTTTCTTTCCTCAGCAGAGGTTGTTTTGGGACAATGATATCGAGCAGCAGGGGGGCAGCCTGAGTTTGTCTGGGAACAGCATGAACCCCTTCGACTCGTGTGCTTCAACTTCTACCAACCAGAACCATAATCAAACGTTGCAGGACGCTCGAATCCCGCAACTACCAGCTATCGACGCCACCCTTGACCTTCCCGAAGTACACGGTCCCACGTATAGTCTCTCTGCCGCTCCTTCCGATGCAGCCCTGTTCCCTGCTCCTTTCTCCACTTCGCCCCGTCTTCCTATAGCCAAGGCCGAAGATCCGGCTTTGTTTCTCTCTTCACCAGCCCGCCGTTTCGGCGGCCCTCAGCTCAGCCCAGATAAGAGACTCTTTTCTAAGCAACCCAGACAACCATATCACCACCAGACTGAGGAATTCAAGCGAGAAGAGCTTCGCCGTGCGCAGAGCATTAACCATTCTCTCACAGGCTTCGACGAGGAGGAGGACGATGATGATGATTTTACTCCTCGTCGATCCCGGCCGGGGCTCACTCGCAGTGTGACTCATGCTGCTATAAATGCTCCCCCTCAGCGTTCCGTATCGGGACAGTCTCCGTCTGGAATGATGGCTTCCAGCAGTGGCATTCGCAAAAGCCCGTCCAAGGGGCGGTCCTCCCCCATCAAACCCCTCCGTCAACAGCTCACCAGAGCGAATACGGTTGCGTCTGGGTTTCCTACCCGCTCTCAGTCGGTGATTTTAAGAATAGGCAAGGATGGTAGAGCAAAGACCGAGATGCAGACTGTTGCTGAGGCATCCACAGGCCTGTCGGACCCTGTGAGTGGAATGGAGATTGACCGATTCGCAACTGAGAATGAATTCGACTCTGCCGATCTTTCCGAGTACCCAATTGTTCCTACCCGCAACTCGTCCTTCGCATATTCGGACGTCGGCGAACCTACTGTGGCCCACAGTGACTCTGGCTCCCGGCCCCATTCCAAGGGCTCCTATACCTCCACTGCTGCGTCATCCCAATCTGGCAGAGCGTCACCCTGGGCTAGTTCATCTCGGGTCCCTGCGAGACGGCCCGTGTACCGAGCGGATGAGTGGAATAGGACGACTCCCAAGCGGCAGTCGATGCTGATAAATTCGGATCTCACATTCCCTAGCGTTGGGACCCCCGCGGGACTCCTTCCTGAGAATGAAGATGATTCTGGCGATGCCCAACACGCACTTCGAAAAGTTCTTGAAGGAAGAGGACGACTCCCACGATCCCAGACAATCGGCTATGGGTCACGGTCCAATAGGTCCTCACTCTCCTTTGCGCATCTACGCTCGTCTCCCCCACGCTTCGGTGCGGATCTTGACCTGAATTCTCGGCCACCCAACACGTCCCCAACCACCATGACAGACCCTGACCTCGCTACTCCGACCACTGAACGCTACAGCAACCCAAGCAATGGCACCAGATGTGTTTGCCAGTCCATGGACAATGGTGGCCATCTCATGATCCAATGGTAAGCGAACATCAGCTTTGTTCCTTTGTCATCTTTGCTCACCCCTCACAGTGAATCGTGCAACCATTGGCTCCATACCAAGTGTGTCGGACTTGAGCGGTCGAATCTGCCGTCTGTGTATGTTTGCGTATTTTGTGCCCAAACACCGACTAGGAAGAACCGAGTTCGAGGTCCAGTCAGTGCCACCGAACATGCGCCAACTTCACCTCTGGCTCATAAATCCTTCCGATTCCGGTAATTCCTCCGGTTCTCACTTTTCAACTGGATGGGACATTTATGTCTCTCTCCTATCATGTAATCATCATGAATACGAAGTCAGTGGTCATGACTAGCGTCAACAAGAGCCCTCTGTTCTTTGAAAGGCTGCTCCAGACTCACTGTTTTGACCTTTCGGACCATTCCCAATGTCTCTTTTGTCCGTCGCTTTATCAGAATCATTAGACATACCCACTTTTCGCTGGAAGGCATCAGTTTCCACCAATCTGCATACCCAGTCTGTACTGACTTGATGTCAATGTATCACAGTCCGTGATTATTGTCATAACTTATTTCCTATTTGCTTCAACATGTCCACTGTGTGATACCTATGTACTACTGTATCTAGCATTTCTGTTCAATCATGTTCATGAACCCTTACATCTGGACTGGTACCCCGATGTAGTAATCCATAGTTGTATTTGTTTGTCCTACATTTGTCCGGAAGGCGGTGACACAATTAAGGAACCATATAAATTGGTGCAGCCTGATTGGCCGAATCCCCCGCTTATCGGCTCACCGCCCTTGATAGCGTTTGTGGTTCCCCGATCAATTATTTTCGTTTTCCGTCGGAGACTCCCCAGCGCCTTCTGCTCAACATCGGCCCTGCTTCATTCTTTTTCTCTTTTTTAGTCTGTCGTTCTTAGTATTGACTGTCTTTCTTTGATTTGCAGCCATGTCTGCGTCACTTCCCGGCAACCGGGACCTTCCCGCGTCGCAGTATGATCTGAACACTTACTGGGGTCGTGTGCGCCATGCGGCAGATATCTCCGATCCAAGGTGAGCATTCCAACAGCCTGTCTCAACTTGCTGTATTCCAACTGACATATATCCTAGGATGTTGTTCGTATCCTCGTCGGGCCTAGATCAAGCGAAGCGCCTTATCTCGTCTTATAAGCAGAATCATATGCCTGTTATGACTCCGGAGTTATGGCGGGCGAAGAAAGTGGTGGACTCTACATTGCATCCAGGTGTGTTTGTGGTATTTGGTTGCTTAATATAAGTGCGGGATGGCTAACTTTGGCTTATCAAGACACTGGCGAACCGGTTTTCCTTCCCTTCCGCATGTCGGCTTACGTTCTTTCCAACCTGGTGGTGACGGCGGGCATGCTTACACCAGGGTTGCAGGTATGAACAATCGGACCTTCGAATCTTGAGGAGGCATCACACTGACTATATAGACTACTGGAACGCTTCTGTGGCAGATCGCCAACCAGTCGCTCAATGTCGCCATTAACAATGCGAACGCGAACAAGTCGACTCCCCTATCGGTCTCTCAAATGGCCAAGTCGTACTTGATGGCGGTATCGGCGTCATGCTCGGTAGCCCTGGGTCTCAATGCCCTGGTCCCTCGGCTGAAGAACATTTCTCCCAACACAAAACTCATTCTCGGCCGTCTGGTGCCCTTTGCTGCAGTTTCCAGCGCCAGTGCGCTCAATGTGTTCCTGATGCGTGGCGAGGAGATTCGCCAGGGCATTGACGTCTACCCTGTCCTTTCGGAGGAGGAGAAGAAGAAGCGCGAGGAGACCGGTGAGCCGGTCCAGAGTCTGGGCAAGAGCAAGAAGGCCGCCACCATTGCGGTCGGGGAAACGGCCATCAGTCGGGTACTGAACGCTACGCCTATCATGGTGGTACCGCCTCTGGTCCTTGTGAGGCTGGAAAAGACGGCCTGGCTCAAGGCTCGTCCGCGCATGGTTACGCCGATCAATCTGGGCCTGATCCTGGCCACATCGCTGTTTGCTCTTCCGCTGGCCCTGGGAGCCTTCCCTCAGCGGCAGGCAATCGGCGCCCAGTCTCTGGAAGAGGAGTTCTGGGGCCGAGGAGGCAAGGACGGGCAGGTTGAATTCAACCGGGGTATGTAGATTTGGTGGATTGGGACTCATCGTATTTTGACGCTCTCAGCATTTTGTTTCGTCTCCTTTTGGCAGGGGCGGGAACCTGAATATAGAAGCCCTCGTCCGGTGGCATACACATGGATTGTTGATATCATGTTGTTTAGCGTATAGACGATCTACATATATACACATATATACCACTGCTTTCGATGACCGTTACCTTTGAACTCTGTAGAATATTCGAACCCATCCACCCACTACTGTTTCACCTGGACGCTGACCACAAATTAACTAACCGATGACTCACTATCACTACCCACAACAAGATATATATTTCTTCTAACCCACTACATCCAAACCATACCCTCACAATAATTACTCCATCCAATCCAATCCACAAAAATGGAAAACTCATTCCCCCCGCCCTTTCGCACCGCCCGCCTACAATTCGACGCAATGGTCGACGCCGACGCGGCAGGCATCCACGCCATCCGCGGGTTAGAGGAGGTCATGAAATGGAGGTATTTATATCATATCAATCATTCCCATCAATCAATCTGATTGAGTATGAGGAAATGGTTGCTGAAACAAGATAGTCACAAAAAGGTCCCTGATGCGGATCTCGCGACGACGACGAAATGGGTGGAGGAGTATCTGCGGCCGGAGCAGCGGGTGCCTGGGAATGTGGGGTATGTGATTCGGGAGATCGAGCCTGTGTCTGAGTCTGAGGCTTCTGGGACTGGTGCTGGGGGAGATGGGAAAGGTGAGTTCGAGTTCCAGTTACTCGTCTTCTTCGGGCGTATGTGTATCTCTATGTGTGGGCGGAGACTAAGACAGGCAACAGGCCGGATTATCGGTTCTATTGGTTTGCGCCATGGGCTTGTTGAGGTGCTGGGAGGAAAGCGCTGGGAGCTGGGGTATATCTTCCACCCGGACTTTTGGGGGAAGGGATATGCGACTGAGGCTGTGAGGGGGTTGATGGGTGCGTGGCCTGGGATCTATCAGGGGATTAATTGGGGGGAAGTGCAGCAGGAGAGGAGCGCGGAGGTGGTTGCTATCACGGACAAGGGGAATGAGGCGAGCATGCGTGTTTTGAGGAAGTGTGGGTTTGAGGCTGTGGAGGAGTTTGTGGATGAGGATGGGATGGCGTGTGTGGCTTTTGTTTATAAGTGTTAATCTTATGGTTGGCTTTCTGTTTATATCATGTTGTTTGTGTATATATACTCGATAGAATGACTAGATGGGAAGATCTGGCGGCCGTCTGCCCTGGATGACTCTCTCGAACTGCTCTGCGATGTCTAGCAGGTCATCGTCTTGCCATGGTTCGCCCATGAGCTCCAAGCCGATGGGTATCCCTAGAGGAGCGCACTCAGTCTGAGGACTGAAACCAGCTGGACATGGTTAGCGGCTCCTCCACAGCACATATTCACATAATTAACATACCAGGTAGACATATCGCTGGCCTCCCTGTCAACGCTGCCAGAATACCATTCCTCCGTGGCTGGACCATTGAACCGATTGAAGCGACCAGCTGTCTTTGGTGCGGGTAGACGAGAGCGTCCAGTTGATGTTCCTCGAAACACTTCTCTACAGACTTCTTCAATGCTGCAATTGTTGCCAGACGAGACTCATACTCTGGACTTTGCATTGAATATGGACCGTCCTTCTGCAATGTGCGATAGAGGACAGGTGTCACGGCTTCCTGGAGGTACTCGCCGCTGGCAACGATGGAGTCTAGTGATTCATGGGGCGTGGACGCGATAAATGGCGATTGTAGGAAGGTGTCGAAGACACTACGGAACTCGTATGCTTGCATGTCCGCCGTGGAAATGAGCGTGGGAACATCCCAGTGAGCACTCTGGGGTGAGAGCGTGACGAGTTCAACTTGCAAGTTGGCTCTAGCTTTATCCAGCGCGTTCAGCACTGTCTTGTTGACAATTGAGCCTTCAGGGTCACCGTCATTCGCAAAGAACGATCTCAGAATGCCAATTCTTTTGCGTCTACCACATGCCTCAGAGCCATGCTTCGTCGCGTCACGTCGACAATCGATAGTAGCCTCGTCGCCCTCGTCTTCGCCTTTCATCACATCGAACAATACCCGGACATCTTGCACCGTCCGTGCCATCGCCCCAGCCACATCCTGCGTCTCAGTGACAGGGACGATTCCTCTCCGCGAAATCTGTCCCCTCGTGGGTCTAAATCCGACGATCGAGCATGCCGACGCAGGCGAGCGTAGTGAATTCATCGTATCCCCGCCACAGCCTACAAGAGCCAGATTCGCTGCTAGAGCAGCAGCCGTCCCACCTGACGAGCCGCCGGGTGTCCGACTGAGGTCGTACGGGTTCCGCGTCTGACCTCCCAGCGAAGAAACGGTGACGCCCTCCAGCGACAGTTCGTGGAGATTGGCCTTTCCGAGGATAATGGCGCCAGCGTGACGCAGCTTCGTGACGACGAAAGCGTCGGCTTTTGTTTGTAGGGAGTGGAGGGCTTTTACTCCGGATGTTGTGGGCATGTCGATGGTGCTGTAGGTGTCTTTAAGGATGACGGGGACCCCATGAAGGGGCGGAAAGGCATGGTCTTCCCCATGTTGTTGTAGGAGTGCCTCTGTTTCCTGGTCTCTTTGTCGGGCGACGCCGAGTGCATTTTTGTTGACGGCTATTACAGCTTTGAGCAGTCTATTATAGTGTGATATTCGATCGAGGTATGCTTCCACGACCTCGGCGCAGGTGGTCGTCCTCTCTCGTAGAGCATCATGATACTTTGATATCGCAAGCTCTTGGACGTCAATGGAGCCTATACTGCCCATGTCTCCCTTTTCCTTTGAACAGGGCGGATCCAGTCCATTTGAATCTTGAGTGCACCCGAGGATATATCAACTCGCCCATGAATGAGGGGTAGTGTATATCTGAGGACCGGGACTATTGATCAGTGAGTTGGGGTCAGCAATTTGCATTGTCTATCAGATTACGGTGGACTGAGTTCAACCAGATAGCGTCATGCTACCTCTCTATTTAGTCCGTCGTTGTGCTTCGCATCGATGTCTTCCATGACCCGGTATCCCCATCCTTCCTAGTATGTCTTCGTCTTCGGCCGAAGACGAACTGCAGCATCCTATCATTTGAGACCATGTATATCAGCAATCTCGCTCAAATTGAAACTGATAGTCCGTATTCAGTTGCGTGAACCCCACTTACTCCAACTCCTTTGGAGGCTTGGAGCATGGATCAACTAGTGCGATTGTTGATTGCTAGTTGTGGAGACGGACTTTCGGAATGGTGTGGCTTCCCCGGGTTGATAACAATGGCTGATTGAGAGAGGGGCAACGCGCTATCCTGGATGAAGGCTGCGCATGCTGTCTTGTAACCAAGACAAAGATAAGCTGTGGTTGATGGTGTTGGCTGTGTTGCCAGCTGCATCAAATGAGAAGCTAGATTTTATCCATTCATTTTATCAGTGCAGCTGCGCCAATATCGTTGCACCATAGAACGGTAAGCACTAGATATATGAAAACCAATATACACGAAAATGATATATCCATGGCAGATCCATGTAGACGACTACTGTATCATGTCGCCTATAAATGACTGAACCCCAAATAATGCTCGTCAAATCCCATCTGAGCCAAACACTCGCTCCTATTGAAAGCTTGCCAATATAGCGTTGGGTACGCCGCTTAAATAGAACACCGAGTCAAATAAAAATGAGTGGTAAATCAAGTCGAAGAAGAGAGACTGGGGCATAGTCCCATGCAAAATGTAAAGTAAGCCTGTATCATATCACCGGCGCCCAGAAGTAATGAAAAATAGTAGACAAAATGCGCGTAGGGTGATGGATAAACCACCCCGCTGCTCAAGAAGGGAAAGATTGAATGGATGATCGAAGAAGGGGGGGAAATAAGATAAAATAAAAAGCCGTCCACGCAAGCCCATAAATCCAGGATATAACCTTTAAAAATGAATCAAATAAGATAGAACAAAACATATATGTCCTCCGTAATCGCTGACTCCAGGGTATGCTTTTGGAGTTTGAGTTCCCTTGCTCTTTCATTTCTGCTGATTTCTTCAAGTTCGAAACAATCATGAATCACAGATGGGCCCTTGTCCACGTAACTGAAGTCCGCCAAATTGCATCCCATAGTCCTCGCGTTAAGCACCAAACTCCGTAGTCACATAAGATATTGTGCGTAGAATATGCCCCGTGGGCAAGGTAACGTAGCCGTCGTTGACTTCGCAACATCTGCTCAAGCTTGGCCACGTCGATCAACACTATCCAAGAAAAGAAAGAGTCCTTCAACCTCGCGTATCCTTAGACAGCGGTCATGGCTGCAACTATTAAAATCCGGACGTGCCCGAGATGAGGGTACCAGCGACGTTGCCTCTCTTCGGGATTAAGTATCGAGACGGCTAGCTGCGTTGACCGCCGTTGCGCTGCAACTGTTGACCGATGCGAAGAGCCTCGGTGCCATCATCAATTAAAGACTCCTTGAACCACGGGTGCTTCAGAGCCTCTTTGGCACTGATACGATTCTTGGGATCGTAGACAAATATCCGCTGGAGAAGGTCAAGGAACAAGCGATGGAATGTAGTGCTGGTTGGGATGAAGTCCTGTGCGGTTCGTTAGCGGCTGTTGTGAAAAGGGATCCTTGCAAATAAACCTACAGTAAGCTGCTTCATAGCCCTCACATACTTGCGCGAGGCTCGTGTCGTTTCCTCATTAGGATAATCCAGCTTGTTTCGGTTGAAGTACCTGGGCTGAGGTCAGCATCAATGTCCCCACAGAAGCGTAATGGTTCGGAACGTACTTGGCCGCCTGGTTCTGACTTCCGTTCCGACCTCCCTGGGTTGTTTGCTTGACCAGCTTCGTATCGATTTTAGAGCCAATAACCGCCTCCATCATGGCAAGATGTTCTAGGTTGTCGTGCGTCTGGAAAAGGGCATCCCCGGTGAAGAACTCGACCAGAATGCAGCCGATACTCCAGATATCACACGGGAAACTCCAGCCCAGATTCAAGATAATTTCGGGAGCACGGTAATGTCTCGTGGATACCACCGACGAGTGATACTCATCATCGAAAGTGGCCGACCCGAAATCGATGAGACGGATTTCGCTGTCCAACAACACACGTCGCTGACGGGCATTCCGTGAAACTGCGTGTGAAGAGGATGGAATCGTTCGGTTGTAGGTGAATGTCTGGTATGCGTTGCTGACGAGGAGGATGTTCTCGGGTTTCAGATCGGTATGGATGAGGTTCAGGTCATGAAGGACTGGAATTGTCAGTATGAAACTAGCCAGAAACTAGCCAGAAACCGGAGAAAACCGCAGGGTGACTCACAGGCTACGCTCGTGAATAGCTGCCGAGCGAAGTTCTGAATCTGGCTACTGGGAAAGGGCACAAAGCCGTTGCCTTTGAGAAAATCAAAGACACTCTGGCCCAAAAGATCCGTGACAATGCAGATATGGTTTCGGAAATCGAAGCAATCACGTAGGTGAATGCACTTGTTTCGGTTCGATTTATCATTCGAGGCCAACGTCGACAGAACCCGAAGTTCAATTCTGGACGCGTCACGGTATTTTTGTATCGACCGAATGATCTTGACTGCGCAGCGAGTCTTGCGCTGCTTGTCATACGCTTCAACCACTTTACCGAATGTACCTTGTCCCAGAAGCTTGATGATTGAGTCTGGAAAATTAGCATCTGTTGCCATGCGAGGCAAATCAACTGGTACGAAAACTCACATCGATCTGTCAAGGGCGTATCTGGCGTCACAATGTAGTGACCGTCGTCATCGTCATACTTCTCATGGCGATTTCCATACTGCAAAGAGCGTTAGAGAGTGCATCCAGATACAGGACCGTCAATACTCACATCACGAACAACAGGCACTGGGACTTCCTTCGCCTTGATCGGGGGCTTGGGAGGGGGGATGTAGCTGAGGAATGCATCGCCGGCAGTTTCCAATTCCCGCCGTTTCTGCTCATCGCGGGCTGACTTGCGTGTTGTCACACGTTTCCGCTTCTGGCCAACATTGGCGTCTTCATAATATACACCGTTGGTAGCACCCGCACTGCCCTGCGAACCCAGGGATGTGGGAGCGGTTGTGTGTAGGGAAGTCGTGCGGTCTGTAGAAATGGAGGCTGCGGAGGACTCTTCACCGTATTGCTGAGGAATGGTGGAAAATGATGGACGATCGTAGTATCCCAGGTCATAGGCTGATTCAATTCCAGTGCGCCGTTTCTTGCCGGCAGGTTGGGCCATGCCGCCGTTCGAGGCTGCTGCCGCAGTGGTACGGGACTTGCCCTTGGCCTGTTCTGGAGGAGGCGTATCATCGATCACAATGACCTCTTTGGGAATGCCATTTTTATAGAACTCGCCCCAGTCGGGCTGCTTCTTCCTTCTGCTTTGGTCTGACCCGGCTGTGCCCGTGCTGACTTCGCTCTGAGCCGGTGGAATGGCTGCTGGGGTGGAGGCAGGCTGTACCATTTTCGAAGATTGGTTATAAGGAAGGGGTGCGGTCGAAGGAGGGGCGGCGTACGGGTAGGGTGCGGTGGCTAGGCGAGGAGTCCCCGTAGCGGTTGTGACGGGAAAGGAGGCGTTTGGCTGGTAGGCGTGGTGATGAGGAAATCCGTAGTGTTGCTGGTGGTGCGTGGGATGCGTTGCAGTGGCCGTTGAGGGTGTAGACATGATGATCTGAGGGACTCCAGCTGGTTGTAGGAGTGTCGGACAGTGCAGGAAAGAAAAAGGATTGAGAAAGGAGAGTCAACAGTATCCGATCGGTTGATCGTGAGACGTTTCGATCAACTCGATGGACCAGGCCGGAGACCCAGCGTATATTTTGAAATTGAATCTCTCAACCCAAATACAAATCCCAGATTATTTGATCGACAGCAAGGCAGACAGATTCGCGAGAAAGAATATGTGGAAAGCGAACAAGAGGAGGACGGGCTTCTCAATGAGCAGAGAGGTGTCGATGCGTGGAGATGACGACTGGACGAGGCGGTCGGTCGGGGAAAATGTTCGGTGGTATTCAGAACGTCTCAGTTGCTTTTCAGCAGTGAGAAACAGAAAATTAAAACAGCATTGGTTTGAGGCGGAGAACATCTATCCAGGAATAAAGACACGACGGTGATGATGATGATGTTGAAACGTCTGTTTTGAGACGAGAAATTGGGAGGGGATGGAGGGTAGACTTCTGGCGGACAGAGCGAGCGCGCGGCCGGAATGGAGATACTGTCGAGATTGGTTTTAGTCCTATTCCTCCTGACTACGGCTCCAGAGGACTATTCCAGACTGCTAACAGCAAAATCTACAGTGCAATAATACTGAGGAATGGCAATGGCGCCTCGCCGCTCGTGCATTATTGTAAAGGCGAGGGTTTGCTCGGCTATGGTCTACACACAGGCAGCGCTGGGGATTTTTTGCCCAAGAATTTCAGTATCGTGCTGTATGTCTCTTTTCTTCAAAGGCAATGAGGAATTCAAAAAATCTATATATCCTTGCTTCGCTAGTTGTGCCTTTTCAACCCGTGTACAAAGTCCTGTTGCATCCTTCGCGTAAGCAAATGGCGCAGATCGCAAGGCTCATCTAATTCAGCCATCTAAATCCGCCGGGGGCAACACCGAAAGAGCCCATAGCGTCAGATGAATAATGCGGATGCGATGCTGATTGACCGCCTAGGAGCAGAGAATGGCTGCGTTGTATCTGATTTTGAGCCACCCAAAGCGGGGTTTTTTGATAAATGATGTCCGAGAATACGTCTCAGTTGAGATAGGCTCAATTTTCTTTCTGTTACTCCAGCATTCACTACTACCCTGGAACATTCTCATTGTGAGGGTGATTGGAATAGCTGTGGCGATGGCATAGCAACTGCACTAATTGTTGGTGCTGCGCGCCGTAGGGCCTGATCAACGTAGGAGTATGTCATGCGTTTCTCTCATGCACTAACCTGTTTGGGATATGGTGCCTTCCCTCCGGTGTGAACCCTCTAGGCCCCTCCACTTTTCGGCCTACCCCTATGGTTACTATCTACACTGACATCATATAATTCATCAAAGTGGCTCCTGGATGCGTTCCATGTCAAGCTAAGGATATATGCGAATTATGCCAGGAACCATGACTTCATGCTTTTGTGGTCTATACTACCTGTATGTCCCTTTTAACTATCTCTTGTGTTTTCATGAATTGCAGAGCGAAGGTTGCAAATCGGGGTTTCGAATCTCTTACTCCGAGGTCTGAGAGATTCACATATTGACTGTGGATTTAGTGAAGTACTAGTACATATTTAGCATCCACTTTGTCCGGATCGATCTTGCAATATGTACTGATTCGACTCGAGATCTTGAGAATGATCAGAGTGCCCACTTTTCTTGATGATTGTGTCCTTCCAGATATCGATTAGCCTTGTCAAGGCGCTTGATAAGGCGGCGAGTAATCGTCGTGTTAGGCTTCATGCTGGCGATGGAAGTCAAGCGCGGAAGGACACAGAGGATCAATTGAGATTCGTATGCCGTCGCGGAAGTTTCATAAAAATTTGCTTTATTCTACATGAGAGGGTATAAGCCAGGTAGTTCGATAATAACGATTCTGCATTCCAAGGTGATCGAATCATTTTATGTGATCTGAATAAGAACAGAGTAGAATGCAGTGCCCCTGTATCGCCTCATGAAAATGCATACATAAAGACACAAAACCTATGCCTCGAAGGGAGCAGGAGAACATGCCATTCGAATGGAAGGTGAACCGCAACGCCAAGGACGACAACCTGCGTAGTAACTGCGCGTAGCTCGAAACATAGATCAATAACAAACTCTGCCACTTATCTCGGTGACAGACAACTGGGTATGAGAGCGAGCTAAACGAACTAGTCCGCCGCCCGGTCTTCTTTGAAGTCCTTGGAATACGCTTTCTGCACATGCCGGGAGCCTCTGCCATCCATTTCGAGCATGAACAAGATATCGCGGACTTGAATTCCAGCACCCTTCGCTTTGTCTTCCCGCCAAGTCCCAAGGTGTTTCGTAGGGACAGGAGCTGGCTCTCCAGTGCGGCCAGTCTTCTCCGTGCCAGTGGTGTGAGGTGCGGTATTGACTCGTGACGGAGTGGCGAAGCCACTGGGAGTAGCCGAGCCTCGATTCAGCCATGAGTATGATTTTTTGGCTCCGAACATACGACCAGACAGCATGCTATTTGTGGCTAATCGGGCAGTCTCCACAGACTGCTGATGTTGCTGAGCCTCGCTGGCCTTTGCATCCATCAGTTTCTTTGCTTCCTTCTTCGACAGACTTTTCTTGTCGAGGCTCGGGGCTTTTTCTGCGATTGGAGTCGATGCACCGGAACCTGGCACGTCGACAGAGTCCGCTCTGGGCAAAACGCCTTCCCCGAGGATAGCGTTTGCACTGCGCTTCGCGCGTTTGGCGGCACGAGCCTCTTCACTGGACACGTCCTTCTCCATGAGTAAACGATATTTCTCGGTTAAGGTCGCCGCTGTGTCAGTCGCCGAATGAGGCCCTTCGTGCTTGTTAGCATTCGAAAAACACCTGATGTGGATTTGATGCTTACGCTTGAGTGGCGTCTGAGGGTTGTCCACACCACCGTTCACTGAGCCAGATGATTCTGCGAGGTCCTTCCATTCGATAGGTACCTTCCCATGAGAATGGGCTCTCCTGCTTCTCGCGAGTGTCGAGGAATAGTCGACCACTGTGCGCAACCGTTCCTCGCAAGCAATCGACATTAAATTCAATATATCAACCAAAGGGGCCCCCTCCTGGTTTAGGATAGTCTTCCCCGTACGCACGATGGACGAGCCATCCGGTCCAGTAACCTCAATAGGCTGAGGACGACCTGGTACAGGGTGAAATAAGCCCTCTGCCGGTATGCGAACACCAAGTTCAAAGCCGCGTCTCTGTAGCCTTTGTTCCAGTACCTTCGTCAGCAAGAAAGGCTCTTGTAGATGGTATTGTGCGCGCCTGGCTGCTTCGGTGTCTTCCCGTGTCGGCTCATTGGGATCTTTGAACGGCGCAGGTGGTTGCGACGCCGGTTCGGTGTAGAAAGAGTCTTGTGTGGTTTGCGGCTTGAACTGGGACGGTTCGCTGAAACTGGGGGTATTCGAAATTGTCCCGGTAGTAGAGGCTTGGGAGGCGAAAGAGGTATTGAGGGCTAGTTGAGGTTGCTGTTGCGGTGGCGGTGGTTGTTGTACTCTTAATGGTTGTTGCGCCTGAACACCTGGAGCCGAGTAACTACTCGTGAGAAAGGCCTCTTCTTCTCTGACATCAATTCCAGATGACGCTAGAACATCTGTTAACTCGGCAGCATCTGTCGCCTTTTCCACCGGCCGAGAAGGTGGCCCCATCGTGCCCGGAGGTGGTGGCGGGGCGGGTGTTTGAGGCATCCCACTCATGTTGATTCCATTCAGGGGAGTCGGGATTGGTTGATTTGACGGTAGTTGCAACGTCCCAAAGCTGGGAGATGCGTATGGGGATTGGGATTGCGGAAGAGGAGAAAGGCGCTGTCGCTTAGACGGTGGAGGGATGCCGCCTCCATTGACCGGGGACGGTGCACTAGGTGAAGGTGAGGACACAGGAGGAGACATTGATTGAGCAAACTGCTGAGGCTGAGTTTGCGCCATGATGGCCAAAATGCTTGAGCTTCAAGCCAGCAGATAGAAATGCGGTAGGTAACGAGAATGTGTCGCGACTATGAAGATGTCCGCGCGTGAGTTGAAAACGTGAGCGGACTGCTCGAACCGCCGCCACCGACAGCCGTAACCATCTCAGGACGCTTAGGTCGACATAAAATCGCGGGAAGCCGCCGCCGGGAGAGCCGAAACAGGTTATGGATAGAGGCTGTGGTGGTTGACTGACTTGAATGTGTTGCTCGCGGATGTGAAGGGAGCTTTTACTCGACGAGGTTTGCTTGCCCAGGATCCCGCACAGGGAGCTCCAGGTCACGTGCATGCTATGTCAGCAGAATCTCCGGGGAACAAGAGAACCTGCGGCTTCACTCTTTCAAAGCAGTTGTGAGCGAAAAGACCATCTGGGTGAAGGATGGTTCAGCTGTGTGTGACAGAAGTTGAGATCATCGATTGAATCATCTTTGGTGCATTGATTCATGATTACTTTATCTTCTTTGCAATTCTGAAAGTCTTGTCATTGTACGGTACTCGATGGCCGGTTTATTTCGCGCTGTTTGAGATACAAAACAAAGCAGTTTCCGAGGTTGAAGATCCGCAGTGCTTGACTCACGACTCCATACAACCGCTAACTCTACGATCTGATCTCTCAATGCTGTGAAATTGAGCCCTCATCTCATACTCTAAGCCTCACCTTCATGGCGACCAAGCGCAAGGCGTCGGCGTTGAACGCCGCCGTCGACGACGAACCCGTTGACCCGTCTGATGAACTTGCTTTCTACTGCTTAGGCGGAGGTAATGAAGTCGGTCGGTCATGCCATATCATTCAATACAAAGGGAAAACAGTGATGGTGTGTAGTGCAATCTTCCTCCTTGTTTGACCACCATTAACTGATGGCCAATATAGCTCGATGCGGGCATGCATCCTGCGAAAGAAGGCTTTTCGGCTCTCCCATTCTTTGACGAGTTCGACCTAAGTACGGTCGATATTCTTCTCATAAGCCAGTACGTGGATTGTTCCTTCCCATCTGATACTTTGCTTTTCCGACGACCACCTTCGATGTTACATCACACTCCAGAGGGGCCGCGTGGGCGTCGACATTCCAGGGCCCTTGCTGCAATCTGCGGAGAGCACTTCTGCTTCAGTGATACCGGTCCTAGATCCATGTACATGAGCCATACAATACAATACATACCAGCTGTTAATTTTCCTGTTTTTTGTTTGTATCTCGATATTGGTGCTCGCACGGTGGAGGCCTCGGACACCCTGGCATCCTAGATTTTACTGGCTCTTCTAGACTATCTTAGAAAGTTGGCTGATAAGTTTACTCTCGGATCTTAGCTTTCACGTCGATCACTCTTCCGCCCTTCCCTACGTCCTCAGCAAGACGAATTTCAAAGGCCGAGTCTTCATGACGCACGCGACCAAAGCCATCTATAAATGGCTCATCCAGGACAATGTGCGAGTCAGCAATACGGCCTCATCCTCTGATCAACGCACAACGTTGTATACTGAACATGACCACTTGTCTACCTTGCCCTTGATTGAGACGATCGATTTCAACACGACCCACACGATAAATAGCATCCGCATTACGCCTTTTCCGGCCGGTCATGTGCTCGGGGCTGCTATGTTTTTGGTCTCGATAGCTGGCATGAATATCCTTTTCACCGGTGATTACTCTCGGGAAGAAGACAGGCATCTGATCCCGGCAGAGGTACCCAAGGGTATCAAAATCGATGTCCTAATTACCGAGTCTACATTCGGTATATCGACTAATCCTCCGCGGCTGGAGAGGGAAGCGGCTCTCATGAAGTCAATAACGGGAATTCTGAACCGCGGGGGTAGGGTCCTAATGCCTGTTTTCGCTCTCGGGCGGGCTCAAGAGTTGCTCCTGATTCTTGACGAATATTGGGAAACGCACCCCGAGTTGCAAAAAATCCCCATCTACTATATTGGAAATACTGCTAGACGATGCATGGTTGTGTATCAGACCTACATAGGCGCCATGAACGACAATATCAAACGGCTGTTTCGTCAGCGTATGGCGGAGGCGGAAGCCAGTGGTGACAAGAGTGCCAGTGCAGGGCCTTGGGACTTCAAGTTCGTTAGGAGTCTCCGGAGTCTGGAACGTTTTGACGACCTAGGCGGATGCGTCATGCTGGCTTCACCCGGTATGCTCCAAACAGGAACGAGTAGGGAGCTGTTAGAGAGATGGGCTCCAAACGAACGTAACGGCGTCGTTATGACCGGATACAGCGTGGAGGGAACAATGGCCAAGCAGCTGCTTAACGAGCCTGAACAGATACCTGCCGTGATGTCACGATCGGCGGGCGGAGTCTCGCGACGAGGGCTCGCCGGCACCGACGAGGAACAGAAGATCATGATACCCCGAAGATGTACTGTGGACGAAATCAGCTTTGCGGCCCATGTAGACGGTGTCGAGAACCGTAACTTTATCGAGGAGGTGGCCGCGCCTGTTGTGGTGAGTAACTCTTGAATCCTTAGCCAATGAGTCAGTGGTCTCATAACTCCTAGATTCTTGTTCACGGCGAGAAGCATCAGATGATGCGACTCAAGTCAAAATTACTCAGTCTCAATGCCGACAAAACCGTCAAAGTCAAAGTCTATACTCCAGCGAATTGCGATGAAGTTCGCATCCCATTCAGAAAAGACAAGGTCGCCAAAGTTGTCGGTAAATTAGCCCAAGTCGCTCCTCCCTCGGACCAGGACGATGGCCATTTAATGTCCGGTGTCTTGGTTCAGAATGGGTTTGATCTGTCGTTGATGGCGCCTGATGACCTTCGCGAGTATGCTGGTTTAACAACAACGACCATTACATGCAAGCAGCATATCACACTTAGCTCTGCAAGTATGGATCTTATCCGATGGGCACTTGAGGGTACCTTTGGCGCTATCGAAGAACTCGGTAGCAGCGAGCAGGGTAAGGCCAAAGAAGAATCCACAAAGGCTGTCAACGGAGAGCACGACATGAAAGAGGAGCCTGCGGATGAGGAGATCCCGATGGAGGAGACGCAGGCATATCTCGTCATGGGCTGCGTTCTCATTCGCTATCACCCTCGGACTCGTGAGGTAGAACTAGAATGGGAGGGAAACATGATGAATGACGGTGTTGCCGACGCAGTTATGGCGGTGCTGCTCACTGTTGAGAGCAGCCCTGCATCGGTGAAGCGTACGCTGATCCCTTTCTCATTCACGGAATATTCTCATGCTGACCAGTGACTGCAGAATCCGCAAAGCTCAAACATAATCATCACCATCATAGCGACCTCGAACTACCTAATCCCCATGCCCACCAAGGACCTGAAGAGAGATTTGAGAATCTGCTCATGATGCTAGAGGCGCAATTTGGATCGGATATTGCACCCGTTGAACGACCGCGCATTCCTTCTGGTATTCGTGCGAACAGTACGACCAAGGGCGATCAGTCGGTATCAGCCGCCGTTAAGACCGAATCAGATGCCGCAGGTGAGACTCCTGCCGAGTCTCAAGAGGATGTCGAGGAGGATGAAGAGGACGAGAGCACGGAAGAAATTGAAGCAGCCGAACTTGCTCGTCTTCAAGCACTTGGGATCCCTTATCCTGGAATTGAGATCAAGGTTGATAAACACGTCGCGCGGGTATGGCTCGAAAATCTCGAGGTCGAGTGTGCAAACGCCGTGCTCAGAGATAGAGTCCGCGTGGTCATTGAACGGGCTGTGGAGACTGTCGCGAGCATGTGGGGAGAAGGACCTCCGTCAGCCCCCGTCGCAAATGGGACGCAAGGCACTAAGGAGGTGGCTCTTTCAAAGAGCACTGAAGTTGAGGCAAAGGCTTAAATGTCTTTTCTTCCCAATGTGTAACAATAGTTCATACTTCTGACAGTGAAGGATCCATGGCCAAAGACAAGGAGGTGTTTTCGGCGAAGGTTATTTATCATTTTGAGGACTCTGAATGAACATATAGATTCTGCCACGAATGCAATCTGATCTCAATGCGGCCATAAATGATGCCATCCCGGCACTCGAGTAGTCATCAAAGGCACAATTAACTGCTGTAGAGTATTACTGTCTTCTAGCCACGGCTGATGTTCGCGAAAACCTCTTCAATCACCTTACCCGCCGTCTCAACAATGATATCAATTTCCTCCTTGCTCACATTGTAAGGAGGAGCAAGGAGGACATGGTCACCGCGTATGCCATCAACGCATCCGCTCGCTGCATACAAGGAGATCCCATGGACTGGCTTCAGGCCAGTCTCTTGGACGTGGAAGGCGACGGCAGTCTCTGGAGCAAAAGGCTCCTTTGTGGTCTTGTCCTTGACGAACTCAACCTATAACAGCGTTGGTCAGCATTTTCCCTTCGATGCGCGTACGTAGATGACCACGTACCCCCCAGAACAAGCCCTTTCCTCTTATATCCCCCACATTCGGGTGAGCCTCCAATCGCGCTCTAAGTTGCTTTTCCAGATAAGTACCCATAGCCCGCACATTCTCAAGCAGGTTTTCTTCCTTGATGGTCTTCTGAACCGCCAGCGCAGCCGCACAAGCGACGGGGTGGCCTTGGTACGTCTGTCCATGTCGAAAAACGCCCGTACCCTTGTCCATCGCCTGCACGATCTTCTCGCCGATCAAGAGACCAGAAACCGGGGCGTACCCTCCTCCGAGACCCTTACCGATAGTCTGGAGGTCGGGAACAACGCCCTCGTCTTCCCATGCGTGCAGGGTGCCACACCGACCCATGCCGCTCATCACTTCGTCAAGAATGAAAAGCACGCCGTACTTCTCGCAAATGGCTTTCATGGCTGGGAAATAGCCTGGAACGGCGGGGACGGCGCCGAGGGCCTGTAAACCGCAGCATGTCGAGATTAGCATGCGAGACAAACGGTGACGACTGATGGATTGGGTGTGGAGTACTCACTGCACCGACTACTGGCTCAGCGATAAAGGCGCACACAGTCTCTGGTCCCACTCGCTGGAACTCCGCATCCAGCTCTGCAGCCAGTCGCGCGACGTAATCTGCGTCCGACTCGTGCTCTTTCTTTCCGCGATAAGCGTAGCATGGCGAGACGTGGGAGGTGTTTTGTGCGAGAAGAGGCTCGAAGGGTTGGCGACGCAGGACGTGGCCTCCTGTTGCTAGGGCGCCGAGTGTGATTCCATGGTAGGACGGCAGGCGCGCGATAAACCGGGTTCGTTGCGGTTGGGCCGGGGATACCTCGAGGAAGTACTGGCGCGCGAGTTTGAGTGCTGCTTCGACGGCCTCGGAGCCTATGTGTGATTAACTACATTAGCAATTCGGTGCATTTCTTGTTCCAGGCTTTTGTACCGTCCCCTACCAGAGCTAACGACATAAAGCTTGGAAAGCTTGCCCCCCGTCGAATCACAAAGGAATCGAGCAAGTTCTTCCGATACATCGGTACCGAAGAAAGCAGTGTGGCAGTAAGCAAGCTGGTTGAGCTGGTCAGTAACAGCCTGAGTTACCTTCTCGTGGCCGTGGCCTAGACAAGAAACCGCAGCACCGCCTGTTGAGTCGAGGAATTTTGATCCGTCCTCCAGGAAGATATAGCTGCCTTTACCGCCGATGGCTTTCTTGGGAATAAAGTGTGTATCTCTATGCAGAACAGCACTGCGAGTATTGGATGCTATGCGATGTGAGGCGGGGAACATAGGTATAGCTTTAGGTAATACACACCTTGAGTCATACTGAATGAACCTTTGGTTACCTATGCGTGATGATGAAGAATGAAAGTGGTCAATTTAATATTGAGTATGGATGGTTTAAGTAGCACGACACATCAGAGATGATAAGAAGGATAGCCTATTTATACGCATCCAGCGCACTGTACTGGGGTGGTGCTGTTATCACCAACGTCTCCCTCATACCCCAGCTTCGTTCTCCAAATGCGGGGGCGGTTCGGCATGCCGATAGATGTACTATGTAAAGCCGAGACTACGATTGGCTTTGACCGCCGACAAGTCATCACGCTATTCTTTCTTCGGCATTTCTCGGTTAAGGTCTGGTCCAATGAGCGTTGTGGTACAGATATCAATTACAGTACAAGGTATCACTCCTTGATTAGCTGGGTGAATTCCAAATTGAGGGGATGTACGGACTGTATACGTCGTAAGAGGATGGGTAGTCTGTAATACTGCTTTACAGCAGAGCGATGGAATGGATATCCATAAGTTGTCTTCTCATCGGCTACAAATTATGGTTACAACGTTGACAGATCTTAATTGGATCTCATGGGATCTCATCACGAACTTTGATGTGAACTCCAAATCATGGTGGGCAATGACTCAAAGTTCATCATGCAGATCATCCATGATTGCGCCGAATACCCTGCATGGTTATCTAAAGAGAGAGGACGTTAAGCTTGCAACAGACCTGTATACCCTACGCGGCTTGTCTACGATCTACCAAATACCGCAATCTCCAACAACAGCTGTATCACTAGCGAAGAATCCCCAGCTTATTCACATGGAGTAACCCGATCCAGAGTGGTTGCGCATTCTTCTGTCATGACTTGATC
Source organism: Aspergillus fumigatiaffinis (assembly GCA_012656285.1). Classification (NCBI taxonomy): domain Eukaryota; kingdom Fungi; phylum Ascomycota; class Eurotiomycetes; order Eurotiales; family Aspergillaceae; genus Aspergillus; species Aspergillus fumigatiaffinis. The sequence continues at coordinate 67,241 of JAAAPX010000055.1, read as the reverse complement.
CTGTCAATGAGAGAGCTGTTCTGATTGACCTTGGCCGCCGAGAGAACCGGTGCCGGAATCCAATCGCAAGGAATGGCACCTGATCGAGACGGATATGGCCATATGTTGAATGTTTCAATGTCCACGGTCCCGACTTGCATGATGCAACCGGGTTCTCGCCATGTTTTGCTTCATGTTTGAATTGTTCGACAGTGAAGAGGATGTTCCCGAGTAAAGTAGCAATCGGGCATCGCCGAATGAACAGCCGAAGACCGATGCCAAAGGCCATAACGTGCGACCTACCTGCATTGCGGGCTCACTCTCACACTTAGCTCCTTGTTCAGACAGAATACAAAAGTAGTATAACTGAGTTTCCGGAGCCGATTGTGTTCTCTTTAGTCAACCCCACAGAGCTGTCGAGGCAAGTCGCAAAAGGAAGAGATGACGAGCTGGAGCGACACATAACAGCTGGCCACTTCAAGCTTTCTGGAAGCGCTTGTTTCAATTAGTTATTTCTCATTTAGGAGTGTCTTGTAGGTTGCGCAGGTGCAGCGTGGGTCGACCATTCTATATTTTCATTTCGCAACAAAAGTCTCGTCGGTTGTAAGGATGCAAGCAGGCCTTAGAATCAGGCCCTCACATCTCACCAGCGATAATGCATGCTTGAAAAGACCACTACTTATTTGGCAAATTTATGCTCCATCTTGAAGCGGGATTCAGACGACATGTTGTGGTCCACTTGTAAGGCGGAAACTGTTGACAAGAACCATGAGCTCTCCGCTCCGCACTAAAACCCCGTTCCGCACAGAAACGTTCAAAGGACAGACTTCAAGATCCCAGCAACGACCATTACTTATAACGCCTCCCTGACAGCCCCTGCCCTTCAATTTTCTTGCGCCTGTCTTTACAACGATAGCGCACGGCAAAATGTCACGACACGCACAAGTCGAAGAGGTCTACGACTCAGATCCAGAGGAGATCGCTCCCTCCGACCCCTCAGACTCCATCCTTTCCCCTGCTGCAATGCCTCTTCCCGGTGCTTCGAACATCCCAATGAGACCGGCACCTGAGCCTCGCCGAGAGATTCCAAAGCACTTTCAATGTTTATACCCAGTCTACTTCGACAAAACTCGATCCCGTGCCGAAGGCCGCAAGGTCGGAACAGAGCTTGCCATTGAGAATCCGTTGGCTCGGGACATTGTCGATGCTGTACAGATGCTGGGCTTTAATGTTGGCTTTGAGCCGGAAAAGTTACACCCGAAGGACTGGGCAAATCCGGGACGAGTACGGGTTATGTTGAAGGACGAGGATGGCAACCCCGTCAATCCTAAGATCAAGAACAGTACGTGCACTGCCCCTGGCTGCTTTCCGATTCCTTTCTCCCCGCTCTCGCAGATCGCGAATTAAGTCTAACTGGCTGTAGAGCATCATCTCTATATTCTCGTTGCGCAGTATCTCAAAGCTCACCCCACGAACGAAGAATCACCCTACCGTCTAAGGATCAAAGGCCTCCCGATGCCTGAGAAGCTTCCTGGTGCTCCTCCAGCTCCTCGAGGCTGGAAGATTGGAAAGATCCTGCCGATCCATTCCCCCGCTTACAGTGGTGGAGGTGTTAGCGATAACCCCCTCAAAGATGCCATGGCTGAGATGCAGAGCATGGGAGGAATGCCTGGAATGCCTCAGATCCCCGGCATGCCCAATCTTGCTGGCATGATGGGCGAACCGTCCGCGAGTGGCAGCGAAAAGAAGAAGAAGGATAAGAAGAAGGGCAAGGCCTGATGTCGAGAACTTTATATAACACCGTCACCTATCTGATTCTTGTATCTATTACTCTTCTGGGTGCATTGCATGGGCGAAAGGCGTTGTGCGGTGGGTGACTAGACGGCATTTTCCATTTACCTATGCTGTTCTCTGATACAAACTCATGAATTCATGACAGCTTAATTCTCCAATGAAGATTACAATAAAGTTCCCCTGCCAGATTGGCATTCAATTCTACCTTTAAACTATCTTTTTGCACACAGTATCTAATTTAAGAAGGTCTAGAATGGTTCAAGTCAGCAACTTCATACACCGCAATCGTCATTGGCTGGTAGTCTCCGATAACCAACATTTACCCCGGCGGCGTCATCTCCCCAGATCCGTAGTTCGTACTAATTTCCGACAAACCATCCGATCCGTGACTCAGAAACCTTATGTACATTAACGAACATTTGCGCTGCAGATGCCAAGTCGCATGCAGCATTCCGATGTCCCTACGTGTTGATGGATTGAAGTGACGACCCCGCCATTCCCCCGACCGAGGGATCATGAACGCAGACCCCGCGAGAAGCCTGCCCAGCTACGGGTCCCCGAATTCGGGGCCCAAGCCTCAGCTTCGACCCGACTACGACTCTCCTCGGCCATTGTTTTGTTCTCCTGCGCCGAGCAGAACTGCGACAGGTAAAAGTCGTCGTGCGGCGGGCCGCCAGATTACTCGGAATCGCGCGAGCTACAGTTGCCATAGTTGTCGGAGGCGAAAGGTGAAATGCGACAAGGTATGCGCCTCCGTTGTCGTCGCTTACACTGTTGTCTTTTGGAGACCATGCTAAAAGTGAAAAAAGGTTCATCCGGTCTGCGGAAACTGCGCGAAGAACGGAACCGAGTGCGTTTACGATACGACGCTACAGAAAGACGCTGCGTCGCGCAGCGGCCAAGACGAAACTGCTCATGGCGTCAAGCGAAGAAGAGAGACTTCTCGACCGTTGGACCGGGATGTCGATGATATACAGTTGACCCAGGGCCAGCTGAGGCCGGCGGAGCACTCTGACGGGAAGAAGTTCGGGTCGCAGGCGATCGAGGCTCGGCTAGACAAGTTGGCTTCGATGATAGAGCGACTGAGCAAGACGGATCAGCCGCGGGAGCAGATGGAGCGGCAGCTGCTGGAACAACGGGCGAACATGGAGGCCATGAGCGCTGAAATTAGACAAGCAAACGGTGCACAACCGAGGTCCTCTGCCAATTCGCGACCTGACAGCCCTCGTCGCGGCGTCGACTCAAGTGGAGACGAATTTCCCATACCTGCTGGTCATGCTACTGACCTGGTCGACCCGGTCGGGAGCTTGAATCTAGGCCATCTAAGTTTGGAGGACGGTGGGAGGTCGAGGTACGTTATACGCGGGAGCCGTGGGCAGCTGGACGCTCGGCTAAACAAACACTAGATATGTTGGAACGACTTATTGGGCTTATATCTCCCAAGAGGTATGTTTTGATTGTTGAACTCGTCTAGCCTTAGGCTGCAAGCTGAAAGGAAAATGCAGATCAATGAACTCAATCAATTGCTCAGAGATCAGAATCGCTCACACGAGTCTGTACGAAACGAAAACTACAGTGATGATGTGGTCAGGACGCCCGACCGGCAGTGGAAGAGCTCGATATCAGCGGAAAGCCCCGACGCGATGGTTGGAGACAGGTTCTCTCGTGGAGAGACCTTTCAGAAGTCCATCTTGTTCCCCGCGAGCGAGTCGCCGTCCGTCAAAGACAAGGTGGTCGAGCCGGACATGCTTGACCATATTCCTACTAAACGACAAAGCCATATACTCTACAAAGGCTTCATGTCCGGAATACATGCCATAAGTCCAGTCATTCATCCACCTACTATCCTCAAATTATACAATGCTTTCTGGGATTGGTATGATTATAGAAGCTACTCCGGGGAGCCCTGTCCAGATCCGTCTTTTATCCCGCTACTCTACGCTATCTGGTATGGCGGCTCAGTCACGATCTCAATACGGACGATTAAGGCCGAGTTTAATGTCTCGTCACGATCCGCGCTTTCCAAGACCTACAACGACGAGGTCACACGATGGTTGACCGAGATATCATTTCCCCGAAGCCCGTCATTACAAGGGCTCGCTGCCTATCTTTTAGTACAGACGATTCTCTCCAGAGAGGAAGAACCTTTGACGAGCAGTTTATTCATTAGTCTTTCTATGCGTGTCGCACAAACAATGGGCCTGCATCGGGACCCTGCCAATTTCGGCATCGAACCATGCGAAGCAGAATATCGTCGCCGGATATGGTGGCATATTGTACATATGGATGGCGTTGTCGCCATGTCCAGTGGGCTTCCACCTCTTGTCAGTGACGAGAAGTACTGGGATGTACAGGAGACCAGTGAAGTCAAAGACACACTCCTGGGCACTGCCGAAGCTGAACAGTATGAGAGATTGGTCGCTGCTGGTCTGCGGCCACGAGATAACCCAGATGATCCGACGATCTGCGGCGGACCATCAATGGTAAACGTGTACTATCTGTCAGCACGGGGCAAATATGTCATGGCTCGTAAGTGACTTCCAACGCCTTGCTTACTGGCCAGATGGCTGACTTAACGTTTCAAGGTGCTGTCCGTCGTATAATGAAGATCCAATTAGGCACTGAGCCTGTCACACGAAGAGATATGGAGGAGCTTCGTTCCATATTGGTCGATCTCCAGCTCAAACTGAACTCGATCATCAACAGAATACCTGAAGCGAAGAACCAAGAGATCCACTCGCTTAACTCGGACAGATCACGATCCTTCGCGTCCCGCTCCCCTGTTGAGGCTCGATCCTGTGAAACCGAACTACCTGGTGACGGCCCAAATGGGTGTTCAGAACAATATCATTCTCATGTTCTCGTAGCCTTTCACAAGTGGGCGAGAATACTTCTCTCGCTTTTCATTGATAAGGTAAGATGCGAAGGTCGACATCATTGAATTAATGTTGATGAAGTCTCTGGACAGGCTTTCTGTGTTGCTTATCAACCGTTTCTGAAAAACGCCAAAAGCCGTATTTGGCCGACGGCTAGACAAAGGTAAGCCTGATGATGCTCTTCCAGGTTGTAGTGGAAGATTCTGATAGAGACAGCGCCCTGCGTCACTGTCATGGCTTCATGGAAAAGTTCATATCCCTGGCCACCGATCCAGATTTCCAGCCCTTCCAATGGAGCTGGCCCGGCAATCATCAGCCGATGCACGCAACCATGATCATGTTGATCGATCTCTACGAACGACCGTATAGCTCCGAGGCTTCCAAGTCACGGGCATTCATCGACAAGATATTCTCACTTTCAGGTCCCGATGGCGGAGTCGTCGGCGGAGAGGACGGCATCACGACCCAGCGACCTTTGAAAGACGGAGGCCGTGAAGCATGGGATATGATCCGACGACTGCGCCAGAAGGCGTGGCAAAAAGCAGGCCTAGATCCACAGAGATTATGGACTGAACAGGCTCAGATCCGAGCTGGCGTACCCTCGACACCTCCCGAATACTCCCCGGTCTCCAACTCATACCCGACCCAATTGTCGGGCAACCCGTCCACTATTACACCACTGACATCGCGAAAACAGCTGACGGATTTCTCGAGAATGTTCTACAACATGACACGCTCACATCTAGCCCCACGGCCTAGTCCCCTGCGATACCAACTACCTCCTCCTGTTCCAAGTGCCGTGCCTGTAACTCCCCAGGTGGTTTCTACTCCCCGATTCTCTACGTCCCCTGCAACATCCATCCCTACGGTCGAACCCATATTCCCTGGCTCGGCCATATCTCCGGAAAGTATACCACCATTCACCTCGACTACCCCGTTCGCTCAACCCGCCTTCACGTCGTCCTCAGCCGCCTTGCCGTATATTGATACATCCTTGCCTACCTCGCAACCACGAGCAGCGCCTACGCCGCCAAGCATGGTCGATCCGAATCTCAACTTCGATTGGGCCGAGTGGGATGCGGTCTTTGGAGAGCATCTTCCTGTTGCGGATGAGTTGATGGAGCTCGATCCAGTCTCCGGATTCGAGTTTGCCGACCTCGCTAATACAAGGGATGTTGGTGGCAATACGGCTGCTGGGGAGACTGATACTGGGATGAGTGATGTGCGAGATCCGGAGTGGTTTTCGTACTGCTGATTATGGTGATAGATAGATCAGCGTCCCTACTGTCTTATTCACCGTTACACTGTACATAGGCTCAGAATTTACTGTTGTATATATAAAAATTCATGAATAATGATTGAGGCTAAAAGGTAGAGATATAATTCTATTTTCAAGTACGCAATAGGCGGATAGGACATAACAGATATGGGATTCATGAGGCGTAACTATATTGGAAGGATATGGAAGATGCGGTGTAGAGGAGCTATAACAGAAAGATAGCTGGATGCGTGGTATAAACTTCAGAGATCAGGCAAATAGCACTCAATCTCATCAGTATGCTTGAATTAGAAACAACCGCGGACTCCAATTCCCTAATTTTGGATCATGAGATTCTTCATAACTGCAGAACATTTAAACCTTCATCTCCTCGAGGCCGTGCTTCCAGAGAGTGGCGTAGGGGGTGACACCGTCCTCACGGAAGTCAATCAGGACGTGCCTAGTAATACGTTAGTAAATGATTGTCTGTTTCATCACAGAGGACACAACATACATAGCATCACCGTCCATGGAGAGACCCATAAGGACATCGTAGTTGTCATAGTTGGCAAGGATCTTCTTGACGGCGGCAGGGGCACCCTTCTTGAAAGCCTCGATCTCCGCCTCGGGAGCGCCCTTCTCCTGAAGCTTGGCGAGAACCTTCTTCATGTAGACTAGATACCCATGTCAGCGAGACTGCTTGAGATGCCAGAAATGGTAGACTCAAGATGGGCGACATACCCTTCAGGTGGCTCTTGAAGGCATCCTTGGAAGGCTTCATGCCCTCCTCGGTCTTCAGCCAAACGAGACGGAACTGATCCTCAATGTCGTGAACCATGACCTCCTCACCCTCACCGCCGGCATCGTCATCACCACCCTCAGCGGAGGGGTTAGCACCCTCGAGCTGGACGTCCTCGTTCTTCCGCTTGAGGTACTTGCGGCAGTCGCACTCGTAGAGGACACCGTCGACCTCCTTGATCTTGAAGTTGTCGGAGAGAACCTCGTCTCCAGAGATGATATCCTATACAAGCAAAAGAACGTCCGTCAGCAACTTGCGCCTATACGACATAAATAGTGGGGTAAGGTCCAAAGCAAAGGTACATACCTTGTAAATGATCATTTTGAATTATGTGATGAGAGCAAAACTTCACAACAAAAGAAGAAAGGATGAAGATAGGGAAGAATGGCACACGGCTGGACAGATCAAGAGAAGGAGAAGGAAGAGAAGAAAACAGTAGCTGGAAAAGAACCCAAAGAGGGGGTAAAATAGAAGTTTTTAGTGGCGCCCGTTCCAACTTTTGGTGGGGTTCTTTTTTTTTCACCTACTTACGATTCTCGAGGGGCAAAATAGAGCTAAGCCTGTTTGGGACTGGTGGACTTGTCTGGCCCAGCAGTTGACAGATGGGAACACCAAGTACCTAGAATTGCCACGCCAGAACGGTTTGTCCTGAATTTGGGCAAGGTCTAGATAGTCTATGGGATAGAGTCTGTGGCAATCACTAGATCGGTCCACATCTCAGGCCAGAGTCTTAGCACTGTAGAGGGTGGTTTGACTGCCTCAGGGATCAAGACAATCAGGGGCATCTCCTGACTGAGCGGTATGTTATGGTAATTACAGTACATAAGTTACACTGGGGTTTCTGCCTCGGCGCTGTACAAATTGGCGTATCGTACAATACATTTTTACCAGCATCTGATCTCCAGTTGATTAGATAAGTCGGCGGCCCGGATCTGAGTTCTTGTGGTGCCACTTGATGATCTACTACTTATCGCGATGGACTGCTAGAGCCTTTTTTCCTGTCCTCCAAATCTCTGCACCTGCTCCGGTTCTTATTATTCCATATTCTTAAGAGCTGTTCGTTCTTGACTGAGGTGAACATTGATTTCTAGGTCCCTTCCTCGCGCGAATTGGTCAATTGACTCAGCTTCCACGCTTCGGTGGTAGTTGTGCCTATTGCAGCGCGTCCCCTGACTGTGGCGGACCGCTTTTGAGGAAAAAGGACTCACTCCCAACTTGTTGATTCTTTCGACATCGTTTCCTATCTTCCTACTCAGGCTCTTCGCATCCTCGAAAATTCGGCCTTCCGTACGCTTGTTTCCACGGATTCCGGTATCTCCGGCCTTCACCTAAACGTATCGGCAACTTGCTCCTGACGGCCATCGCTGCAACCTCCGCCCTCGTTGCCTGATCTCGCAGACCCATGCGTTGATCTCTCGGATTCATCACATTTGCGCCCATCCTCCTCATCTACGCATTCTGGCGTTGACGCCCTAACAGTCAAGCCATGGCAGTCAACGCATCCGTCGAGTATGACTACCCTCCTCTGCCGAGCTACACTTTGACGCCCCGTCCTCCTCTTCTTGCGCCAATTCCAGACAACATTCTTGCTCTGATTCTGCCAATTGTCGCATACTGGGGGTTATCTATGATTTACCATTTCATCGATGTCTACGATCTTTTCCCACAGTATCGTCTGCACACTCCGGCCGAGGTTTTGAAGCGGAATAAGGTTTCGCGCTGGGATGTGGTCAGAGATGTCATTCTACAACAGGTTATCCAAACGCTGGTTGGTATGGCGCTAGGCTATTTTGACGACGTGGAATACATCGGAAAAGAGGAGTACGATATTGCCGTGTGGGCTCGCCGCCTTCGGTTTGCTCAAAAGGCAATCCCACGTCTGTTGGCTGTGTTCGGGGTCGATGCTCTGGCCCTATCACGCAGCCTATCTCAAAACGGTCATGCGGCTCTAGCTGGTGTACTAGCTGGCGGACAGTACCCCGGAGTTACTCGGTCTTTTGTTCTGGACAGCGGTATTGAAGCGGTCGTACCTGCTTTCACCAATTGGGAGCTATCAATGGCCAGTTTCATCTACTGGTGCTTTATTCCTGCTGTACAGTTCACAGTGGGAGTGTTTATCGTCGATACGTGGCAATATTTCCTCCACCGTGCGATGCATCTGAACCGCTGGCTTTACGGTATGTACTCTGATGCTTTGTTCCGTCCCTGATACTTTTGAAGCACTTCTTGGAGACGCGACTGACACTTTACAGTCACTTTCCACTCTCGTCACCATCGCCTTTATGTGCCGTACGCTTTCGGCGCCCTCTATAATCACCCGGTGGAAGGCTTCCTTCTTGATACAGCTGGTGCTGGCATTGCGTTTCTGGCAACGCGCATGACGAACCGTCAGGCCATGTGGTTCTTCACGTGCTCCACTATCAAGACTGTGGACGATCATTGCGGCTATGCTTTCCCCTGGGATCCTTTGCAACACTTTACTCACAACAATGCTGCCTATCACGACATTCACCATCAAAGCTGGGGTATCAAGACGAATTTCTCTCAACCATTCTTCACTTTTTGGGATCGTCTTTTTAATACTAAGTGGGAGGGTGACGTCAAACTCCGCTACGAAAGATCTCGAGAGGTGGCACAGAAACAACTCGATCAGGATGCCTCTTCAGCTGCAGCATCTTCAAATGAAGAAAGTTCGTATGAGGGCCCAGTCGTGTCGACAGACGCGCCAGCTGACTCCAACGCACGAGCACGTTTGCGCCGAAAAACTGTGACTTTGTCTCCCCATGTCGATGGTCTGAAGGGTGTCAATCATGGAGTGACCAGCAGTGTCCTTCAGGCCTGATTATTTATCATCGGATGCATTTCGGAATTTGCATTACTAAGTTTATAATCCTTTTACGTCTTTTAACTCACGCATGGAAGAACTGAAGCTGCTGGACGTCTTCGATCGATGCGAAAGAGGTTATTCTTAGCCATTCTTTACGTTGTACTGAATCATGCTGTACTAATATGTGGACCATGCATTCTTGGTCCTTTGGCCTGTATCATGAGCTTTCTTTGATGAATATCTTTACTCAATGCAATGTGTATATTTCTCAAATCACTTCCCAAACTCCGAAACTGCTGTCGAAACAAGACTTCAACATTCCCCGAGTCCTCTCATCTCTCTTGCTTTCGATGTGCACCCTTCAATTTTCCCTGGAACAACCCCGAAAAATCGATCTCCCAGTCGTCCCCATGCTCACTCCCGTCAAAAGTTCTCAATTCCTCCAATGCTTCCCTCTGTCCTGAATTATGCGAGCACTCACCGCATGACACATCTCGGGCACTGTCCCAGTTACTGACTCGGAAAGAGCTGTCAATAGCCCTCGTTGCAGACAAGGTCCCAGGTGGTGCCTCCAGGCCCAGCCTCACGCACGGGGGCGTCCTCCCAAGATGCCTCGCTATATTCCGAGTCAGAGTGATACGCTACTGGGCTCAGCAGATCGCAGTATCCACCCGCAAGCTCTTCGCTGTTTTCGCCCGGGCGTCCTCCAAGCGTCAGACCGTCGACCTCCTTCGACAGGGCTTCCAAGGTGCCGAGAGCCGCTCCGTTGGCGGCACTTTGCCAGTTGGAGTTGTTGCGTGGAGGCATGTAGCTTGCTTCGCCCATGGGGTGGTCCTCATCGTAGTGAGACGCTGAGATCGCCGAGTGATCCGCCCTGGGGACGGATAGGGGATGGACAGGCGGCACTCCGGCGGGCAGGTTCGTGGTGGAACGGGGTGCCCAGTCTCTGGCTCCGAAGGCTTCGTAGGTCGCGATGATCTCATCGGCGATCGTGTCCCGTTCATCGACGATTTCTGCGCGGTGAGAGTGCACCTTCGCTCTTTGGCTGGGTTTTCGGTATAAGCCTTGCTGCTCGGCGGTGCTGTGGTCCATGTAGACGACGATGGATTGCATATCCACATCATCACTGCATCGACTCGTTGTAGGGCTGAATGCACCTGCGAACGCAGCTGTCTCTGGCTGTCCCGGCTCCATTCTGATAGACTTGCCTTTGTTCTTCGGGTGCTTGCGCAGGTGATCAGTGTAGTCCTCGCGGCGATGAATGCGCTCCGGGCGTTTCTTGTACGCTCTCACGGCCGCTTTTCTGGCGGCTTTGAAATCAAAAGCCGCTTGACCGCTTGCGTGCCAGTACTGCAGGGCGCGGTCCCCGTAATAGTTGATAGCCTGGTCGATAAACGCCAGCAGCCTAGGCGCGCGATGTTTGGATCTAGTTCTAGTCCGACTGATGAGTGCGACGCGCAGGTTCTGCAGGAACATCGGCTCCTTGACTACCCTTGCCAAGATACATGCTTCGCATCTGTTCTCCTGGTAAGGTGCCGGTGCTATCGGCGGAGGACGAGTACCCAACGGGACCAGAGACCACATGCCTTGCATGGATTGCAGCGCGCGGACGAGCCTGACATGACTTTGGTCGAGGTTGTCTGAGTACCAGTCAATGACGTCCAGATGCTCAGTGACTTCCTTTCTGATCAGGCTGCAGATGTTCGCAATGACATAGGGGTTGAATCCCTGGTGCGAAGGACACAGCTCTGCGGCGCGAATGACGGAATTTGGCAGGATCTGGAGCAATGTGGACTTTCGCAGCTCAGATGGGAGGCTCTTGATGGCGTTGTGGATCAGCTCGCTGCGCACTTCGAGGAGTCGTCCCATGTTGTCGTGGGTATAGTGTACGGAATGCTGTAAGTTCAGAACTTGAATTAGCATTGCCAATTGGGATTTCTTGAGGTCAGTGGCCATCAGAGGGTACCTCATCTGAATTGCGCGCTGCATCTTGGCACGGTGTTGTCCAATCTCTTAAGCAGCTTTAGATAATGCTTTCAAGCGATATTGACGAAGTCTCAATATACTAGGCGTCTGCTCTTTCTAATTGGCGACAAGAATTCAAGAACGCACAGGGTTGTCTCTCTGCTGTAATGTCGGTATGCGTAGGTGCTGTCGTTGGGTAAGGACAAGGCCGAAGTTCTGGCGATGATGAAGAAGCAGTTGATGACGTTGAAGTTGGTCGATAATGACAGATGGTTTGCAAAGATGAGCATGGTATAGAGAAGCCATTTTATACTTGTCAGAAAAGCCTCAAGACAAAGGCCTTCTGCTATCAATGCCATTGTCTCTGTTCGGGCTTGTAGTGGTCAAAGAAGTGTCTAAGACAAGGGCCAACAAAGAACGCGCCGTGAGGAATTGAGATCTAGAAACATATTCTGTATCCATCATTTCATTGTTGTTCTTTCGCTTAGCCACTAGACTGAATAGCCCGATAAATATCTCAAATGATGGAAACATATCTTGTGAGACATCCCGGGTCAGCGCGATCACTGTGAGAGACATGCTAAAAATGTCTTGCAGATTGAAACCTCGATCGCTTTTGGAAGGACAAACGACCATTGACCAGGGTATGTTGTTCATGACTCGAGCGTGGTAGGGCAGCCAAGCCTTCAGCCCATGAACACAGCCGAAATGTGTGTAGATGATCGCATCACGAGGCCGTGCGCACTTAACCTTCCGTTGGACAAAACAAATATATGAATACCCTCGATGCTCTCGTTACTCCCGAGTCCACGATCCATCACATTCGCTTTATGAACTGAAACATACTATCAAGGACATACTCATCCCGAGTATGGGCGTCACGTATCTTCCCTCCCAGTCCAGAAAGAAACAGGATGTGCCCTTACCATACACAGCATCGCCATGGAAATTGCTGTGGGCTGACATCCTTCTTTTCATACGGAGTCTCTGGAGCCTGCCTGGCATAATACTACCATTGACGCCATGGAACTCGGGAGCCTTGGACGAACTCTATCCGTCCAAGGAGAACCTATGGGACATCGTCGTACATATATTTCTAGCTGTCTATCAGCTCATCTTTCTCTTGTCACTGCCTATATTGTTTATTCTCGCCTTCCCGGCGCTGGGGATCGGGATTTATATGACAGTCGCTTTGACTTTGAATTGGGTATTTTGCAGGTTTGCCTTGAACGGGAGTGCCAGGATTTTGCAGTCGCAAGTGCCCGTCGAACATCGTCCGGAACACGACCGCGAGCACTGGGTCTTCATTAATGGGGTCGGAGCCGGGTGAGTCTTCAAATATCTCGCCAGGCATCATGCAACTCATCTGACTGCTTTAAGACATCACTGGCTGCAGAGCAACCTTGACCGGCTGGCATATACCTTTGGCAGGAACATTACCGGCGTTCACAATCCAACGTAGGTTCTCTATGCCGCCGTCAAACATCTAGTTTGGTTTTGATGACTCAGGATGAAAAACTCGTAGAACGGGGATCGTTTTCGATATCATCGAGTGCTTGATTCAGAGGAATTTCTCCTACGCCACCTCGGACGTGAGGGATGCGTACGCGATCATCAAGGAAGACTTGTTGAATCCAAAATACAAGAAGGTGATCCTCATTCTTCACAGCCAAGGTGGAATTGAGGGAGGCTTGGTCATTGACTGGCTGCTGGATGAGATGCCTCGAGAGTTACTGCAGGACCTCGAGGTCTATACATTTGGTAACGCTGCGAACCATTTCAATAATCCGTTTAAATCATTGTCTCAAGCTCATCGGAATGAAGCCGAAGGCGAAACTCCACAGGTCAGCCCGGCAGCAATAGGGACGAAAACCATTCGTCGAATTGAGCATTATGCAAACTCCAAGGATTTTGTGAGTGTCTGGGGGATATTGAACTTCGCCAATATTCCTAATCGATATATGGGACGAGTTTTTGTGCGGCCTGGTTCCGGTCATCAATTCATCCAGCACCATTTAGATACCATGTTCACGTTAGGGAAAGATATGAAGACCCTGGACACGAACGATTTCATGGAGATGGAAGTCAAAGTCCAACCAGATGAACTAAACAGGCTAAAAGCAGACGGGAGAGATACTGGAGACAGGGTTGGCCATCACGACATCGACTTTCCTTGTGATGAGATGAACGCAAATGTCTCATTACTCCAGTCAGATGGCTCTTTCAGGAGGAAGATGAAGGTCAAGGAACTTAGCCGGCTATGGCTCTATCGAAATGGTGCATCACCAATAGACGGGTCCTGATGGTGACATCGAGCGGTGCTTGTCCAGTATTTTCTCGGTCATGGCTCTCTTTTGTTCATCCAAAGCTTATTTCACCAGGGGTCTTGGGTAGATAGGCAGTCAGCGGTCTAATGTACATTTATGACCGATCATCATTGTTGTTAGCAAAGGATAAATATCGTCTTGGAAAGCACGCTCATTAAGGCCCCTGCTGTCGGTAGTCGCCAGTGAGTCCATCCACTTTTTTCTCCTCTCAGTCTCAGCTTTTATCTCTCATCTGTCCCCGAGTTTGGACCTTCCAACGGATTCCCGGACTCATGATTCGACCCGTTCCAGAGTTAAAGGGTTGGAATTGTGGATGCCCGTATGTGGTTTTTCCGACCCAATGACTCTTCCCCCGTCCTTTCACCGTGGTCGGAGACATCCGCCAAAACTTCTTCTCCGGTAAAGCTGCAGGTTGTATTGCAGCCAGTCATTCCACTACTCGATTGCTTATCTCCTTTGCTTTTCATCCGGTTTAAACCATTGGCTAGTATCGGAAGCCGTGCCGTGCTGCGGCTATTTGTACGATGGATAAATCATCAGTTTGTCGATACGGGGTGCAATAGCAATAAACTCAACCTCAAATGGCAGTCGCTTAGCGATCGGTCACTACTCACTACACAGGGGATCTCTGCTTTGTCCCAGAAAGCCAAGCTTGATGATTGTCAAGTAGTGAACCTTAACAAACTAGTCAAGCTTTTGCTTTCCCCTGTCGCAGTCGCCCGCAATGGAGATTTTGCCTGGGGTTTCGCAGTATGTCATAGCTCCTATGACATCGCAGTTTGTGGCCGGAGATGTCTCTGCTTTCGAAAACAGCGGTCAAGTGCAAAGGTTTGTCTAATTCCCGAGTCCTAGTAATTGCCGGAAACTGATGCAAGAATCCAGAGCTCTCTGGCAATATCGGACACTGAAACTGTCCGCATCCGTGGCCACTGGAAATCTGCACCTCGGGGCGGTCTCTGTTTCATGCCTCGTAATTATCATATCAACATGTCTTCATTATGCTGTTTGGGTTTTCAAGAAGAAGTCTCGTGGCCGCATGGATGCTACTCCTGCCGTTCCAGAGACAATTGTCGCCGTACCCTTTGCTCTTGCGCACCTGGCGGCTGCGATGGCAGCTTGTGGTCTGAGTTTGGGTGAATCATACCGCAGAGGAGACTGGAAACAGTTAATATTCTTCAGCTACATTGTATTATTGGCTGTTGCGAGGCTTTGTCTCCAGGGTGTTATTCACTGGATTCATTTCTATCGCCACTTGAACATGATGACCTTAGTGGCTTTGTCTCTAGCAATTGTGAAGGATCTTGTCCCAATGGCGATTGTTGGCTCGACGTACCGTCCAACTCCTCTTGCAAGTGCCTCACTAGCCTGCGTGGCTGCTATGCTGGTAATTGTGCTTGCGAGTCCTCGGCCCCGTCCCTTGATCTCAGATGCCGAAATCCACGATGCACAGGTGAAGGCGGATGTTTCGCCGGAGGAAACGTGTTCTTTGTTCTCATACTATTGCTCCTATGAGTGGATTACTTATGTGATCTTTCGTGGCTGCCAGAGAGATCTGACCATGGATGACTTGCCGCCGCTTCCCTCATATGACGAACCACTGAAGTGGCTGGAAAAGATCAAGAAGCAGCGCCAAAAAGGGGGGAAAACGTTTCGAACTTTGTGCAGACTGTTGAAGGCGGAGATTAAAGGTATGGTTTGCTGGGCCGCGACTACTTCTATGGCTGATTTCTCCGCTCCATTTTCCATGCTGCGGTTGCTGGCATACTTGGAAGACCCGACTGGCGCAGTCGTGCATCCTGCGCTCTGGATTTGCCTGCTATTCATTGGTCCAATGATGCGGTCTTTTTGCTATCAACAGTACATCTTTACAGCCACAAGGCTTCTTGTCCGCGTCAATATCTCGCTTGTCCAGGAGATTTATCACACCGCTATGCGATCGTATATCTACGATGATTCTGTACATCCACATGGCAGACCACGCCCTCAGGACTCGGCGAGACACAAAGCACATAGCCCGAAGCGCACATCGAAATCTAGCCAAGCTAATCTGACAAGTCTGATGTCATACGATGTTGATGCTATATACAATTCCCGGGACATCTTTTATGTAGCCACTGCGGTGCCGATATCAACTACCATTGCCATGGTCTTCCTCTACCGGATGCTCGGTTGGCCATCCTTATTCGGCGTCCTGACGCTGTGCTGTTTGACTCCGCTTCCGGCTCTGGCATCGCGAAGGGTCTCACGCATCCAACAATCCGTGATGAGGGCAACTGATGTCCGTCTTGGCAGGGTTTCGGAGTACTTAAATTCTATCCGAACCCTCAAGTTCTTCGGATGGGAGCCAGCTGCTGTGGCTTCAATCAATGAGATCAGAAGCGTGGAGCAACGACGTCTCTGGAGGCGAAGTGTCTTTGCCGCCGCCATTTCTATGGCAGGTGATCTATTACCTATGATGAGCTTGCTTGTCATGTTCTCCGTCGTGGTTTTATTTACTGATCGTCCTTTGCGGGCTCCGGTTGCCTTCACATCTTTGTCAATCATGGAGACACTGCGTTCTCAGTTCGTCTGGCTCTCAAATATCAGCAGATATTCGGCCCAGGGTGCCGAGTCGCTTCGTCGAGTGGATCACTTTTTTGACACAGCAGGCGAGATCAGACGTCATCCAGACGGACCGTTGGAGCTCAAACACGCAACTTTCCGGCGAACACCAATCGCCGATTTCCGCTTACACGACATCTCAGTTCCTTTCAAGCACAATGCCCTCAATGTCGTGGCAGGCCCAACTGGGAGTGGGAAAACTTCTCTACTGCTGTCATTGTTAGGTGAGACTGTACTGGAGTCTGGAACTGCTACCTGCCCTCAGGATGTGGCCTATGTACCACAGTCGCCATGGCTGCAGAATGACACCATTCGACAGAACATAACATTTTACAGCTCCTTTGACGAGGCCCGTTACAATACCGTCATTGAAGCCAGTGGGCTTATCCAGGATCTTCAGCAGCTTCCCGCTGGTGATCTCACTCTAGTGGGTGAGAGAGGCACGTCGCTGTCAGGTGGTCAGAAGCAACGTGTCTCTCTCGCCAGGGCACTGTATTCGAGATCATCTACTTTGCTCTTGGATGACATATTTTCCGCACTAGATACACATACAACCACCTTGGTTTATGACAAGTGTTTCCGCAGTGGTCTGGTAGCAGACAGAACAGTTGTACTTGTCACGCATCTGCCAGCTGCCCTGAAGGACGCCGATCAAATTGTTCAGCTCAACCATGGCAGGGCTTCCGTGATTGAAACTTCTTCTGAGTCCTCCAAGGCGCACACAGAGAGTCTACCAGACCTCGCTGAAGGGGAAGAACAAGACGCAGTAATCAGCGGTTCTTCAACAATGGCAGAAGGGTCTTCTACCGAATCAGAAGCCACCGTCGATGTCTTGCCCAATGTTCGAGCAGACCAATCTCCACAGACAGATCGCATTGTCAAAGAAAAGTCGGCTACAGGTCGCGTACCACGTACATTAGGTGAGTTTACACCAGCAGAGTAACGTAGTCACCGATGCTAATATTTCTCCAGTCTTGCGTTATATGCTGTTGTTTGGCGGAATCTCCTATGCGATAGCCGTCCTGCTAGCAACTGTCACGGTGCAATTTGCATACTTCTCGATCACATACTGGCTGTCTATTTGGACAAGCGCGTATGAGAAATACGACCATCCTGACTCACTGTTCTACCTAGCCGTGTATGCTGCAGCGATAATTTCGTTTCTCCTCCTTCAAATCACGAACAATCTTCTATATCAATATGGGAGCTGGACGGCGGCCAAGAAGATGCACAGGAAACTGGTCGAAGCAGTGCTCTCTGCGCCGATCTTATGGTTCGATCAGAATCCCATCGGACGCGCTATAAACCGCTTTGGAAATGACACCAGGTCAATGGACACTGTTTTGATTGATTGGCTGCGCATGTCCATTGAAAATGGACTGCGCTTCTTGCTGAGAATAGCGAGTATCGCCTCGATCATGCCGATTTTTGCGCTCCCAGCCGCCGTGGTCTGCACGATAGGCTTTTTCATTGGGGAGATGTACACTCGGGCCCAGATTTCCATCAAGAGATTATGTTCGATCAACTACTCTCCCATATTCTCTCATTTCACCGATTCTCTGGCTGGCATGGCTGTCATTCGTGCGCGAGAAGGCATGACCGGGGTTTTCCAAAAGCTACTGGCGGAAAAGCTTGCAGTTCATGCTCGTTCCGCAGAGGCCCAGTACAACTGCAACCGCTG
Organism: Aspergillus fumigatiaffinis; assembly: GCA_012656285.1. Classification (NCBI taxonomy): domain Eukaryota; kingdom Fungi; phylum Ascomycota; class Eurotiomycetes; order Eurotiales; family Aspergillaceae; genus Aspergillus; species Aspergillus fumigatiaffinis. The sequence goes on along the minus strand of JAAAPX010000055.1, from coordinate 49,134 downwards.
GGTTTCCGTGCGGTCAGATTTATGCGCAGCGTCTGTCGCAGCATCGGCGGGATGCGTTGCGTATTTCTGGTCTGGGTCCGCGGGCCTTGTTGGATTCTCATTGACCAACGCCATTGGCCTCAGTCAGACCATCTTGACTTTGGTCCGCACGATGAACGAACTCGAGGTTGAACTCAACTCGTTCCAGCGAATGAGCGAATACGCGGAGATCGAGCCCGAAGAGAAACTAGGTGACAAGGAGCGCGCCAAAGTGGACACTGTACCTGCCAGTTGGCCAACACTGGGGAAAGTGGAATTTCACAGCGTCTCGGCCCGCTACCAGCCCGACGGACCAGACGTCCTACGAAAAGTCTCCTTCGTCGCTAACCCAGGCGAACGCATCGGTATCGTGGGCCGAACAGGCAGCGGAAAGAGCACCCTCGGCCTCTCCCTGCTCCGCTTCGTCAATCTTACCTCGGGCAGCATCACAATTGACGGCCTCGATATCACGCAGATCCGCCTGCATCGCCTCCGCACAAGCGTCACCCTCATCCCCCAAGAACCCGTCCTCTTCTCCGGCGACGTGCAATCAAACCTCGACCCATCCGGCGAAGCCAGCGAGACAGAGCTGCACTCCGCTCTATCCGCCTGCACCTCGATCCAAGTGCACGGCGGCACCGCCAGAGAAGCAGGCACCAACAAACCAACAACCCGCGCGCTCACCCTCGACACCCCCGTCGCAGCCAACGGAGAAAACTTCAGCCAGGGCCAGCGGCAGGTCCTCAGTATCGCCCGCGCAGTGTGCCGCCGCTCCAAGGTCGTGCTGCTGGATGAGGCGACCGCGTCCGTGGACCACGAGACGGACATGCACATGCAGAAGCTGCTACGGAGTATGTTCCCTGACTCGACGATCATCGCAATTGCGCATCGCCTGCGGACGATCATGGATTATAACCGGGTGCTAGTTATGGCTGAGGGGGAGATCATTGAGTATGTCGTTCCCCCCTTCCTGTTTACCAATAAGTTCACAGGCTAACTTGGAAAGAAATGATTCCCCTGCGAATTTGATTAAGAAGCAAGGCGTTTTCTGGAGTATGTTGAAAAATACAGGGGAGTATGATGAACTGGTTCAGATGGTAAGGGAGTAATTATTCTATTGCCGGTGCAGCCATATTTCGGCCATGTCTGTTATCGAAGAGTAGATATATGATGAAGTTCTCAGATGAGATGTCGGAATACTTTATTAACCGAGCATATAAACTCTCTAATTAGCCTAAAACTGCTGTCAAAGAGTATTAGCCAAGCAAGCCACAAAAGCCACGAAGCTTGATACAATGCCTTAACCTCGCAACTCTGATATTTACACAGCTAGTTCATCCCACATCCTCCTATTTAAGATACTATGGACATATTCTGACCATCATGCAGAGGAAATCTGCTGCTGCTCTACAGGCCACTTGAAAATCACAGCCTCTGCGCCCGTCAGGACGAACCGAAGAACAACCGACCGCTCATTGTTCAGCGCCAGCTCGTACTTCCCCGGGTAGAGCACCCGATTGCCGGCCTCATCCGTGCGAGCCACGCTGTCGATAGTCACGGGGATGGTCATGGTCTGTGAACTGTGCGGTTTCAAGTCCGCCAACCGGTCGAAACCGACGAGCCACTTGTTCGGGTATGGCGCAGGGCCGGCGGTGGTGTTGGCGAAGAGCATGGCAGTATAGTCGGAAGCGACCTTGCCCGTATTGGTGATTTTCACCGTGAAGTTGAGGAAAGGCCTTTGTTCGACGTTTGCGAAGCCCGGGTGGGGCTGCGTGAGGAGGTCTTGGATGTTGTAGGAGGACTTGTTCTTGTCTGAGCCAGCAAGGGAGGCGCTGAAGGTCGTGTAGAAGAGCCCGTGGCCGAACTCGTAGACGGGCGTGCCGGTGTACCACATGTAGGTCTGCCCGGGGTTATTGCCATGCGGCCGCAGGTTCATGTCGGTAGCTGGGAATTGGGTTGCGTATTCGGCTGGGTACTGAGTCACCACGAGTCGGCCGGCTGGGGCTCGCTTGCCGGTGATGATGTCCAGGAGAGCCTGTCCGCCGGATTGCCCGGGGTATCCGCCCCAGATCAGGGAGTTGACGTTCTTATTGGACTTGAGCGATGAGGAGTCGACTTGGCCGCCGCCCATCTGGAGGACGATCAGGGGTTTGCCGAGTTGGCTCAACTGGTCGATGAGCTGTAGCTGATTGCCAGGCCATGTGATGTTCATGCGATCCATAGCTTCTGCTTCCAAGGTGTTGTCGATTCCGCCCGCGAAGATGATGACATCGGATTTCTTCGCAGCAGACAAGGCCTCGGAAAACCCGTCCGTGGAGTGGGACGAAATGTTCGTGCCAAAAGCGTAGTTCACGTCCAAGTCAGAATTTTTGAAGGCATCCAATGGACTAATCAGATAAGGCGCTGGCCCAAAGTAGTTGCCCTGCAGCTGGGTCGTCACGTTCATCCAGGGGCCAATCAATGCAACACTGCGGACCGACTTGGCGAGAGGCAAGGTCCCGTCGTTCTTCAGTAGGACAATACCTTCGACAGCGGCTTCGTATGAGATATTCCAGGCATCCGTGCTCACGACATCGTTCCAAGTCAAGTTCCGATACACGCTTCCATTGCCATCGAAATAGCCGAGACGCACCAGGTTGCTGTACAGGCGGATCACACCTCTTTCGATTTCTCCCCGGGCAATCTCCTGCTCGTCAAAGGCTTCGCCGAAATAGTATTGATAAGTGGTGCCGCAATCAATGTCCGTACCTGCGCGGATAGAGTCTGCCGCGGCCCCCGTGATGTTGGCCGCAAACTCGTGGGGGTTCCAGACGTTGTACGCCGCGTCGCAGTCGCTGGACACATAACCATCCTCGACAAAGCCGAATGTGTCACGGAGGAGGGTTTGGAGGAAGAACGAATTTGCGCAGCTGGGCACCCCATTCACCGCGTTATAGGAACACATGACGCTGTGCACTTTGGCGTCCCTGGCTGCAACAAGAAACTGAGGGGTGTAGTATTCGGAGAGTTCCTGCTGTGTGATGTTCATATCATTGCCCAAGCGGGAGTGACCGTCCCAGTTCTCGATGTCGTAGCCCGCATAATGTTTGGCAGTGGCTACCAACTTGAGATGTTCCGGGTCAACGCCGCCCTGGATACCAGTAATATACTCATACGCATAGGCCGACGCCAGGCAGTAAGCGTCTTCTCCAGGGGTCTCTTGTCCTCTTCCCCAAATCACGTGCCTAAATGCGTTAATGTTGGGCGCATACACGTCCAACCCGTGCCGCCCAGCGTTATTGAAAGCTCGTCCTTGAGTCGCGATGATGCTCGCGATCTGGTTGATCAAGGTTCGGTTCAAGGCCGACATTGTCAGGATAGGCATGGGAAACGAGGTGGCCCAGCTGTACTCGCCCTCGTCTGTGAAGTTGGCGCGGTCAAGTCCATGGAGAGCCTCGCTCCATACTTGGTACGGAGGGAGACCAAGCCTTGGAACACCAGGGCTGGTGTTGCCTGTGTTGTTCACTAGCTCCTCGAAGGTGAACATGGAGACCAGGGCAGCAGCTCGGTCATGCGGCCTAGCAGACGTGTCGCAAACTAGAGTCTTGCTGAGCGGTCCATTCTCGCAGTCGGGGAAGGACAGGTCGATCTTAGCGACCGTCTGAGGGGTGAGATCAGGATTCGCCTCCACATTGTAATCAACGTAGCTTGTGTTCGCCTGAGCGAGCGCACAAGGCAACAGAGCTATCAGCACGGCAGCAATAGATTTGGCAGCCGACATGTTGTGAGCATCCACGAGACTTGGAAGTTGATCTCCTGCATTATGGAGTCGGCAGATGAACTGCTGAATTTATAGCAGGCTTCGGCAACACCGGCAGAAAGGATTCTGTATATCCTCCTGCCTAGTCGGCATCTGTACTCCATCTATGCCGTGGAGGAGGAGTCCCTAGCGTCTGGACTTCTTTCCCCGACTTCCCCCACATGCGGATGCCCGAATCCAGCAGGTCCCACAGCCGATCCTGAGTAAAGAGCGGAGCGCGGGGATTCTCCGACTGTCCGACAGAGAGAATGAACAACAAGCTCACCGATTCAAACTGCCAATTTAGGCTGAATTGACTTTAGACCTGGATGATGATGTCAATTGTGTCTCCCAGAGTTCCGTGCAGTTCTCCCTTTGTTCCTATGGAACTGCTTCACTGAGACGAGTGGACTGATTGCCTAGAGAGCATTGAGACAAAATGAAGTGCGGGGGAACAATTGTGTGATTGTATATGCTCAAATCAGCATGTATCTAGACTGAATGAGCAAGTACAGTGTGTCAAGCGGTCCCGTGATATTCAGCAGACCCCAGAGTCGAGGCCTTACATCCTGCAGACCACATCTTATCTTACTGCCAACGCAGGGAAACTCCCGGGTGCAGCGGACGGCAAAGCTCAATTTCCAGCTCGGGCTTTCAGGCTGAAAAGCCAGAGACGGAGACCGAGCATTATTAATGCAACCACAATGGTATGATTATCATCACCGTCTCGTTCCAGTTGACACACTGCCAATACTACAGCTATCGAGCTACGGCAGCCAAGGAGATTCACAAACTGACAAACTCTCTCCTCACTGTTTCCAGGTAGCCTATTTAGCCGATAATAAAAGGCTGTAGAAAGCTGTAGCTTCCAAAGAGCAAAAGGAAAGGCCCATCATTGCTGTTGAGGTAATGGATCATCATGGTCAGGGGACGATGCAACTAAGCTTCTGGTGGAATCTCGGGAAATCCTTATCCGCCAACGCTTTACTGTTTTCGGATTAGTATGATACGGGGGTTAAGTGTGAGTAATATCGTAGTGGGTGATGGAACTGGATATTATAATTATGGATTGTCGACATGTATGGACATCGTGCTCTAGATCGAAAGGTAATTTCACCATTGCATACATGGATCCCTCAATTTTAGAACTGGCAAGGTGCAGTGATATCACGTGGTACCACTGTAGGAATAATGCATCTTCAACTGGCTGAAGGCGATCTGACATCACGATGACATCACACCAAACACAGCAAGACAAATATCTGGTAGAGAGGTAGATATCAAAGAGTTATGCGCTTCGTCAAAACAGCTCACATGAGAATATCCAACTCTCATTCTAACAAAAGGACGTTCCAATGTCTGGCATCTTCAACTATATCCACCAGCTGGTGGACCAGGTGTTCGCCTTCACCAAGCTCATCCAGAATCGCGAAGTTGGATGGCTGACAGTCGACCGCAAGACAGGCGAATACAAGCGCGAGAAGCAAGCGTTATTGAAGAAGTTCAAGCTGCTGCTTCTCTTCAACCCGTTGACAGAATGGATTGATCAGACTCACCTCATCCGATTGTATACGCACGAGAAGAACCTCGCTGCTGGTTTGTTATCGTCCTTGAAGCATTAAGTTATGCGACCACTGACTGTATTAAAGGGCGCAGAGAAGGGAGACCCCAGTCCCACAAACGAATTAAAACCTTCGTCGACTTCTACCAAATCGACATGTCGAAGTTCGACCCATCCGATCCGGAGAAATACGAGACATTCGAGGACTTCTTCGTGCGGAAGCACGCTCCCGGCGCACGACCAATCCATGCACCGAACGACCCTACAAAAGCCATCGTCGTTGCCGACTCACGAGCCGTCGTCTACCCAACCGTCGAAGCTACCCGCAGGCTCTGGATCAAGGGTTCCGAGTTTACCATTGCCAATCTCATCAAAGACAAGGACCGCGCAAAGGCGTGGGAGAACGGTGCGGTGGCAAGCTTCCGTCTGAGTCCCCAGGATTACCATCGGTACCATTCCCCTGTGGAGGGCAACGTGAAGTGGTTTAAGCAGATTCCCGGAGATTACTTCCAGGTTGATCCCGTGGCGCTGCAGAGTTCGGTCAACATCCTGACGGAGAATGCGCGGTGCTGTGTATGCATCGAGACGGAGGACTTTGGGCTTGTTCTTTTCGTGGCTATCGGTGCTACTGATGTCGGGACCGTAGAGTGAGTATTTCTACTGCCAAGGCACTTCAAATGGCACAACTGACATGGTATGTAGATTCAATGAGGAAATGATGACTGCGGGACACCATGTGAAGAAAGGCGATGAAATCGGGCTTTTCCAATTTGGCGGCTCAAGTATCCTAGTGGCTTTTGAGAGAGATCGGATTCGATTCGACGAGGATCTGGAGAAGTTGAGCCATCAGCAGATCATGGTGGATGTTGAGGTGGGTATGAGCTTGGGGAAAGCAACGCAGAAAGGGCATACTGCAACAAACGTAGTTACGGCAAGTCTTTAGAATGTCTACGCGCAGGTCCTCTTCTACAGGATGCGCTAAACGGTCAAAGAGGAAGCGGACACGGAGTTTTGGGTGACTTTTTTTTTTTTCACCACCTCTGCGGGGGAAGCAACGGAACAAGCACGGAGTCTGGTCTTTTTTGCTGTCTAACTGATAGGCAAGTCATGATGGGACATATTCCTCTCCTGTACCTAATGATTTCGGGATAGTTAGTCCGTCTTGCAAAGTTGTTCAATCCCAGGTCGAGCAAGTATGAAAGGTTTCTGATTGAAATTCGGATGCAGCTCCTTTTAATTAGCTATTTACATATGCTTTACGCCTCAAATGCGCCACAGCCATGCTATTATACTTTGAGCCTTAAGCCTGGGGCTTTGTAGATTTACTCCCGCCCGTTTTTACCTCCTTCTCAAGGGCATCCAGTGCAGCCGCGTATCTAGACTTGATCTCGGCCGTGGTGTCCAGCTTCATATTCACCCTCTCAACCTTGGTAGACCGCGTAATCTTGCCATCCAAGCCCTTGGAAATCTCGTTAACAAACCAGCGGCCCTCGCGGTGTGCAACAAGCGTCCAGGCCGAGCCCTCCTTGCCTGCTCTTGCTGTACGTCCAACACGATGCACGTATGTCGTAACACTGGGAGGAACGTCGTAATTGACGACGTGAGTCAACGACTCCAGATCGAGACCACGAGAAGCACGATCTGTAGCGACAATAACGGAGATCTTGCCTCGTCGGTAGGCAGTGAGCGTTTTCCGAGAGGCTGATGATTTATTAGACTTGATAATCGTCCCGACGCGGTTCGCAAGCGACGGGTCGAGAAGTGAAATCAGGCGAGAAAGACGTGATGCGGATTCAGATGACTTGGTGAAAATGAGAACTGTTTTTCTAGCAGGTCCACGATGAGAGATATTCTTTTCCTTTTCGTCGTTTTCAGATGACATGGATACGTCAGACGACGAGTCTGATTCGTCGCTTGATGAGCTATCGTCTTCTGAGTCTGAATCCGATTCATCTGAGCTGGAATCATCTGAGCTGGAATCGTCAGAGCTCGTGTCGTCCGAGCTGGTATCATCGGAGTCCGAGTCGTCGGAGTCCGACTCATCAGAGCTCGTATCGTCTGAACTTGACTCTTCTGTATCTGAAGACCTCGAGAAACGTTCGACAGGGCGTTGATTCTGGGTGTCCAGGTTGATATGAGACTGCAACAGCCGGAGGAGGTAAAGCGGTTTCTGCGACCCGTCGCCAACAGATACCGAGTACTCTTTCAAGGTAGAGGGCAGAGTGAATTGTGCATCAGACATTGTAGGGACGCCATCGTGCTCTGCTTCTTCGGTTGCAGTAGGCTCTGCCGAACCAATGATCACCAGCTTCGGATTTGCCAGTCGGAGAGAATTCAACTTGGAGATATCTCTCGTCATTGTGGCGCTGAGAATGACCTTCCGGGGCTCTCTGCTTTGAATTGGAAGCCCCAGCTCAGCCATAAATTTACCGCTGGAGCCGAAGGTCATAGGATCCTTGCGGGCATCCAGGGAGTTCATCACAACATCAACCCATTCCTGAAAACTCTCGTTCAGAAGTCGATCTGCTTCATCAATGACCAGCCATTCAAGGTGCTCCAAAGTGAAACCCTTAGTGTAACGCAGATGGTCAACGAGACGACCCGGAGTACAGATCAAGATATCAATGTTCGGCTCCGCCCTCTGAACGTAGCCTGGCAACGACTCGCTCAAGTCTCCTGCCTCTGCAATATAGTTCATGAGATTAAAATTCGTCCAATCTTCTCCAGTGAGGTCGACAGTCTGCCTTTGCTTCGAAAGTTCAGGTCCATAGCATTGGTCAACACGCATCAATGTGCGCTGTTCGTCCTTGATCGCCACATTTCCCACCGCAGAACCGATACGAAGTCCAGAACCAGTAGCGCATAGCTCACAGGCTTCTCTGGCTTGTTTCACCAACTCTCTTGTGGGCACTACAATAAGACCTCTCATTCTGGGTGACGGCGTCGGTTTCAGCGCGGTGACCAAAGGCAGTACATACGACAATGTCTTTCCCGAACCTGTAGCGGCTGATATACAAAGATCACCCGGGTGTCTCCTGGGACCTTGCAGAAGCAGTGGAATAACCGTAGATTGTACTGCAAAAGCTTCCTTGTATCCATGATCTTCGAGCAGGCGAAGAAGATTTGACTCGATGCCTAATTCCGAAAACCTGGCGCGTTTGCTTGACGACTCTCTGATGGGATTGGCCAACCAGGCAGGGAGAGATGAATAGCTTGGTTTCTCAGTTTCTTCCGTAATTTGTTCAGGTTGTGGAAGAGGCTCTAAGCCCTGTGCAACGACGGGTTCTGCGGTAAGCGGTCCTGTGGGTGTCCCGTTATCCGGACTGTCATTCTTCGCCTTGGCTGCCTCCTTCAACTTTGCGGATCTTTCGAACTTGGACAGAATGCCGGAAAACTTGTTCTTCTCAGATTTTGTGCCGCTTTCATCTTTAGAACTTTTGGTGGATTTCAACGCTTTGCCGGCCTTGTCCTCTTTCTTTTCCGAGCTGTCGTCCGAGTCGTCCTGCGGTCCATTCATATGTGCAGACCCCTCATTAGATTCGGAAGCCCGTCTTTTTTCGCCCTTTGATCTCTTCTTAGACTTGGAGACCTTATCATCTGAGCTCCTAGCATTCGCTTTGCTGCCGATCGGCGAGACAGCACTATCTTTCCTGGTCTTTTCCTCGCGAACACCGTCCTCTTCCGAGTGTTTGTTCCGCTTTTCTTTTCTTGGCTTTTCTTGTGAACGGACGGCGGTTGGTGAAAGGTTCTGGGTCTTTTTCGCTTTCTTGGTAGGTGTTGGTGTCGACGTAGCAATGGGGGAGCCATCCGATTCTCTCTTCCTTTTGTGAGACTTCTTCTTCGCGCTCAGTGGAGTGGCTGAATCTTTTTTCACTGACGCATGATGCGCAGGTTTGTCGCCAGCCATGATCCAGTAAGAGCTGGCAGAATTGCCGGTTGCTGTGGTTGCTAAGGCTCTAATGCTTTGTGAGATTCTTCTCGAACATGATTTCTTTCCGCGGGGATATTTTTGTTGCATACCCGGCAGAATTCCTACACCGCCTCATATGCCGCCAGGGAGTGGGCCTCAGGGATCAACCAAGTCTAGAGCTTCACTTCGAGATCACATTCGTCTGGTCACATATTGTTCGCTGTATGCTGGTATATCCGGATGTGTACCGATTTTACCGAAGGTCGAATCTGCTCGCCATGGGTAGAGTGAAAGCCGATACCTCTCAGAATTGTCTGGATACCAGCTAGACGGGCGGAGCAGCCAATATGCCCTACAACATTGCGTTAGTTTACCTAATACCCATCGCGAAGAGATGAAGCTGACAATGATTTGCGCAGTATGGTTTGTGACTTCTTCTTCCCTCAACCGGGTTTGTCTCCTCGTCGTGCTTTGTACCTCTGCAGAATTGACTTATTCTATCAGGGGGAGTTGAAAGTCACATATACCAACTGTCAACTGTATGGACACTCGCTCCTTTCGCATGATATACCTGCTCATTGTTATTCCAGAAACTGATCGACCGCGGTCATAAAGTTATCATCATCACTCATGCATACAAAGGGAGGACCGGAGTTCGATATCTTACCAATGGTCTCAAAGTGTACCACATCCCGTTCTTCGTCATTTATCGCGAGTCGACTATGCCGACAGTATTCTCCTTCTTCCCCCTTTTCCGGAATATCGTGATCCGTGAACAAATACAAATCGTTCATGGCCACGGTAGTATGAGCAGCTTATGCCATGAAGCCATTCTACATGCCCGAACGATGGGTCTACGCACCGTCTTTACCGACCACTCTCTATTTGGGTTTGCGGATGCCGGTTCGATTTTGGCGAACAAGATGCTCAAATTTACATTGAGTGACGTTGACCATGTCATTTGTGTCAGCCATACATGGTACGTCCATTGAAGCCTAGGTTTGTGTTCTACTTCTTACCTGGGGACAGCAAGGAGAATACAGTGCTTCGAGCGTCGTTAGACCCATTGATGGTCTCAGTAATTCCCAACGCTGTAGTTGCAGAAAACTTCCGCCCTCTTTCTCACGACACTCGAAAAGGCGATCGAACGTCAGGAGAAATCGAGCCGCGACCACCGCCTGCACCGATCGGGCCGAACGATACTATCACAATTGTTGTCATCTCGCGTCTCTTCTACAACAAAGGAACTGATCTCCTGATTGCGGTTATACCAAGGATTTTGGCATCCCACCCGAATGTACGGTTTATCGTCGCGGGCTCCGGACCGCAAGCCATCGATTTGGAGCAGATGCTAGAAAGAAACGTGCTGCAGGATAAAGTTGAATTGCTCGGGTCGGTTCGCCATGAAGAAGTCCGGGATGTCATGGTCCGAGGCCACATCTATCTGCATCCGAGTCTGACGGAGGCGTTTGGTACAGTCATCGTGGAAGCTGCTAGCTGTGGTCTTTATGTGGTCTGTACTCGTGTTGGTGGCATCCCAGAAGTGTTACCTCAGCACATGACGACTTTTGCGAAGCCTGAAGAGGATGATTTAGTCCTGGCGACCGAAAAAGCGATTGCCGCTTTGCGTTCGAACAAAGTGCGAACAGATCGATTTCACGATCAGGTCAAGATGATGTATTCCTGGACGGATGTGGCTCAACGGACAGAGCGTGTCTACAAAGGCATCACTGGCGATATGAGCCCGGAGGAATTTTATGGATATTATCCCGGTCAAGGCTGGGAAGCCAACGCTGACAGGGTGCGGAGCTTTGCTTTGATCGACCGGCTAAAACGATACTACGGGTGTGGTGTCTGGGCAGGCAAACTGTTTTGTCTTTGTGCAGTAATAGATTTTCTACTTTATGTGTTTCTCGAGATGTGGTTTCCGCGATCGAACATCGACATAGCCCGCAGTTGGCCCAAAAAGCTCGGACCAAATGGCGAGAAGAGTCACCATCTCAACAACAGGGCTCGAACAAGCCAGGAGCGTGTAGCTCCATGAGTGAACGGAAGTCTACTCGTGACTGGATCATTCCCATTCTGATATTCAACTTTTTTTTGTTCCATTTGAGGACCGTTTCATTTATGTGCATAGCAAATGCCGACAGTGATACCCACGCTAATTGGATGATTTATACAAGACATGAAAATAGAACATTAAAAAATATCTCATCCCGCTTTTGAACTCGCCTAGTGCCTGGCAGCGTTATCCCTCTTGGTACCAGGCTCATACTTCCATTCGTGGGCGGCCGTCTCTGCCGACTGGGGAGGGATATCTTCGGCAGCCGAAACGCCCTTGTCGCCGTGCTCGCCGGGCCTGGCCTCTTCGCGCTCAAGACCACGCTGGTCAGCCAGTGTGCGCTCAAACTTGTCCTCACGGTAGCTGCCAACGCCCTCGAGGCCGGCACCCTCGTGCTTCCGGTGGTGCTGGCCATCGTGCCTGATTTCGGTCCCGGTCTGGCCAGAGCCGGGGTGGCCCAGACCCTTATGGACGTCCTTGGAGGTGGCTCCCCTCAAGGTCGACTCGGCGGTGGTCTTGACGGCCTCCTTTCCATGGCTGCGCTCGACCAAGGGGTTCAAGGCCTGGCCGCCGGACTCTCCGGTGGTGTTCAGGGTGTATGAATTGCTGGCGGGAGCAGTGCCGGGAGGATGAGTCTCGGCACGGAACTCGGGCTTGAAGTCTGCAGGGCTGACTTTTGTGCCTAATTGGTGCTGCTCGTGGGTTAGTATAGCTCGTTTCGGAGTCAAGGGATACTTACGCCATCCTTTCTCATGGGAGCAGAAGGCTGGACACTGGGATGGATGAAGTCCTGGTTCTTACCATTGTCGAAGGAGTCGGGGTTTGCGGTGTGGCTCATGTTGGCGTTGATGAAGATTAGTTTGTAGAAAGGTCGTGTGATTTGGTTCTGTTTAGAGACTGATAGATGAATGTTGGCAATAATCGAACAACTGCTGGTAAGACTTTATAAGGCTCGTTGTAGAGTAACATCATCTCATCAATCCACTCAGATGCAGGGACCCAAAGGATACAACCAGAACATGACGTCAAGCTGATGGAGTGACTTCATAGTCATATCATACGCTCCTCTCCCACCCTCGACTTTCTCGCTCGGTAGAGAGGTAACCATCTGGCGATCCAAAAGAGGCTGGAGAATCTGGCTTCAGACTGCATCCGCCAGTGTTGTGACGTCAAAAATGGAATCATGATGTGGAGAAGTTCCAGTGTAGACACTCTCGCGCGATTGCGCATATAACCGGTTGATTGTACCTTTGACATGGAATTATACATCATAGATTCTCCGCCATTGGGATTTGACGTTCTTGGTATCGTGGTGATTCAGAAAACCGGGCGAGAGAGTCCGCGAAGTTCGCGATAGCTTCATTTTTTGTCATCTACTATCGATAGCCCGTGGAATCGGATGGTTGATGCAAGTAATGTATGCACAGAACTATCTAGGTATCTTGTATAAACAAAGTCCTCCAGCGCCAAATCAAAGAATCAATCACCAACAAGAAGGGTATCAACATTCCGCGCCAAGAGATAGAGGAGCTGTCCTGACCAAGCTGGGCATCCGAGCTGGCATCCAGCAGCGGCCTGCAATCACACCAGGATGCTATTAAGAGCCTCATTTCATGATGGGAGGTCGTCCCTCCTTATTCCACTTGACTCGACTCTGGATCCATTCGACTGCTTCCCGAACTCCTGTACCCATCAAGGCACTGACAGGCAACACGCGGCTATCGCGCACTCCGCTTCCAGATTCACCCTCAAAGACCTTGCGCACAAGACCCTCCTTGATGCGGACAACTTCGACACAATCTTCCCGATCTTGCTTGTTGGCCAGCACTAGAATAGGGACTCCAGCCACATCGGAGTGTTGCAACACCGATTCCAGTACCTGGCGACACTCGTCCAGCCGTCCGAACTCGCTCCCCGGCGCATTGATCCCTACCATTTCTTCGGTAACGGCGTCACCTCCGGGCGCGGACGGGCCCGACAACGAGCCAGGTTTCCGATTCGAGGGGAGACGGGTGATGTCTGGATCTTGTCCTACGTCCGTACTATCAACGACGAAGATGATGGCGTGACAACTCGAGTAGTAGCTCTGCCACAGATTTCGCATCGAGATTTGACCACCCACATCCCAGATCTTCAGGTTCATGTCCGGTAATGGAATCGTGGCGACATTCTGGCCGACAGTAGGCACGGTTTTGCCTGGGTTGGTAGCAGTGGCGCCATCGGGACGGGGCAGATAGAGGGCCTTGATTTGCGATAGGAGCGTAGTTTTCCCCGCGTTGTCTAATCCCAGGAGGAGGACGGAGTATTCTGAGCCCGTCTGTCAGCGACACACATGCAATGAGACCGAGGTGTATGATCCTTACCCTCTTTGCTGGTAGCGTAGAGGTATAGAGACTTGGCCAGATGATACATAGTTGCGGTCGGACGACATATGGAGGCCAGTCCAGCACTCGGGAACGCAAGCCTCTAATTTCCAATCAAGTAAAAGGTAGCAAAGCCCTTGGTGAGACGATCATGGCAGCGCAGAGACTTTCGACCCCGACTTCCTGAATGTCTTCGAATCTTCCATCGTTCGTCCGTCCAACTCCAGGACGACGATCCCCTGGATCCAAGAGGCCTAGGAACGGATCATGCGTCAACTGTATCCCAATTGGGTAAATAGGGCATAGGGTCTTCTGTCTAATCACCCTAAGCCCTACTACATACCGCAACGAGAAACGCAACCCCGCAACCGGGTCCCGAATTCGGCCAGCGAATCTCATGATGACTTCACGCTGTTTTGGTCAGCGCCGAGGAGCTGCATATGTCACTCTACTGTTTAGCCTATATCTCCGGTACAACGTGCATTGTGCACATTCAAACGGTCCGGATCGGACTACGGAGGAGTTGCCCTGGAAAGCCTGCCTGGCCCTGAACAAGGCAGACGGCTCGATCTGGCAGGCTTAAACAAGGCAATCTGATTTCATTCGTAGCCGAACGCCACTCGGTGATCTTGATTACTCCGTACCGTCCACCGGCTCAAAACCGTTACGACTATCCGTACTCACTAGTTAGACGCATTTTTTGTTTTGTCAGCGAACCCTGTTTATGGGCGAACCCCAATCCGAGCCTCCATAAACTCCCCTCATGTAATCACTACTAATCAGATTATGATCTTGTTTACTTCTCCATGGCCTTCCAGTTGATCAACCTTCATCTGAAGGTAGTAAACAGATTCGCTGGTTCATCGGGGCCACAATAACTGTGACCGTTATCAAGCTGTCTACCATCGCATGTCTGATGCAGAATGCCCCGCGCTGAAGCCGCGGCCCGGGGCACACAAGATGCCTGCAATGGAAACTGACACCATAATCATCGGTATGTCGCCATTCTTCAAGGGAATGAAATCGATTCTCGCCAATCACTGTGGCCTCTTAATTGACTGAGACTGCGATTGATAGGGAACGGGCCATCGGCTATGATACTTTCATTTATTCTGCATGGTCATCTCCCGTACTACTCCATAAATCGACCGCATCCCGACCCTCTCCTCCATGCGAAGCTTAAGGACAACCCGGACTTACTGGATGCGGATGTAGCGGCTTTGACCGAACATTTCCATGCCTCTCGATTGTCGTACTCGACGCAGGCTCTCCCAGTAAATGTTCTGCTGGACACACTCGTCCGGCCGAGCATCGATGTGGATGTGGGAGAGGGTGAGACCAGAGTTGGATGGCGATACGTGCCTGAAAAGGCCGTCCCACACTTGGTATTCGGCAATGCGCCGAAGGCGGGTGGTCAATGGAATGACAACCTGGTATTCGCTAGCTGGGATATTCAAACTTTGAGCTATGCGTCAATGCTGTCCTTGCCAGGATATTCCTTCGCTGAGCACTACCGCAAGGTCAATGGCAACGATCTTCCCGCTTTCACGCGGCCCACCAGGAGGGAGATTATGGACTATTTCAGCGCCTATCCCAAGGCAGTTGGAATTGCTGACTCTTTTCAAAATAACGAGACTCTAAGCGGTATCACAAGGACTGCAAATGGTTTCTTCATTTCCTCCCACAATATTCATTGCAAGCATCTGGTCTTGGCGAGTGGGATATTCTCGGAAGTGCTGCAGCCCCTTCCGATGCTACAACCCCTACGATTTCTCCAGCCGACTCCGGAGATACCGCTCCTTGTTATAGGATCCGGCTTCTCAGCCGCGGATATCATAATATCTGCTCCGGCGGACCAGAAGGTCCTTCATATATTTAAATGGAATCCGGAAGGACATCCCTCTCCACTCCGCAGCTGTCACCAGCGCGCATATCCGGAATATGCAGGCGTGTATCGAC
Organism: Aspergillus fumigatiaffinis; assembly: GCA_012656285.1. Classification (NCBI taxonomy): domain Eukaryota; kingdom Fungi; phylum Ascomycota; class Eurotiomycetes; order Eurotiales; family Aspergillaceae; genus Aspergillus; species Aspergillus fumigatiaffinis. Next base: position 33,483 of record JAAAPX010000055.1, on the reverse strand, counting down.
TGATGAAGCGAGCTGCTCTTGCCGCAGGGCCAGCTACAGCCAAACGCCCTGGCAAACCAAAGCGGACGACATCCTCTCCATTCCTCGAAAGTCGGGCCTGGGATACTGTTTACGAGGGCCTTCCAAACACAGAAGTGATTGCAGTGGATATGCAATCGGAATTTGCAGTGGTAACTTTTCGACTACCCGACGGAAGCACAATGGAACGAACCGTCCGTGGCCTGGTATATGCAACTGGTCGTCGTGGAAGCCTTGGCTACCTGGATAAGCCCCTTCTTTCCGAGGTTCTCGGCTGTCCAGGTGGAGCAGAACCAAGCCCCATCATATCGGGCAAGACATTGAGAGCAAAGGCCTTGGAGGATCTCGAAGTCGCCGAAGATGTCTTTATCATTGGCAGTCTCACCGGCGACTCCCTGATCCGGTTTGCCTACGGCAGTTGCGTGCAGACGGCTGGTCGACTTATAAGAGCCCATACCGGGGATGATAAATCCGAGTGCAAAACGCCAACCTCTTCCAGACCACAAAGCTCATCTTTGCGTGTGATGAACGGCGTGGAGGGTCACGAAATCTATCATAACGGCGATTATTACCAGCAACTGGAGAAGGTTGATTCCGAGGCCACAACTCGGCCCCCCTCGAGTCTGGATGGCCTGTGGAGCTGGATGGTGAGGTTTTGGAGGTCATAGAATTAGCGCGCACATATATACTTGGGCCAGAACTCTATTAGAGCTCGTTGCGTGATAGTCACTTATATCCTCAAATATATCATTGAACATATTGGATCAACATATTGCAGAGCACATAGCACTAATTCAGGAACAGGCTAGGTTACAGGGTATATATTATCATTATCATCACTAGGTTGGCAAGTCTTCACCCTCAACTCCATCCATCACTAACCCATAATCTGCAGCTGATCATCCGGAGGCCAGCGTGTCTGCGCAAAGCTCAAGCAGCGCTTGATACTTTGTAAGAACTTTCGGGTAATTTCGTCACTGAGGATGTGCGCCTGTTGATCACTCTGGTGCAGCTTTTCTCGGGCTGATCGCTCGTGGATACCAACCATAGTCACACCAATAGGCCAAGCTCTGTACCGAATTGTTAGAATAGACCTAAATGCAGAGTAGAGCTTCACTTACGCTTTTCCGATGCTGACGCGCAAATATGCGTCGTTAGCATCAACATATCTCCGCAATTGAGCCTTGTGCACGATCTCCATAATGGGCTCTAAAAGGTTATCGTCGATGTCGTTCTTCTCGAACTTCCTGAAGAGCGGCTTCAAATTTTCTCTCGACTGAACCATCGCATTGTAGGCCTGACGACCGGTCAGACTCTGCTTGACCGATACATCCCGTCTTGCGAGAGCACGTTCCCATTCCAGCAGCACCATGTTGAAGTACGAGGCCAACTGCCTGAACAAGAACTTGCGACCATCTGCATCCTTAGGAAGAGTGGTTGGAATCTTCATGTCCACCTCGGGTACAGGTTCCAAGGTAGTAGGGATAGGCCCGTCCGTCACCTTCGGCTGAGGAGTCATCGACCGACGGACAAGACGGCGGTATCGTCGCAGACGGGCAACATGATTCTCTCCAAATAGACAGATAGGCTCCTTGAGGTCGCGAAGTTTCTGGTTCAGCTCCTCGTCCGGTATATCCACCTCTTCCTCTCCGATAGTCGACTCATCCTTCTCGCCGGCGGGTGGCAGTTCAGGCAGACCCAGTCTCTTCCTGCGTTCTCGCTCTTTCGCTGCCTCCTCCTCCTCTCGCTTCTTCCGGGACTCCTCGGCTAGTCGCCGTCTCTTCTCTTCCCGTTCGCGTCGCTGCTCTGCTTCTTCCTCTTCGAGTTTGCGTTTCTGAGCCTGGCGCTCCTCGCGTTCGCGTTGTATGCGCTCCTGTTCTGCATTGTAGGCGGCGATTCTGGCAGCTTCGAGTTCGGCTCGTCGGACGTATTTCTTATTTGGGGTTTGGGTGGGTTCCTTTTGCTCTGATCCTGATGATGTTGAACTGGGCGTGGCGGAACTTTTGGCCTTGGAGATTTCCTTGGCCATCAAAGATGCGAAATCCATGGCTGGTTTTGAACAAGTTCTAGCGCTCGCTAACTAGACTGTCACAAGTGATCAAAAGATGTGCGTGTACGGAGAGTTGTGGGAGATGTAAAAATGATCTTGAAGCGGCGGTGCAAGCGGCCAGATTCGGCGGGCGAGCTTCTTTCCTCCGCCGGAGAGCTCTCGCTCTCGTGACAAGCAACACCTCAACCACCAACATCGCCAGCTCGCAGCCGCACGATTTAAATCAAACTGTTCGCTCTACAGCAATTGAAAGGCTCGTATATTGCTTGAAAAATCGCGTGACGATTCGCCATCATGGCTGCACCTCGAGATCCGCCCAAACCGCAGATCGACCGTCAAAAGACCACACCTTTCCACCTGAAGCTCTTCTACCGCGTGAACTCCTTCCACCAACTATCTGACTTTGCCATTCCCTCATCGCCATCTTCCTACAATGGGCCGACCAGCGGTCCTAATGCGATTCGAGCTCGCTCTCCGCCCCCAGCGCGACTGCCCCCACACCTGGAAATCTACACCTGGCAGTCCTGCACGCTACGAGAATTAGCCCAGCTCCTCACCTCGGCCTTACCATCCCTCGTGCCCGACCCCGCCGTCGGCACACGCATATGCTTCCGGCTGATCTACCCAGACACCAAGGCCGCCGCGACAATGAGCGGCGACGCGCGAGGGCGATACCTGAGCAGGGACATGGGGAGTGTGGTCGTTGGACCAAAGGACAGTCCGTACCGGGGTGATAATGACGAGGAGAATGGGGGCAGTGCTGCGACGGGGCCACGTGCGCTGCGGCTGCAGGGGAACGATGCGGACAAGACGCTGCAGGACTTCCGTTTCGTGATTGGGGACTACGTGGATTGCGCGATCCTGCCGCCCCTTGAGGACGGCTCTGTTGCTCCGCCGCTTATTACGGGGCGGGGACCGGTGAGCGGTCCCGTTGGAGGGGGCATGAGGGCGTTCCGTGATCCGGGGTTTGGACGGCCTGGTCGTGGGAGAGGGGATCGGGGGATACCATCTGGGGATTGGAGGCGTGGTGAGAGGCTACCGGATGGAGGAGGGCGCAGTTATGGTGGAGGACCTGGGAGAAGGGGTTGGGCGCCGTATTAGGTGTGCTCTAATTGTATCTTTAAAGCTTACATGGAGTTTACGATAGGAAAATAGTTCGGTTTACAGTTCCGGGAGTGCATGTTCTTGATACCGAGCAATTGACAGGACAGGACCCAATTTGGGTCACGGAATTCAATCATGAGACGCAGCTTCACATGTGGATAGAAACTGCGAATGTACTCGATCAGTCCAGAGAAATGAGGGACGGCTCATTCAAGTGGGAACGATTGATCAAAGCGAAATCGATGCGGTATATTCTAGTAATAGGTACAAAGCCAGCGGGTCAGCGCACAACACGATCTCGTACCCGCCCTTTCCATCTCTGCCTCACAGAAACAGTCTGCAGAGATCACCTCAATCCACACAAATCAACAGACAGCCTAGTATTCGAGAATGGTATCGCCTCTCCTCTTCCCGCGGAATTCGTATTTGCCCTGTTCCGCCAGTTGATCAGCATTCTCTTCCCATTTCCAAGATTTATAGCTCGCAAGAACATACATCTGTCTTGTAGGCAATGTAGCCCAATGTACCGGGGATCGCAATCATGTAGATGAACGACAACCAGGCATGGCGCGGGGTCCAGCGGAAGTACTTGTAGCGGTTTGCGGTAAGTTCTGCACAGCATTAGTCGTCGGCATATATCTTCTCGCGCATCTTGTCTCAAAATCAATCCGCGCATTCGCGCTATCTGTTGATGGGCTGGAGGGTAGGAGAAGGACGGAGAGATGTACCGTAGTATTTCTGGAAGGCCGGGTCAAGGACCAGGGCTGCGGAGCAATTGATCAGTATTGAGATAGTTTGTCACATCCGGGGAAAAGCACTTACACTTGCTAGGGCCGGCCATTGTTGCGACGTCAGCAATTTCAGGCGAGGCCGAGATACTCGTCGATGATGGTTGTGATGGTATCCATGAAGTTCAAGTGGGCGGTCACCTGATCTGGGCGTGCTGAGTCAGCGGGTCACATTGGGGCCTGATATCGCGGGCATCTACTCCGTTCCCCTCTACTCCGTATTACCGCTTATAATGGTGGTTGGAAATTGGTGCACATTATCAGCGTTGTGGGAGCAGACAGCTACTGACTCTCTGATTAAGAGGCTCATACCAGCTATATGGCCTGAAAAACGCTATGTGTACAGGTGATATTGATCTGAATTGACCCACATATACATCGATGACGCCAGCTTCGAAGATTTTCACAGGGGTAGATGGTGCTTGGCCGAGGGGTTCATCCGAGGTTGAGTTCAACCTTGGGATTATTCATGAAACAGGTTTAGAAGTAGTGCCATGGACCCTGAGAGAAATGCAGATCAAAGATAAAGTCTTGTACCTCCTGTTGCACTAAGCCTTTCGGTGTTCTTTTCCATATTGTGTCGACCGCATCAGCGTCCGTAGACCAGCATCACTCAATTACTTCATAAGTTCATATACACCTAGCTCAGGTACTCAGACCCCAAAATGGCAGACGCAAACAAAGGCGCCAAAATCACCCTCTACTGGTACACTTCCCTCGTCACCACCATCAACACAGAAAACTAACACTGGCACGCAGGCTGGAACATTCCCGCGCCCAGCGCATCCTCTGGCTCCTCGAGGAACTCCACCTCACCTACGAGCTCAAGACCTTCAAGCGCGGCGCCGACATGCTAGCCCCAAAGGAGCTCAAGGACATCCACCCGCTCGGCAAGTCCCCGGTTATCAGCATCGAGACCCCCGGCGCCCCAAAGCCGCTGGTTCTCGCCGAGTCCGGGCTGATCATGGAGTATCTCTGCGATCATTTCGGGGGTGACAAGCTCAAACTCATCCCGCAGCGCTATGCCGCAGGCAAGGAAGACCAGGTAGTCGGGGAAACCGAGGAGTGGATGCGGTATAGGTACTACATGCATTACACGGAGGGCAGCTTCATGCCATTTCTGGTGATGCAGTTGGTGATGAATAGTGAGTTTCTTTCTGCGGTGTTTCTGGTTTGATGGAAGTGGAAGTGATGCTGACACAGCGCAGGCGTCAGGAACGCCCCAGTCCCGTTCTTCGTCAAGCCGTTGACGGGCATGGTCGCTTCAAAGGTTGAGCAGGCGTTCGTCACGCCGAACTTGACCTCCCACTTTGAGTTCCTTGAGGACCAGCTGAAGACTGCGCCGGGAGGCGGTCCGTACCTATGTGGCAAGGAGCTGACTGCTGCGGATATCATGATGAGCTTCCCTGTTATTGCGTCGTTGGTGAAAATGCCTGATCTTCGGGCTCGGCATCCGAGGTTGGCGGAATACACGGACAAATTGCAGGCCATGGATGGGTATAAGCGGGCTGTTGCGAAAGTGGAAGAGATAGAAGGGTCGTTCTCTGCTTATGCGTGATTGGGATTGCTGGGTCCGGGGGATCTCAAGCTGAATATCTTTGTTTTGTGTTGTGTTGTATATCATGACTTTATGTTTGTCAAAGCTCGACGTACTGGATATAGGCATTTGCCGCTGTAAGATCAAAATGTCAACCATAGTAATGAATAAGTACACAACGCCAAGTCATCATTGCTACTGGCCTCTGTAGCAGACACTGAAGCACCAAAGTATAATTAAACCAGTCTAGACCGTATGTTCTCGATAAGTGTTGAAGCTGCCACATGCAAAAGAAGGACGAACACAAAAGAAAGCAAGATAATGAGGGGTATCAATTTGCAACAAGCCTTCCTGAAAAATTCAGTGCTAGATGTCACAGTTCAAAGGGTCAATGCCTGCTGAGATGACAGCCGGTCGTCTTCCAACGGCGTCCACATGGACACCGAGTTTCTCCATCTCATGGATATCCAGGATTCCGCGTCCATCAATGACCAATTTCGGCGCCTTCATGTTGTATGCTATGCGTGCCCATTCTACAGGCTCGGTAGCAGTGGGATGGCTGGCTGTTGAACGGCATGCTTCACAATCATCGCACGCTTCTTGCGGGGACAAGCGGTATGACAGGCCGTTGCAGGACCAGATGTCCTCCTCTGGATCTTTGGATATTATGGCTTTGGGAAGAGTGTTAACAGCCTTAACCTCCGTCTTCGGTGCAAAAGTGTTCGGCTTCGATTTGGTTGGCATATTCCGAAATTGGTCACAGTCTGAGATGATGAGGACTGCGTCGGCTTGAGAACAAGCCTGGTACGGATCCGGAAAGACTTTGACTACCCTTCCGTCCAAGGCGCCGCAGACGCATTCAACCTCCCGCATGATGTCCTTTTCAAGGCAGAAGGGATCAAAGATCGCAATCTCCATGGGCTTTTCTTCCAGCAGCAACCGAATCACGTCAGCTGCTAAGGACTCTCGCGTGTCGCCGGTGTTCTTCTTGAAGGCGAACCCAAGCATGGCGATCTTTCGTCCGGCCAAATTACCATCAAATCTCTCGATGACCTTCTTTGCGAACCGGTTGCGTTGCATCTCGTTCATCACATTAACTTGGCTCCAATAGTGAGCCACATCTTCTAAGCCCAATGACTCGGCGAGATATGTCAGGCTGGCGATATCCTTGCGGAAACAAGAGCCGCCAAATCCTAGTCCGGCTTTGAGGAATTGAGCTCCGATACGCGCATCCAGACCGATAGCTTGAGCTACTTGATCAACTTCGGCTCCTGTCTTTTCGCAGATAGCACTGATAGAGTTGATGCTGCTGATTCTTTGGGCGAGCATGGCGTTGGCTACAAGCTTTGCCAGTTCTGACGACCATGCGTTGACCTCGAGGATGCGCGACGAGGGCACCCAAGATGAGTAAATCTGTGCGAGAGTGCGCGCTGCGTGGTGTCCGGATGGTGTTCCAGATGATCCGATGAGAACACGATCGGGTGAGATGAGATTCTCAATAGCGGAGCCCTCGGACAGGAACTCGGGGTTCGACAGCACCTCGAACGGCACGCCGGGCCGGAGTGTGGCCAACTATACATCGTCAGATTGCGAAATGAAGAGCAGGCACATGGCTCAATAGTACGTACCATGTTTCGAACCCGCTGCGCAGTGCCACAAGGAACAGTGCTCTTCTCGACGATGATTGTGCCTGGTTTTGCATAGATGGCTATCTGCCGCACAGCCTCATCGATAGCTGACATATTTGTCGCTCGACCAGCGCCCAGACCAAACGTCTTGGTGGGTGTGTTGACGGCAAGCATGATCATATCCGCTCGGGAGATACTTGTCACCGAGTCACTTGAGAAGAAAAGGTTTGCGCGCCGCTTCAAGCGAGTCGCGTTGACCTGGGACGTAGTCTCATGATTGACAATCTCCGCTCCATCTCTCGCCACTCGGACGACGTCGATCAAGCCAGGTTCATGTACAGGAAGGTGTGGTGACTTCCACTTCCGAATGCGAACAGGGTCTCGGTCCAAGACTTCGACTGATATCGACGGGTTGTACAGCGCCATAACGGCTGCGGTTGGCCCACCTGTAATAATGAGATCTTGCACCACTAAGTGAGACACAATAGCACAAGCATACCGACGTATCCAGCGCCCACCACGCAGATGTTCTTCACCTGTCCCCAGGCCGGAAAGCTCTGTAGTGAAGCAGAGCCAGGGGAGTGCATGAAATGCGACAGAGCCAGATCCTCCATTCTAGAAGCACAAAACAACGGACTTGAAGAAGGGGTTGTAGGGCGCGTTGAGCCATCATATGAGCTCGCATCTGAGGTTCCTGCAGAAGACGACGGGAGATCCATTGCGACTGCTTGAGTTTCGGTGATCATTTCAATCATGACTCCCTGTTCGACGATCGTAAAAAGTCCATAAATTCACTGCAGAAATGGGCGCAGAGCGTTTATAGACTGTTGACCTCCCGGCTTCACCCTTATCGAAACCCCCCCTCCTCCATCGAGGGGCCAAACATTTCTGTTTGGTCCCCGCGTGCCTTGTGATTGTTGCCGCCATCCTCCTAGCGCTTCAGATGATCGTGAAAGCAATAATAACCAAAGGTTCATGAGTGTGTAATGAACAGTCGAGTCGATCGCATGGATCCCCAAAGAGCTTGACTGCTGGGTGCACGCGGGGGGATTCGCGGACTGCCACTGGTTGGGAGAGGGTAGAGTCTCGCAGCGGAGGGTGACAAAGAGTTGACCCACGTGCAGCCACCGCGGCCTCCTACACGAAGCATTGCGCTCTGGCTTCAACGTTGCAATCCGGCACAAGCACTTTCTTATCTGCTGTGATCGTCGATGATTGTACCATTTGACTTTGGATGGAAATGCTGGTTTCGGTTACTTCAGGCTCGCATCATGCTTTTATGCGGGCTGGTACTGCCATGTAGATCTGGATTCTGGGTTACTGCTCTACAGAGATTTACACGACCTTTGGTGCGCAATATACTTCATTAAGATATAAATGGATAGAGAGAGCTTTCCGCAGTCTCTAAAAGGGAGGAAGGTGCTGTTGACCACCGAATCACTCGGTCCCGTCAACGGAGTCAGCCGAACAACTGGCAGTCTGATCGACTATCTTCGTCGCAACGAGGTCGGCCTGATCGTGGTGGCACCCCAATTCGCAGGTGCCCAACAGGCCGAGCAACCAGTGGCAAATTTGCGACTGCCAGGTTATCCTCTTCCGTACAACCCAGATCTGACGCTGGTGTACCCGTTCCGCCTGAAAGATGTCTACAAGGAGCCTGTCCAGCCGGATATTGTCTATGTGGCGAGTCCGGCGTCCTTGGGTTTCCAGTTACTACTGTACCTGCGGCAGCTCCGAAAGCCACCCGTTGTGCTGCTGAACTTCCAAACCGACCTGTCAGCATACAGTGAGATCATCCTCCCGACTCCCTTGAGTCGGTGGTCCGTTTGGTTGCTGGCAGTGGTGCAAGGCTTCCTTTTCAGCAATCCCGCTGTGCATACAATCTTCTACCCATCATCATGCATCTTAGACTATCTGAAGATGGCCGGCGCGCCCGTCACACGAGCCGTCAAATTGGGACGAGGCGTCGATACCACCTTGTTCAATCCCTCTCGTCGCGACGAGGCCTATCGGAAGGAGATTGCGCCTAATGGAGAAATCATCCTTGTCTGCGTGTGCCGGCTAGCCCCAGAGAAAGGATTCGAGTTCCTGGCCGTGGCAGCAGCCAAACTCGCGGAAGAGAAGCTACCGTTCAAGCTTTTGATTGTCGGCGGAAACCGTAATCCGGAGGTCGAAACGAAAATCCACCGTCTCTTTGATCATGTCAGAGATCATGTAGTTTTCACAGGTTTCTTGACCGGAGAACCACTGGCTCGTGCATATGCTTCGGGAGACCTTTTCCTGCACTGCTCTATTACCGAGACTTTCGGGTTGGTGGTGCTCGAGGCAATGGCCAGTGGGCTGCCTGTTATCGCACGGGACCAGGGTGGCCCGTCCGATATTGTACGCCATGAAGAGACTGGATACTTGGTGCCTCCAAATGACATTGAGACGTTTGTTGCTCTCGTGCGGCAGGTATCGCGCGACTCTCAGCTTCTGTCCTCCCTGGCTGTGGCTGCCCGGGCATATGCGGAAGATACGACGTGGGAGAAGATTAACCGCAGGGTCGCGTGGCAGATGGCAGATGCGGTTGAAGCAAGAGAGCAGGCAAAACGAGTTCAACTGGAAGGCCAGGGTAGATGGTGTGCTGCTTACGAAAAAGCCAAAGACAGAACCATTCTGGCGCTGGTTCAGAGACTCCGACTCATTGCTGCTTTCGGCTTTGTGTGCTTTATGTGGATGATCTCGGTCGTCCCGTTGATCATTCACGGGAGCCGAATCATTCCAAGGGGTCTGGCACATATCCGCGGCCTGGTCAGTTTGCGTAAATGAAATGTACGTAATGAGAAACGAAGCCATAATGCTATTATGAATAGGTTCTTGCCATAGGCGCCAATGCGAAATACCCAAGTGGTTGCTGCGACTCTCTCCCAACTCATAAACGAACAGGCTCCGTATCCCTCCTAACCAGTAGATGGCCTTCGCGTACTAACGAGTTCTTGCATGTCCGTTTCAATACAAAATCCTGCAGATTGCCCAGTGTGACCCCCGCAATTTCATTCAGGGCCTCCTCCGTGAAAAATGCCTGGTGTCCGCAGACAAGGACATTAGGAAACGTCATCAGTCGCATCAGCGTGTCGTCATGGATAATCTCAGCCGAATGATCATTGTAGAACAGCGAGCCTTCCCCCTCGTAGACATCCAACGCCAGACCACCCAGGTGGCCCGCTTTGAGCGCCCGGATCGCAGCATCGGTGTTGATCAGCCCTCCACGAGAGGTATTCACCAGCAACGCGCCCTTCTTCATCTGCGCCAGGGTCTCATCATTGATGATATGTCGCGTGCCCTCCGTAAGAGGACAGTGCAGGCTGACTACATCGCTCTGCGCCAACAACTCAGGTAACTCGGTGAACTCGCCGTACTTTTTAAACTCATCCCCACCGAACGGATCATACGCCAGCAGCCTGCACCCAAACCCATGGAAGATCTTCGCAAGCGCCAGCCCAATGCGCCCAACACCCACGATTCCCACGGTCTTACCGTGCAGCGTATGCCCCAGGAACCCCTCGAGGTTGAAGTTCCCCTCCCGCACGCGGTTATACGCGCGGTGCGTCTTACGGTTCAGAGTCTGGATCAGCGCCACGGCGAATTCGGCCACGGCTTCAGGGGAGTACGAGGGGACGTTGGCGACGAAGAAGCCCAGCTCCTCTGCGACTTGCAGGTCGACATTGTTGAAGCCGGCGCAGCGCAGAAGGATTGCGCGAATGCCGTAGGCGTGGAGGGATTTGAGGACTGGCGCGTCCAGGGTGTCGTTTACAAAGGCGCAGACTGCATCGCTGCCTTTGGCTAGTGAGACGGTCTCGGAGGATAGAGCGAAGGAGTGATAGACGATTTCGCAGAAGAATGCGTAGTCTTTCTCGAGGGCGCTGTCGAGGAAGAGCTTGTCGTAGGATTTGGCGCTGAAGACTGCTAGTCTCATTTTGACTTTTTGAGTTGACTCAAGAAGTTGGATTTAGAGAGGAGAGACGATAGAGTCCTCTCTTCTATGTTGCAAGAATGCAGTATAATTGGTAAGCTGTAAGATGGCATGATGTGTTCGTCTTACTGTGCCTTCGGATGGATGACGTAGTGTACATTCGTGAGGAGAGTATCGATAATATATAACCACTGCGCTAACCAGATCCGGAGGATAAACAAAGGCAAGGTACATATGAATATCGCATCCTTCACCCCTATCAGCGCTTCTTCGAGCCCCCATCATGGCTACTCTCTTGAAATGGGCCAGACACACGTTTCGAAGATCTCCGTCAGTTCCCATATGCTTTCCCACCAGCGGCTTCGAAACCGTTAGTCCATCTAAGATACTTGACGAGGAACGTTTTGAAGAGGTCAGGAAAGGACAATATTTATCCCGTAGATATCGGCGATGTCTTCGGCTCCAGATACCAGATCATTGCTAAGCTGGGATTCGGGGTTACCTCCACAGTATTGCTCGCTCGTGATCTTGAGTACGCGGTGCTGGTTCTACTTGCTCGCGACCAAGACCAGCTAATGTGACCAGAGGCCATCAATATGTGACACTCAAGGTATATACACGCAATGAAGCCAACCAGGAAGAGTTACAGATTTATAAGCATCTGAACCAAGGGAACCCATCACATCCTGGCTATGCTCATGTGAGAAAAGCGCTAGATATATTCACCATTCATCGTCCTGGAGGGGACCATCACTGTCTCGTTCAGACGCCAATGTGGGACAGTTGCAGGGATCTGCTATATCGCAATCCTAATCATCGATTTACTGACGATCTACTCAAGGTCGGTCTTATGCAGGTTTTCCTTGCACTTGACTATCTCCATACCGAATGCAAGCTTGCCCATACAGGTAAACATTCTCTGGACTTTCAAAGAATTCCGTTACTGATCCACATCCTGATTAGATGTTAAGGGCGATAACATTCTTCAAGAGATAGAGGATAGTGCCATCCTTGACAGTTTTACTAGAGCTGAACTAGAGAATCCTTCGCCGAGAAAGTGTATCAACGGTATGCTGGTGTATGCTTCTTAACAGTTTGGATTGCTAAAGACATTCGGCCGAGCGGTCCTGAGTGATTTTTGTTCAGCTGTACAAGGAGATGAGAGGAGAGATCATGATGCACAGCCCAATGTTTACAGATCGCCAGAAGTAATGCTGAAAACTGAATGGAGCTACCCAGTTGATATATGGAACGTTGGTGTCATGGTATGCTCTGCTCTATGGTCAAGCTCGACATAGATTACTAACAGCAGGGAAATCAGATATGGGATCTTTTTGAGGGCAAGCACCTGTTCTATGGCAATGATCCTGATGGAAAAGGGTAATCCACCCGTGCACATCTAGCCGAGGTAATTGGCATTCTGGGATCGCCTCCTTTAGATATGATCAAATGTGGCAAAAGGGGTCATGAGTTTTTTACTGAGGACGGTAAGTGTACTCATCGAGTGACCAAGCAAATGAAAGAGTGCTTATGAACAACTTTCACAGGGAGATGGAAGCAGGTGATAGAGGTACCAGGAGAGGTAAGTTTGGAGACATCGGAAGAGTTCCTTGAGGGAAGAAATAAGATGTTTCTAGCTTTCATGAGGAAAATGCTTCAGTGGAGACCTGAAGACAGAAAGACGGCGAAAGATCTGCTCCAGGATCCGTGGCTAAATGACCAGATAAAGTAGTCCTTGGAAACTATACACCTAGCCGATGAGAAGCGGCATTCTTCATGTTGTAATAGGTGTCTCGCAAAATTTACATCAGAATTACCATGATGAGGTCGGTAACGTCTGACATGGAGTGCGGGAGATTGGATATCGCCCAGATGATTATATATTTCCGTTCTTCGCAAGCAAGTGATCGAACCGACATCGTCCTGCCAGGTTGGATGATTCTGTTTATCGAAGACGGTAGATGAACCGAAGAGAATAGCTAACTGACCTCCTCATTAGACACTCCGGAGAATCTATCCCGAGTCCAGTGAGACTCAGTCGAACAACCATGTAGTCGAGTATGAGCAGCAGTTAAGAACCTAGCCTCTAGGCAACTGAGACACAAGTTTGTCTGCAATTAAATATGGAGACATCCGCTGCTTCCCGATTGATTTATTAGACGAAAGGTGCAGAAACTTTGTCCAATAGACCTGACAAAGGAGGTTATGCAGTTGCTAACTAAGCTTTGCTGGTGACTAATGAACAATGTATTTTTAAATCAATGGATTCTCTGCATATCAAATTAAGGACAACCTCAGAAGAGGGTGGGATGATGGGACCAGTGTGTACAGGGACGAGTCGCGTATCTTCCGAGTTCCGTCAAAACAAGCGTAGAATCCTAAATCCCTCCCGCCTTGGTGAATGGTGCCCACCTGTCAGCTTGTTAGCATGCTCCAATGCCCACTCATACATTACTCCGTCCTCAGTCTATATCAAACCGCCGTAATAATGTCGAAACCCTCAGAAATGGACCAAGGGGCCACGAGCTATAAGCCAGGCGACTATAGGCTACATTCGGAAGGGTTCTCCGCCAAGGTGTTTGGTACCTTGAACCCTGAAGAGTTTGAGGTTTCGCAGTTCGCACTCCTGAATAATAATAATAAGCCACCATTAAGCTTGTTCAATTGTCGCAGGGAGGAGAGGCTTAGGCCTTCTGAACGTTCTTGATTCATAAGTATTTCCGGCAGTCTGACCGTGCAGTGCCTAGACGCTACTACCTAGCTGCCGGATAATGGCCGAAGGACTCTTGATTCAGAATCCTCCGGCAATGTAGCCCCGCATGTCCTAACTGAGTTACTTGACTAGTTGGATCCAAATGGGGTCCAAGCCATGCACCTTGGCAGGCGCCGCGGCGATTTCAATAATAATATCCCCGGAAGATCCCTGGGAGTCTTAATGAAAGTAAGTTCTAGTTCCCTCCACTCGTTGGTTAGAGACGCTTGTTCTCCTCTCTTAAGCAGCCGTGGGTCAAAGCTAGGGTACCATATAGAGCATTAGCTGACAACTTTGTAGTATATTTCGTATTTGTATATGCTGGTACATCCGGTCTAACCGCAGAGGAGATCCTTGGTGGAGAAATTTGAAACATTATGTCTTCAAGCTTCCTTCCCCCGGTTCGATGACTATACAGCCCAGAACTGATTTAGAAAGGGGCCCGTGAACACTCAAATGACGTTCTTAAGGTCCGAATTTGTGTCCCATTTATGGAGAATATGGCAGTTGATAGACGGCTACTCCGTATAGCGTCATAAGTCCACCTATTGGTGTTTTTGTTCCCAACACCCCTGTCTCAGGTTGTTTCGACTTGATAGATGTCTCACAACCCGAGTCACAAATGGCGGAGAATCCCACCGCATGTAGACATGTCGTACTATGACACAGTCCGGCGAGAGGGGACCAGAGAACTACGATTTAGGGACTGACCTAGACATCAACAAAGTCACCAAAGAAGAACTATAAAATGGCCTTGCTGCTCTTCCGAGCAAGGACAACAACAGAATCACACAGTCCATACTGAACTTACAGTCATATACTTCCAAATCACTGCCACCATGCCTTCCATTAGCCAGCTCCTCTCTGCTGCTCTCGCAGCAGGAGCCTTTACCGCTGTGAATGCGGCTATGGGCCCTGCCTTTAGCACTGGTCCTGTTGCTTCCAACTCCTTCATCCGCGAGGCAACCTCCACACTCATCCTGCCCACCCTTAGCGAAAACAACAGGGGAGACCTTTCCCTTTGGGTCGGCATGGGCACCTCCAACGGAGACTTGATCCAGTCCATCACCGACAAGTGGCAATCAAATGAGTGGAGTGTCTATACCTACACGCTCCTGAAGACTGGAGGTTCGTTGATCTATCATGACACGTCTACTACCTGAACCATCAATGGCACTGACACACAGTCTATCTAGAGTACTCGCAGTACCCTGTGCAGGGCAAGAGCGCCCCCGCCAAGCCTGGCGACCACGTAACGATGCACTGTAAGCAACAGCGCCATCTCCCCGCCTAGACTCTGGACATGCAGAACTAACTATCCTTCAGACAAGTACGATGATGCTTCTGGCAACTACACGCAGACTCTTTCCGTGAATGGAAAAGTCGTTTCCACACTCTCCACCAGCGACGGACATGCGCAGGGCTGGGGTAGCGCTGTGGAGTGCGCCGAAACCAACTGCGGCACTGTCGGTGCTCACTGTAAGTTTACACGGCAACTCACTGTTCAGAGTCAGTGGCTAACATGCACTGTACCTTTAGCCTGGATCGACACCAAGATTATCCTGGACCGCGCGGATCCCAACTACAAAAACACCAACTACAAGGGCCAGGGCGTCACCGGCGAGATGTCCACTTCCGATGGTGGCAAGACCTGGACTGTTAGCACCATTCACATCCCTCAGTTCACCTTTTGAGAGCGAGCGGCAGGTCTGCACTGACGGGGGAATACTAGTAGTAAAGCATAATTAGGTTGCTCTTAAAGCGTTTGCCTGTACAGCGAATATCTAAACCACTCTTAGTACGTGAGCTTCCGAAGAGCATTACCTAGTAGTTAAGAGAGTCCTCGGCAGCGTACTTCCGAGTAAGTAACCGCCTAACCCTATCAAAAACACCGACTGTTTCATCTATGTTTTAGCTCGCCCGTTACGGAATCCCTTCCCAACGTAGCAATTCTGCAGAAGCCCTAAGGATTTTAGCTGACAGTTAGGTTAGGATGCACCATGCAGCTCCTTACTCATACAACCTGTCCAGCAGCTTGATAGTGGCTGGGAAATGTCAGTACTAGGGTTGGTATGGCAGGATGAATACACTACTGCTAATTTGATCCTCAAGTCTATATCCATGTCCAATCCGCCCCGCCGCCATGCGGTGGAAACGGCATAGGCTGCATAGCCGCATTACTTGACGATTAAGGGAAAATAGGTAGAATTCTAGAAGATTTAATCCAATGACAAAGTTGGGTACAGAGTCTATGGACCCTAAATTTAATAATTATTACAGAATCTCCCAGGTTAAATCAGCACAGAAGGCATCCAGCTAATATACTCTACTTTCAGGAGTATATATTGAGATATAGAAAACAAATCTGAAAGTTACATTATCTGATATCCTTAGTCTGAGTATTTCTCGCTATAGATATTATATAAGATAGCAGTAGCTTAGTTTAGGTTTCAGGTTAGCCTCCCACTTGATTGCAGCATGCTGGATATTTATATTATCTAAACACTTCCAAAGCTTCAAAGTCAAAATTTCCGCGACATATGATCTCCTGTCTTTTTTTATAAATCTACAAGGCAAGCACGTGATTTACGCGCCGGCAAATCGCGCAAGGCTGAAGCAGCAGAACGATGGAAGCAGCCCCTCCTCCCTACCGTTATGCTCATGACGAGGCCATGTTGCTTAACAGCCTTCTGACGAAGTCGAGCTACTCGAAGAACTTCCTTCTTAGTCCTATTCTCGGAGGCGGTAGCTCTGCTGCCTTTGTTACCGCCTTGATATAGCTAAAAAGACCTTTGCCGAGAAGGCGCCACGAGAGAGTTGCTATGGAATGGACACCTGGGGGACGCCGATACAACGAAGAAGGCTCTTTTTCGGTGACAGATGGAAGTCGAAAGAAGCGCCATGGATGCGATGGATCTTCAATCCCATCTACCAACGAGTACTGTGCAAATCAACGGACCTACAATGATTACACCGTCGCTGTGGTGTGCGCCATGAGTTTCGAGATGAGCGCAGTCCGCTACATGCTCGATGATGAACATCCCCGTTTGCCCACCAAGCAAGGCGATTCAAACCTATATGTCCTCGGCGAGCTCAGCGGTCACAATGTCGTGATTGCTTGTCTTCCAGGTATCCAAGGGAAAGGAGCCGCGGCAATCGTCGCTAACAATATGCAACGTACGTTCCCATCTATCAAATGGCAGCTTCTGGTGGGCATCAGAGGTGGTGTGCCGAGCCCAACATATGACATCCGCCTTGGTGATATTGTTGTGAGTATGCCCGACGGTCTATTCGGTGGAGTAGTTCAGTATGACCTAGGGAAGGATGTAGAGGACGGCTTCACCCTTAAAAGCTTCCTCCTGCCACCTCCTTCCATCTTGAGGAGTGCAGTGGAGCTGATGCGATCCGATCACTTGACTAAATCGAATAAAGTCAACACCTTCTTGGCAGAAATGCTGCAAAAGTGGCCTAGCCTCGCAGTCTACCAACGGCCACCAGCAGATTCCGATGTTCTCTTCCAAACGGATCATCCCCATGTACCTGATCAGGCCACATGCAGGAGATGGGAAAGGACTCAAATTGTTGATCAGCCTGCACGTGGATCTGATAATCCTAAGATTCATTATGGATTGATTGCGTCCGGGGACAGAGTAATGAGGAGCGCTAGAAAGCGAAACATGACGGGTCAAGACATTGGCGATATCCTCTGCTTCGAAATGGAAGCAGCTGGCATCATGACGGAGTTTCCATGCATTGTCATTCGCGGCATCTCCGACTATGCAGACTCTCACAAGAATGATAAATGGCAGCACTATGCGGCAGCGGCGGCAGCGGGATGCGCGAAGGAGCTTCTTTCATATCTGGACCCAGAGGATCGCCAAGTCCTGCCAGACTTGACCCCTCCGCAGCCGTTGCACGGCGGGTTCAACGTTAGTCGTGAACTGCACGGAAGTAGCAACATACCTACACCTTGCGAGGGTTCCGCTACCCAACGAAGCACGGTCTCAGGTCACCATCTGAGCGGTGGAATCCCGCCTCTCAGTAGAGCGCATAAACAGATGCTTCTAGACTCATTGAAATTTGACCGGATCGATGCTCACCAGATGACCATCAAAAAGGCACACGGAAAGACGTGCCGATGGCTCCTCAATAAACCGGAGTACCGTGACTGGCTTGATAACAACAAGGTCAGCGAACATCACGGCCTCTTGTGGATGAAGGGGAAGCCTGGAACTGGCAAGTCAACAATAATGAAATTTGTCCTTGTTAATGCCCAGGAAACGATGAAGGACACGATAATCATGTCTTTCTTCTTCAACGCACGAGGAGAGGACTTGGAAAAGTCTACAGTTGGATTGTATCGAGCCTTGTTGTCAGAGATTCTTGAACGAGTCCCAGAACTTCAGTGTATATTTGACACCCCCGAGTTAAGGACGTGGAACAGCGGTGGACATCGTCAGTGGGGTGTTGAGTTGCTGAAAGATTTATTCGAACAAGCAATACTACGCCTTGAAGAGTCTTCCCTAATGTGTTTCATTGACGCATTGGATGAATGTGCGGAACATCAAGTGCGTGACATGATATCATTTTTCGAACATGTCGGCGAACTCGCTGTTGATGCTGGAGTTCACTTCCGAGTCTTATTTTCAAGCAGACACTACCCGTATATCACTATAAAGAGAGGACTGGAGTTGATTCTAGAGGGCCAACCAGGCCACATCCAAGACATCACCGATTACGTGAATAGCGAGCTGAAGATTGGGCACAGCAACCACGCCATGCAGATCAGGGGTGAACTTCAAAAGAAAGCCTCCGAAGTTTTTATGTGGGTCTTCCTCGTGGTGGGGATACTCAATAAGGAGTATGATCGAGGCCGTGTCCATGCTCTTCAACAAATACTTCACAGGATCCCTGGCGACCTGCATGAGCTATTCCGCGATATTCTAACACGGGACAGCCATAATCGAAATGAGTTACTATTATGCATCCAATGGGTGCTCTTTGCAAGACAGCCATTGAAACCAGAGGAACTGTACTTTGCTATTCTTTCTGGCAATGAGCCAGGAGCTTTGACAGAGTGGAATACTGATGTGATCACAATTGATGTCATCAGGAGATTCATCCTCGATTCATCCAAAGGTCTTGCTGAAATTACACGCTCCCAGGCTCCGACAGTCCAGTTCATTCACGAGTCAGTTCGAGACTATCTCCTCAAGGAAAACGGGCTCTGCAAGATTTGGCCTGACTTTGCAAGCAACTTACAAGGACGAAGCAATGACCAACTTAAGCACTGCTGCCTTGCATATCTCAACGTCGATGTCTCTAAACATGTTGATCTCAGCAAGCCACTAGCGAAAGCATATTCTAAGGAAGCTGCAAACCTCCGCGAGTCCGTTGCTAAAGCGTTTCCGTTCCTGGAGTATGCCGTACGGAACGTGCTGTACCATGCTGATGCTGCTGAAGGTAGTGGTATTGCTCAAGGAGATTTTATCCAGGGCTTCCAGCTTTCCTATTGGGTTCAACTCGACAATCTATTCGAAGAAAACGAACGGCATACACAAAATGTGAGTTTACTGTATATCTTAGCGGAGGGCAATCTGTCGAATCTCGTAAGAGTTCACCCCGCTATCCTATCCTGTTTTGAAGTGGAAGGAGATCGCTACAATTCTCCCTTCTTTGCGTCCTTTGCTACCAGAAGCGGGAAAGCTCTCCAATCACTTCTGCAAGCCTATACGGCGAACATGCACCCAGAAAGTCGACTGCGTCAGCTGTGCGACAAGTATTGCCAGGACGGAAGCAGAAACACTTACCTGGGACACTATTTCGACTTGTCAAACCATAGGACCGCCCTTGCACATATAGCAGAGCTTGACGAGGTACTATTCGCTTTTCTCCTTGAAACAGGGAAATTTAAGCTGGACTCCAAGGACAGAGATAGGCGGACACTGCTGTCATGGGCAGCAGCAAGGGGAAATGAGGTGATAGTCAAGCTGCTACTGGCAACAGACCGAGTTGATCCAGACTCCAAGGACAAGGATAGGCGGACACCACTGTCATGGGCAGCAGAAAGGGGAAATGAGGCGATAGTCAAGCTGCTACTGGCAACAGACCGTGTTGATCCAGACTCCAAGGATAATTATGGGCAGACACCACTGTCCTGGGCAGTAGAGAGGGGAAATGAGGCGATAGTCAAGCTGCTACTGGCAACAGACCGCGTTGATCCAGACTCCAAGGGTAATTATGGGCAGACACCACTGTCCTGGGCAGTAGGGACGGGAAATGAGGCAATAGTCAAGCTGCTCCTGGCAACAGATCGCGTTGATCCGGACTCTAAGGATGACTATGGGCAGACACCGCTGTCATTGGCAGCAAGGAAGGGATTTGAGGCAATAGCCAAGCTGCTACTGGCAAACAGGTCGAGTCGATCTGAACCAGATATGGGACCTAGACTGGCTGCTTGATACCCAGTGCGCAAATCCATATGCGATCCACCCAATCCGCACTTTGGGTAGGATGAGGGTTGGCCCTGATCCAACTCACCTGGATGTGGTCCGATCAACCCATAATCCATGTGGTTGGATGCAACTGTGTGGATCAATTCATATCTCATCGACGACCAGTCTAATGGGGACGCTCTGCTGTCATGGGCAGTAGCATGGTGGCGCTATGACGGCCTATTTGTAGGCGCAGTGGCTAGATGCCTGTGGTGGTCTCGTTGCACTATTCTTCACCCATTACTGAGCATTCAAACTTTTTTTTCAGTCTTCCAGAGTTAGTGGCCAGAAAATATTAATATACCAAACTAGACTAAAGATAAAGAAATAGAGGGAGCATGGCTATGTTTATAAAATTGCCTGCCTCTGCCTTCGTGACTTTGTTAGCTTCCATACCAGACTTTCAGCCTTGGTTTGCTGAGTGTGTTGGTTCGTGATATCTCTTTATATTAGCAGTAGCATGTGCTTGTGCAGTAATGGTTGCCAGATTAAGAGCCACTTAACTTACTTGTTAGATTGATCACTGAATAATAATACATTCTATTGATCAGGAAGCACAGCCATACTAACTAATGCACCCCCTACTACTCTTGAGACCGCTGTGAATTGCTTTATACCTAATTCCGCCGCTACGGCTTAATCACCCAATGAGCCACCAAATCAACAACTTTAACTGAGGTACTCACTGAAATTCCAGAATCCGCAAGAAAGCCTCAATCGCGCAGATAGCCCTGCGCTATTCTATAATGCGAAGCTGGAGCAGAACAGCATCTTACCGCGGCAGTTAATAATTATATCGAAAGAGAGTGATTACTGATTAGTGCGCCTCTATCTAGTAGTTTGCTTTCCTAGGCAATACTGCGCTTTTGACTTTGGGGTTATATAAGATGCACAGAGCAGAGTAAGACTTGCTAAGGCATATCTTTAAAAGATTATCATCAAAGGCATGATAATCAAACAGCTCATTCGAGACATTCTCTTCGGATCTTGCTTTTGCCACCCTTGTTGACCTATCTTTGCCAGTACATTGTTGAATCGACGGATAGCATCGCCGTAGCACTCGGTCTTGAGATACTCGGCGGAGGGGTTACCATCTACTTTGGATTATTGCCCGTAACAGGCGCCGTTACATGTATACCGTGAAATGATACCCTGCTCAGGAGCGAGTTGACTGTTGAATCTAGGCTACAGTGCAGGTGCAGAATGCGAGGATGTAACCCATCATTCTTTAGCCGAATAGCGCCTAATGTTAGTGTCAACCTTTCGCCTTCAGTCGTCATTTCGCCACCTCTGGCCTATTCGCAATTTAAAGGACTATTCAACTTGGTGACTATTATTACTGCGCGCTGTTCCCTGGCCAGTATACAAGACGCAATTGTTGCTCGACATTACGCTGAAATAGCGATGCTGAATAGAGACTCGTGATATCAACTGGTAGCCAAAACGAGAGACTGAGATTGGCATGACGTGGGAACATCCAATTCATGAAGCATGGCAAAAAGTCAATGACGGCTTTTGATTGCTGATCAGAGACTCGGAGGCGAAGACCAGTAGGCTCTTTCTAGCCCTAGATCAATGGAACTTGACGGTCATATCCCGTTGTCTTTTGGATGAATTGCTTGTGCCGCGTAGAGTACTTTGCTTTCAAATACCTGATTCGGTATCTCTCTGAAGAAAAGAGATGAAACGTATTCTCATTGGGTAGAGAATAAGAATCTTGTCGATCTGGGAATTGTTATGGTTCCAGAACAAGTACTGCAATTGGAAATGAATATGAACTACCAGGTCCCCTACGTAGCATTACATTGTGCAGGTGTTCATCATTCCAATTACATATACTATAAGCAGGCTGTGCATTGTTGGCCCGAATGCTTCGCATTGTAGCAGCAGGGAGGCAACAAAAAAAGCAGGGAAGCTTCCTGCACTTGCATACACCAGTCAGTCTTTGAAGTTCACCGCGCACTATGCAGTGGTATTTTGAAGCAGTCCAGCTACCTTAGGAGGAGAAAGCCTTTGTAATGGGGCAAGCACTTTTGGGTGTTTGTTAGGATTTTGGCCTTGAGATGATACTATGGAGCAGCCCCAGCTCGCAAGTATTGACCGGACGTCGCTGATTGGCGGTGGTGGAATGACGCGTAGATTGAAACAGATGGATATGACCTCACCGGAACATATATCATGTCACTCTGAAGATATGCTACTATACCCGAAGAGGCGTCCCCGTGGCATGGAAATCTACAAGGCATTGGCAGAGGTAATGATGACACAGTCCATTGGTTTCTGAGCTTGAAGAAATGCTAATGTATATCTCATATCTGACTCCGGGGCAAGTATATACAAGCTAGGTACAACCATAAATTCATGAAAGACCATCCGAGGTAGAGAGTAAAGAGTAGAGAGTAGAGAGTAGAGACTTATCCCTTTCTGAAAGTAGGGCTTTATGGAAAGAGAGCCATAACCTTTTATGCCCTTACGCAGCCAGACCCAGATCTATTGTGTATGGGAATCTGTACTCCGCCGAGGTCACTGATGACGCCTGCGCCATGCACAGCAATATCGTAGGATGAAGCCGCATTCAAGAAGGCTTCACCATCGTCATCCTGTCTTTGGAAAAAGAGTGCACCAATTCCCGTTTCACCGTCCGATAATCGTCGAACGATTCTTCGTATGCTTTGAGTAGTTGCCGTTTCTCTTTAGATGAGAGATTACTCCCCCACGACTCTGCAAGGTTTGCCGTCGCCTCGTTCTTATTTATCGGAGGCCAGGAATGACAAAAGATCATCGGGACACCCTGGTGATCGTGAAAATGGCCATCATGGTGGGCGTCATGCATTGAAATAGGTGCTGATTCGGCTTCGGAGACACATTTCTCGGATTCTCTAGGCTTCGATTTAGGAGTGTGGGCGAATAGGCCGCTCTTTGCAAGATAGCTGAAATCCCACGTCATTCTGCTTGTGGAAACACGAGAATCATATATTTAAGAAAAAACATTCATAGGAGGCTTATAACCGGCTTAGCTAGTAGACTAGTGTTTCAATGTAGAGAAGCTACAGGGCTTTTAAGCCTGAGCTAGAGAAAGAACTATCCAGTCTAAGCTGTCAACATAGCTTTCCTGGGTACAAGTTAAAGAATCATCATTCCATATCTAACTTAAAGATCCAGCCAAAAGCTGATCTTGATGATTCATAGAATGCTACAATCGGGTATGCGAAAAGATATGTGGTTCCTAACAGACAGTTGGTTCTCAGTGCAAAAGAAAAGGATAAAAAACGAAATAAAAAAAAATAACAGGATGGCCGGGAACTCCGTATGATAGGTACCTACCACTCACAAGGGTCCAGATCATGAACATGCATTGGTCAAACAGCTTTTGAGTTGAATGTCACTGAAGTATGTTCCGCCACATCGAGGGAGAAAGTGTGAGTGTCATTCTCTAAATGGTGGCTGGAACATACCTCCACACATTCCTGTCATAACTATCCAGCAAAGAAAGTTCGTCATATCCATGGTAGCTTCTTTGACGGCTGTGTTTTCCAGCCGCTTTAAGCCAATGCGAACTTTTAGGGTCCTGGCTGCCACTTTCGCTCAATGTGTCTGGGGCTTGCAAGATTAGTATATTAGTCGATTATACCTCTACATAAGTCACAACTTAATAGGTAAGCTGTATCAAGGAAAACTAGACAAGCAGGTATGCATGTATTATCATCGCATAAGCCATTTTCAGGATCTGAGGAGGGTAGGCCGTCGATTTCCTTCAGAATCGTCCGGTTTCAGATGACACTGTCAAGTCATCTGATATAATGAGACCCCTAGAGAAGGTAATTGAAAATTGCTGGATCGCTGATACTGATGAGGATTGTTAACGAACCTTGAACCCAATCGCAGCGATTCTCTGGCTTCGGCCCTTCCTCTCTTCCTCACCACACGTTCGGGCTGTGTTTGTTGGTGAACCACTCCATCCAACGAGTATCTGAGTAATCAATTGCCCCTGTGGTTACAGTAATGAGTCAAGTAGGTTCATGCAAGGACGACATTTGACATTTCGAAGACACGCGATATTGAGCCTCATTGGTCGAAGCCCTACTGACCATCCGGTCGAGCGCATTGGACGGCTGATGTTTCCGGCCAGAGTTGGTTGGGCGCATGTATACCGCCACCCATGGAAATCCAGCGTTGCTGATACCAAATGACTGGAAAGTGTCAACTGTCAACCTTATCGCAGAGCTTCTTATCTGACAGTTGCCAAGATTGAACCGTGAACCAGAATCCCATGGGCAACCAACTGCAAAGTCAACTTAGTCAGTATTATTGCGACTGTGAGATCGCTGACAGTGCCAATCGTTCGATCCTCTGATGAGAAGATCGTTTGAGCCATCATTCGGTTTAGTTTGGCTCGCTCACTGTCAATTTGATGGCTCTCCTCTACCGCCAAGACATAAATCTCAAAATGATCGCCAAGCGCTTGATGACATCCTCCACAAGTCTGATTTGACAGACACTGGGGTTGCAGTCAGATGGCCGCTCCGGCAAACTCCACCGAGCCGATCTAGGTGTGTCGATCAACATATCTAGGCACGACATGTGAGCTTCGTGGGTGGAGATTGATATAGATGTCGCTGCTGAGAGTTGGTTGGTCGATATCTGGATCGATGATATATGGAGCTGATAGTCTTGGTGCTGGCCATTTAGGTCCATGGGGCGACAACTATAGGCGTGGATAGATTTTCGAGGCGGTATACATTCCTCTTCTGAAAATTGAGAGAAGATTTCACGGAGATCTCGTCGCGAACCATGCTTACTTAGTGCAGAGGAAGAGTCAGTATTTCATGTTTGGGAACAGGAACCTGAACGTGGAGTAGAAAAGGGCATTCCCTAATTCTTAGCTGGTGGATAGGACTAAATGAAGAAGAGCCTTACAGCTCCTCGGAAACACTAAAATAATGTTAAAGGTAGGTTTGAACTTAAAATGTTGCTTATCCAGTCTGGTTTGATCATTCATGACATAACTTTCCCGTAACCCTGGGAAGTTAAGGGTCCTTCCTATTCAGCAGCAATGCCAAAATGTCGACCATCTGTTCTTCAACGCCTCATGTTCAATCTGGCTGGAGTACTATTGGTTAGCATTCAGCATGATCCCTGGTTAATACTGGCACATGTCGATCCCCGGGTAGGCCTAAGACACATGGCGTCATGAAACTGAATAGGATTTCTCAACATCACTCCCGTGGCGACGTTTTGGTACATGTATATACCGTCCACAGCTATGGAGTTGTTCTCTCCCCTATTCAAGCTCTAAGAAATCATTATAGATCAACTTTCTGCTTACAACTATGAATATGTGACCTAAGGCAACTGCGTTGTTTTGAAAGCATTGCCTACTGCCATCAGAATGAATTATTACAGCAAAGCCAGTGCTTCGATTGCGTGGCCTTTTCAAAGCAGCAGTAACATTTGCTTCCAGCAGAGCTCTGGTATGGCTACGTATCCCGACATACTACCAGGTCCTCAGGATGACAATAATACCATTGATACATTTCAACTGAGGAGCATGCTGCCAGAGACTATCCCCCAAGATTCCGCCGGCAATATGGTACTGGACCCAGAAGACATCTTCCCTGACGAAATGTCAGGACCGCCAGAAAATGTCAAGTTCCCTACTTATATCAGTGCATTTAGGGAACCTGCCGTCTCTTCTGCTCTCCCACCATCAGTAAGTTATCCACTTGATCCAGCCCATCTTTTCTTCTGTTCTAACCTGTGATATGATATAGGAGGTCAAAAGTAAGACCCAACTGTGGCCACCAGCTTCTCGTGCGCAACAATCAGATCCAGCCTCATCTGACAATTCAACCTCAGAGACCACCGCACCAAGCTCCTCAACTGATTCCATGAGTCGCATAGCGAATACCAAACATAGACCTCACAACCAGACTCCACAGCGGTCAAGCCCCAGAACCGTTTCACAACAAGATCTTTCTTTAATCACCGACGTACTATCTCCATCGCCCTCATCAACTCCTACTACCAAGAAAAGTGGAACTTCATCTGCTGATCCTCAAACGATCAAGGGCCGCAAAGCCGCCAAACGGGCATCCCATAATATCATTGAGAAGCGGTACCGCACCAACATGAATGCCAAGTTCACCACCCTAGAAAAGGTCATAACTAGTTGTCGGAACAAACAAAGGGTCACCAATAATAGGCCGTGCTCGATGAAGAAGTGTGAAATCCTCACTAGCGCAATTAAGTGTATTCAGAATCTGGAGGATCGGAATGCTGCTCTGAGTGAGGACGTGGCATTCCTAAGAGAGCAGCATCATCTGCTTGGAGCGATCTGAGGCCTGTCAGACTGACGTCTTGCCGTGCTGGTATCAGGGTCAAAACTCTTTTCTGAACACTGTATAGTAGGGATCTGGCGTTATGATTGTATTAGTTGACTTGGATTAGCGGTTTGCTGTACACTAATATTATCTTAATCTGATAATCCAGGAATGCGTTAACCTGGCAACCCTCTTCATCAGTGCTTAGCCTAGGAGCGGTTATGAAGAGACTACAGTCTCTAAACTTTACTAATAGGCTAATGTTCTAACTTTAATGAGGAAAGCCTGAAGAAGCCTAAAAGGATTAGCCCTGGCTCTTCCAACCTGCGTCATCAAAAAGCGCCTACTCGCTACTGTACTTATATCTGGCATGACTTCTCAGATGGGGTGAGACTCAGCAAGTTCACTTTCAATATATGATATCGAATGAGAAGTCTTAGGTATGAAAACAAATAGAAGACCCCAACCAGCAGAATATGTCGCCGTCTTGATATAGGGCTACACATGTCATTTGGCAGTTACTCAGTTACTGTTAGTTAGATATGATAGCCAGATAAGAGCAAGCTCCCAGATCCAGTATGGCACAGTCCATCTACAAATGGCGCCAAATGAGAGGGTCGAGAAAAGTATCGTAACTTCAAAGTTGAAAGACCTGAAATGTTAGTTAGGATTGCTTTCCACAGCCACGTCTGCTTAATCAATAGACGTAGTAAATCTACTTCCTGACTACCAGTATTCCTTAGGACGCATTACCCTACGATAGCAAAAGAATTGATGACATACGAGGAATTACAGTATGCTGCTTGGGGAAATATCCCATGAACTTTTCCGGGAAATCAATGCTTTACTTCTCTTGATAAAATGTCAGCCTTTGACTCCTATATACGCCCCTAAATAAGAAATCCAAGAGGGAATAGTGCGACCAGATGCTTTCTATTATTATTCTCTCGTCTAATAATCTACTCTTATTGAAGTAACAAGTGATCTAGACTTTTATTTTTGCGCTGTAGGAGACAGTTATACTTGGGAGTTGTATACTAAGGGGACGGTACTACTCTCTTATTTTGTAAGATCTAGGGACCCTTTTCTAACTATTACTAACCATAATTAGCTACCAACCAGTCTTCTATGATAATGTCGGTGGTGGTTGGTCTTCCATCCACAGCAGCCACTTATATATCTACTGTATCACACTCATTTATAGGATGACTGTGAAAGTATTTATCATGACATACTAAGCATGGAAGCGAGAAAAACAGAGTATGCACGGTATAGGAAGGACAAATACAGTATAGAGACAAGAATTAACCTTCATAGACCTCTAAAAATGGTTCTATTTTATTATGGAGAACAGAGGCACAGGGCAGAGCCTGCCTCTAGCCTGCTCTCTAGGTAGCCGACAAGATCACCTGACGGCAACCTGCAGAAGGATCACAGAACATATTTCCATATTGAGTGGCTCTAGTAGATCTTGGCCTTCAATTGCCAGCCATTCTTATGGCTTTGGAGTTTGGCAACAATAAACAATTTAACCAACTATACCAGCGGATCTCTAACAGTTTCTTATTACCAATAGCAATACTCTACGACCAGTCTGGACCAGCAACGAGAGGGGCTCCAACGCATGCCAAGTATGTCTGACATGTGAGCTGCAGCGGCCGAACGGTGAGCGGAAGTCCTTGCCTTGGACACATACATAGCCGCGGTGTGCTGCGCGGTACGCCCCTCTATACTTGATCCACAACCCCTCGGGATCCCAACTGTGTGTTCTTGATCATAACACTTGCGGTTGCTTGCCAACAGTTGACTCGCTAATCAAACAGAAAGAATACTAAGAGAGCACCCTTTTCTCGAAGAATCCAAAACCCAAGTCCAAGGGCCTATGGAAGCGCTAACCTTTCGCGGCAAAATACAGCAAGAGAGCAGACTACTCCAATCTGTTACATAATCTCAAGTCGTTTGCCCAAGCTGATGGAAATTCCGGAGACCGCGGTTCGGGGTCTGTCCGTGCAGTCGGGGGCACTGACCAATGGGAACGTGTGTGGTTGCCTGAGCCAATCAGCTCTCTGCGATAACAAGATCAAAGAACCTCCAATTCCAAGGCGACGCCAAGAGCCCCACCGAGACCGCTTGCAGGATTGATTGGTTTCCACCCTATGGTTTGGACGCCACAACGGATTGGCCAGGTAGCAGTGCCCAATAGATAGGGTAGCAGCCCGTTGTAGTATGCTGGAAGTGGGATGGATTCATGGCTCGTGACCACACCGCTAGACGATGGTTTGGGAACCAGACCGATAAGGACGGGATGTTCAAGGAGAAAGGGGGATCTACCTTCAGCATCATCCTGTCGTCAATGTTTGTCTTGTCATGAGGCTACTTGCAGTATGCATCGTACCTTTGATACTAAAAGACATCGTAGGTCTGGAGCAGTTGATATGCACATACCTGTTCAGGTATGGGTATGGAGCCATTTACTCGTGAACTACTCCGTACAGGGTAAAGAGACATCTCGGTCAAGGTGGCCACTGTGGGTCGTCGTCGCATGTGGAATTTTGGAGTAGCATCCAATAAGAGTAACCGCTTTTCATCTTAGTCTTAACTTCGGTCTGTCCTTTGGAATCTGGATCCATCTAACGAAAACCAGAGCTAGCATCCCCAAAGCAGCCTATGAAGTAACCAGCCTGTACGGTGGCGGGTTGGAGATTTGGAGATGGAACATCATCGCCATCATTCACAACGTAACAGTGGGGACGACAGTCGAAGATGAGCTGAGGATTGCCTGAAGGGGCAGGAAGTCGTGCTCATGCTCCCGTTGAAGTCAGAGGTATACCTCATGGGGCTTGCCACTCGCATCAAAACCAGACCACGGAAGGGAGTGACGACCAAACAGATGGCAAATGCAAATCATGAAGAAGCGGTCAACAGTAGCTTTGATGTCCAGCATCTAAAGTTGTCATTAACTCATTATGACTCGAAGTGATTTGCTAGGGAGAGGATGCGATACGGGAGGATGAACACTCCTACCGCAAGATTATCGGAGTAGATAGGGAGATAGCAAATTAG
The DNA here is from genome assembly GCA_012656285.1 of Aspergillus fumigatiaffinis. Taxonomy (NCBI): domain Eukaryota; kingdom Fungi; phylum Ascomycota; class Eurotiomycetes; order Eurotiales; family Aspergillaceae; genus Aspergillus; species Aspergillus fumigatiaffinis. Next base: position 3,774 of record JAAAPX010000055.1, on the reverse strand, counting down.
CCAGTTGACGGGCTCGCTGATCCTGGGCATGTCGGCAGAATGTCGCATCCCGTCCATGATTTGCTGCCTTTCCTCCAACCGGAATCCCACCTGGGGCGACTCTGCCATACCGCTTTTTTGGATGAAACGCGAAGCTCCCCCAGAAGGAATGAAGGGTCACCCATCTACTCCGGACTCTTATCTTCTCTGTATCTACTCCATACTACTAATTAAGAGATCATCAGGAAGAATTATGATTATCCATGAATGAGATTCATAGCTCGACTGTCGTTTAGATGGATTACAATCCTCCGGACCCGCAGAATGCTGAATGTCAGTAGCTAAACCGTAACACTAATAGAAATTAATCCGGTAGACTAGCTAGACTACAGGAGGCTAAGGAAATCCCGAAAATCAGCCAAAACAGAACGGCCTCGGTAAAAGGCCGTTCTCGATCAAGTACGGATAGACACCAGTACACTATTCTTCCGATGGCTGGTTTTCGGGATTCACCCATAAACGCCGTATTCGAGTTTGAGACAACAATACAAAGGATTGTCTTCAAGATCATGATGCAGATGGTTAAAACCATATACATCATATACATCATAGCTTTATCGTCTTCATCATTTCGGGATAATATCCATGTATAGATCCTGCCACCATGAATCTTATATGCTCCATGGGCCACTCAGCGTTGTTCACCATTCGTTCAATGCCGTCATGATTATGATCTTATGGAGTTTATTAGGTCGGCCTTGGTAATAGAAGAGACATACTTTACAGCGTATCTAAGGGAAGTCTGTACTCTGGTAAAGGCAAGAAAACCCGTCCGTCCAACCGGCCCACGATGATTAGCATCCATTTCCTCTAGTTAGATAGCTGTTAACAAATAACGTGGCAGGGATTCGTTTCGAGCGATCCCCATCTCCATCGTCCATGCCTCGTCCTTGCTCCACTGTGTTTCTTCGGACTTTCTAGCCTCAAACCTAACCTGTTAGTGTCTTTCGGTGTCCTCCACAGGGCAGCATAGTAATACTACTACAGGGCACTAATAATAATAATTAATACTACGTACTGAGAAGACTACCTACTAAGCATGGCAAAAAGCGGTCCCTCCATTCCGCCGTTTCGAGTACCGTCGCCTCCTTCCCCGGCTAGTAATATCTCTTCTGGCTGTTCCATTCTTCCATCCGGGACTTGGCTCGTTCCCTGGGATATCCTTATTAGTACTCGGCCTCGCCCAGATCTATACGACCGCTTTGCTTTTCTTCTCCTTATCTGTGCAGCAAGCCCTGTGAGCAAGGTACATTCTTCTGCTATATCCATCCAACTAGCAATTGATCAATCAAGCGCTTATCTTTTTGCATATCCCTTGTATCCCATACATCATAATCGTCAATCCGATTTGCATATACTGCTTCTTGCTTGGACCTCCCATTATTCTTACTGGTCGCTACTGTCTACAGTGAGCGATGCTTGTCTGCTGCCATTCAACAAGACTTGCGACCACCATTCACTACCCTTAAATCAGCGTGTATTCACTGCTTTTGATAAGCATACTGCTACTCACCTCTCCTCTCTTCCGCCATTATTTCAGTGTTCTCTCTTCTCTACAACTCTCTGTTTGAGATCACCCACATTTACGAATCTCGATCCCCTCACGAAATAGACACAAACTCAAGATCATGGCCACTCACGTTGTCACTACCACCACTATTTCTCCTCTATCTGCCAACCAGATCTCTGTTTACGGCCATCCGTCTCCTGTCAACTCGGCTTCCGCCACCCCTGCCAACAATTCTCCAACTTCTCCCCGTCTACAGCATCTTCCTTTGCAGAGTCGCCAGTTGCGGCCACTCAAGTGTCCCTTGTACGTCCCCGCTGCCCTGCGTCCTACCGAACGCCCTCAGAAGTCCTCTCCCCCCACCCCTCCGCGCAGTGCGCACGGTTCTCTGGACAGTTTGAACGACGAAGAACCTAGTACGCTCGTCAGCCGTCGTTCGACCATGGAGAGCAACTTCAACAACACCATCAGCAAGCTCGCTGAGAATGAGTGGATGAAGACGGAGCACCTTGGTCAAGTTACTGGTCTTCCCACTAGAGAACACTGGAAGGTTAGTATTCCTTTTTCTTTTTCTTGAGTCTCGCGAGGGATATAGTGGGATATATACCCCTTACACCCACGCAAGAATCCCCGCAAATGGCGTGTAAGCTCGTCATCGCATGCGATGGCGTGACTAGTCCTTTATACTCTGGGACTGTTCTTTGTGTTAGGCAATGAGCAAAAAGAATTAACAATGCTCCTTCACAGGCGGACGCTGCTTCTCCCAACTGCGACTCACCCACCTGCCGCTCATCTTTTGGCCTCTTCCTGCGTCGTCATCATTGCCGTCACTGCGGACATGTTTTCTGCTCCTCTCACACTCCCCATATGGTGCCTCTTGATCAAGATGCTCGCTTCCACCCTGAAGGAGTTCCTTCTCGCGCCTGCGATCTCTGCTGGAGCGCTTACCAACGCTGGGAAGAGGCTCGCACTGAGCGTTTGAACAAGATCCAGACTCTCTTGACTCAGCAGGAGACGACTAGCAATAGCAACCAAGACACCGAGTCTGTCATCAACGCTACAGCGAGCTCCGACACTCCGCAGCAGGACGATCTTTTGAAGCAAGCCACCAATGCTCCTCAGGGCCAGGCTACTGAAATCGCTGCCAGTGTCCCCCGCGGATGGAACTGGAGCACCTTCTAATCGGATCACTGATCTACTCTCTACGACAGTCCTACATTTTCTGCATATGCATGTCATCTCCGGATTCATCCTCTTGAATCTGTCCTCATAATCTTTCAGCGAGGTCTTTCTGGCCATCATTTCGGTCAATTTCGGTCATCTGCGCGGAGTACTGGTTTTTCATTCCGGGTTCTTGCCTTACGTACCCTTTCTTTTCTCTCCGCATAGTTTTTCATGCTACTCATAGAAAGGGCTCTTGTCTTTATTGTTCTGACTCAGGATACCCCGTCATGCTCCTTTCTGAGCGGCGATATGTTGTTTCAATTCTCATGGTTCACGGCGCTTACGAAGGAATGGCGTGGTTATTACATTACTTTCATCTTTCAATCGGGGTACCATAGATGGTTTTCTAATACACTACAATGATTCTCTATCTACGTATTCTTAGCTTCCATCCGTAGTCGTGCTGTAAAATCTACGAACGAGGCTCTAGGCCAATCCTCTTCCACATCCCTACATGCTCAATCCCCTCCTCATCCCACTTCCCCATCTTCTCATCCGTCACAAACCCGAACCGCTCATACATCTTCTCCCCCTGCACCTGAGCATGAACCAGCACCAGCCCTTTCCACCTCAACTCCCTCCCCACCACCCGTCGACACGCCTCCTCAATCTCCTCCACATGGCCCCTCGCCCACCCCAACGCCTCATCAACTAGCCTCCGCCCCAGCCCAAGACCCCTGTACTCCTTCAAAACCGCCACCCTCGTCAGCTTGATATACGGCTCATGCGCAGTATCGTACTTTGGCAATGACGACGCATCCGCACCGGGGTTCGTGATCAGTTCATGCGGTGCCTGCGGCGGTGGGACGAGCCGGATCACCGCTACGGGGGTTTTGATGGTGCTGCTGCTATCGTATATCACCCATTGCCAGCTGCGGGGGTCGTCGTCGTCGATTTCGGCAGAGGCGGGGACGTGCTGTTCCTCGACGAAGACTTTTAGGCGGATGGCCATTGCGTCGTTGAAGACCGGAGGGTTTGTTGGTGGGAATGGGTTGGAGGGGGTG